>OX377619.1:66064347-66664347 GCA_947397865.1 Polietes domitor | reverse complement strand
CATCCGATGTAAGATGTAGTTTCTATAGCTGTAATAGATCAGAATGGGGCCCATTTGGGTTATACCAAAGTATGGACATATGTACATCTCCCAAACAAGTAATGAAAAGCTAAAGACGGACGGACTTTCTAACTCATTACAATTCAATTCGGTAAAAAAGTGAAAACGGGAAGGTTTTTTGCATCCTGTAAATGTAAGTGTTTGACAAAAAATTTGAAATCGGAAAGGACATTTGTATGGAGGTATATTGAAACCTGGAACGATGTAACCCGCTTTCACCATGTATGTTTATTGGTGAAATATAATATGTAAAGTTTGGCCAAAATCGGTTAAACATTCGGGAGCAACATTTGTATGAGGGCTATATCCAAATCAGAACCAATCTTACCCACTTTCACCATAGGTTTTTTAGTTCGATTATAAGATGTTGTGCCAATTTAAAGAAAAACGGGTAAAATATGTAGATTTTTTCGGGAGCGACATTTGTATAGGGGCTATATCTAAATCTGAACCGATCTTAACCAATTTCTGCATAGCCGTTTCTAGTTGGATTACAAGATGTTGTGCCAAATTTAAAGAAAATCGGGTACAAGATGTGGTTTCTAGAGCGGAAAATGTCAAATCGGTAGCGACATATGTATGGGGGCTATATCTAAATCTGAACCGATCTTATCCACATTCACCATAGGTGTTTCTAGTTCGATTATAAAATGCTGTGCCAAATTTAAAGAAAATCGGTTACAATATCTGGTTTCTAGAGCGGAAAATGTCAAATCGGGAGCGACATTTGTATGGGGGCTATATCTAAATCTGAACCGATATTAACCAATTTCTGCATAGGCGTTTCTAGTTGGATTACAAGATGTTGTGCCAAATTTAAAGAAAATCGAGTACAAGATGTGGTTTCTAGAGCGGAAAATGTCAAATCGGTAGCGACATTTGTATGGGGGCTATAACTAAATCTGAACCGATATGCCTCAAATTAAATAGCGTTCGCCCTTGATCCACAACACTTACTTGTGCCAATTTTTGTGAAGCTCGGACTATAATTGCGACCTGTAATTGGATTACAACAATAGATGGACAGACAGACAGACAGACGGATATTGCTAAATCGACTCAGAAAGTGATTCTAAGCTGATATGTATAATAAACGATGGGTCTAAGTCGTTTCCTTTTGGGTGTTACAAACAAATGCACAAAGACATAATACTCTCGTGGAGTGTATAAATATCAATATCTTTAAAATGATTGTAATGGTCTTTGCAAAATTTAATCACAAATATAAAATGTAATGAAATGTAAATGAAATTTTTGCCGCTAATAACACTGTGTGTAATTTAGGAAATATAATCATATACGGACACTACTAGGTGATAAGATGCCAAAAAAGGTCCTTGTCTCCCAGTTTTGCCCAAAGTCCTGCACTTTTTTATGGGCCCCCAAAGATTTGGGGTCTCGGTGTCATTTTTGTAAAAGTGATCATTTTCACAGGCTCATATCTTGCAAACCGTTTGGAATTTCGATTTATTCTCTGAGTTCTTGTCATAAAGAACAAAAATTGTGAACATATAAAATCAAAAAAAAACTTCATCTTCAAGGTAAAAATCGCATAAAATTGTGAACATATAAAATCAAAAAAAAAAACTTCATCTTCAAGGTTAAAATCGTATAAAACTGTACGATCTCAATAAACAACTTTCTAAACATATGAACACCATTTAGGTAGCGCCTAGGTAGCCGCAAAAGTGAAAATTTTCCGATTTGTTGTCTGCTATCTATTACAAAAATACGTACTATTAATTATATTATTTCATAATATCGTATACATACCTCGGTGTTAGGTGTGTTGGTATGTTTCTTCGTATGACTGACATTGAAGTAAGATTTTGAGATTTGGATGAGAGTTTGCACTTGCCTTATAAATACGTGGGCGTATACTTACTATTATTACATTATTTTTTAATTAAGTATACGTAATGCAAACAAAGTAATATTACATTATTATTGTGTAATTTTTTAAGTCATGGAAATATAACCATATACGGACAGCACTACATGATAAAATACAAAAAAGACCCGTATTTTTTATTATTTTATTATTTTTGGAATAGTTTGCAGAGTATCTCAATGCTGATGTAAAGAGAAATCAAATGAAGATGAAGTTTTTTTTTTTTTGATTTTATATGTCCACAATTTTTGTTCTGTATGACAAGAGCCACAACTTAAATAAATAAAAATTCCAAACGGTTTTCATGATATGAGCCTGAGAAAATGATAACTTTTTTGCAAAAATGACACCGAGACCCCAAATCTTTGGGGGCCCATAAAAAAGTGCATGACTTTGGGCAAAACTGGGAGACACGGAGTTTTGGTCTTTTATCACGAAGAGGTGTCCGTATATGGTTATATTTTTATATTTTCACTCTACAGAGTAGGAGGGTATATATCATTTGGGACAGAAATCAAGCAAAACTACGTAAAATTAAAGCTGTTATAACTTTTATACTGATGATCGAAATACTGTGAAATCTGATATTTAGCAATGTTTTTATAGTGGTTACATTTACATGGAATATGTGCGATATTGCCACACCCCTTCTGGTACCTCCCACACAAAGTGGCATAAACTTTGGTTACAATAAAACCGACATAGTTAAAATAATTTGCAATTTGATATTTGAAAATGTTTTTATAATCACATTGAACTGATAAAATATTTATGTTTTTGCCACACCCCTTCTAGTACCTCTCACACAATTGTCTATATCCTAGGTAAAAAAATAAATCCTTTATAACTCCCATACTGGTGCCTGCAATCCATCATGACTTCATAGTTGATCATGTTTTTACAATTGTTTTATAAATGTGAAAGCTGGGACGATGTGACACGACCTTCTACACAAATTATCCTGCCCTTGTAACTTCCGTATATATGTTCTCTGCAATAATTTTGCAGTTAATTTAATTTAGCGTACCATTTCTGTCCCATTTCACCCCCAAAATTTTCCAAAAATTCCTTATTGATGGGGATTCTTATTATAAGAGAAACGCACGTGCTTTAATTGAAGATTCCAGATGCAACATGGTACCATTTTTATTCCTCTTTTCACTATTTTATCCTTTAAAAGTATGAATTTCGAAAATTCACCTTTATTTTACAGGTCTATGTAATTAGAGGGATGCACGCACCTCCCTATACTACGCAAAGGAATAAAAGGAACATATATATGCACCGAATTCCACCTATGGAGGGGTTATATTCATTTTGTTGTTCCGTTTGTAACACTTTGAAATATTCATCGGAAACTCCATATAGTATATATCTGTGGTCACAACCCATAACAGCCTAAGTCTGTTTTTCAATATTTTCAGTACAGGAGTTTAAAGTTTTGAATCTTCACTGAAAATCAGGAGAAGGTGTTTTTTGGAAAACTTTGCTACAGGTTCCAAGGAAACGAATTTCTTTACTTAGTTGTTAACAAAAAATAGTTGTTTATTCTCGCAGTCAAAAGATATTATCGAAAAAGACACTTAGGCTCTTATGAATTGTTGAACGAAAGAAAGTCAAAAAGTTCAAGTTGACATGATATTTTAAAACTTTTTTTTTTGTTTGGAGAAAGACCTTAACTCAATTTATGTTTATCAAAAAACGAAATTGTAATTCGGAATAAGAGCTTAACTCAAGTTAGGAAAATAAAATTGTTTCTTTGTTTTTTGGATTAACGACTTAAGTTGATTTAGGCAATGATGAAAAAATAATGTTTATATTTGTTGTAATCCTAAATTGGCTTAGGCAGTTATGACAAAACAGTAATTTAGAAAAATAACTTAAGCTATTAGGTTTTTTAGGATTAATTGCCTTCCTAGAAGAGATACAAACATGAAAAATTTAGAGCAAATAAATTTAGATACGCTGAATACGATGGTGCTAATAACTCAATTGTGTCCTAACTCGAGTTAGGCTGTTAAGGGTTGTGACCACAGATATATTCTAGACTCGTAAAATAGAGGATTTTTCGAAATTCGTACTTTTAAGCGATACAATTATAAAAGAGGGATACCAAGCAAAGAGGGGTACCAACCTAACCTCTGAAGTTGAAATCAAGAAATTCGGCGTATACATTCATCTGACTGTGTAGACGCGAAAAACAAAGGAGTTTTTCGAAGTACAAATGGTACCAACCAAATGGCTGCAGCTAAAATAGTGAAACTCGGTATGTACACTACATAGACCCACAAAATAGAGAGATCTTTCGATATTCACACCTTCATGATATATATGGGATTAAATTTGGCACCAACGAAGCGGCTACAGATAGAATATAATAATATAATATAAATAGTAGACGCGGAAACAAGAGGATATTTTCCTAAATTCGTAGTTTTTGGATCAACATTTTAAAAGGAATAAAACCAGGTACGAACAAACGGCTGTAGCTAAATCATTTTTATACACTCCACGAGAGTATTATGTCTTTGTGCATTTGTTTGTAACACCCAAAAGGAAACGAGATAGACCCATTGTTAATTATACCGATCGACTTAGAATCACTTTTTGAATCGATTTAGCAATGTCCGTCCGTCTGTCTGTCCATCTATTCTTGTAATCACGATACAGGTCGCAATTGTAGACATAACTAAATAAAACTTTGCACAATGAAGTTTTGCGGGACAAGGACGAACGCTATTTAATTTGAAGAAAATCGGTTCAGATTTAGATATAGCCACCATACGAATATCACTCCCGATTTGACTCTTTTCACTCTAGATACCACATATTACAACAGATTTTCTTTAAAATTGGCAAAACATCTTATATTTCAACTAGAAACAGCTGTGGTAAATATGTGTTAGATCGGTTCAGATTTATATATAGCTCCCATACAAATTTCGTTCCCGATTTGACTTTTTCCGCTCTAGAAACCACATATTGTATTAGATTGTCTTCAGATTTGGCAAAGCATCTTATATTTAAACTAGGAACATCTTCGGTGAAAATAGGTCAAATCGGTTCAGATTTAGATATAGCCGCCATACAAATGTCGATCTCGATTTCACATTTTCCGCTCTAGAAACCGCATATTGTACTCGATTATCTTTAAATTTGGCACAACATCTTATAATCCAACTAGAAACCCCTATGCTGAAATTGGGTAAGATCGGTTCAGATTTAGATATAGCCCACATATAAATGTCGCTCCCGATTTGACTTTTGCCGCTTTAAAAGTCCCATATTGTGATGGCTAAAGCGGGCTAGATCGGTTCAGATTAAGATATAGCCCCCATACAAATGTCGCTCCCGATTAGACTTTTGGGCTATAGAAACCACATATTGTACCCGATTTTCTTTAAAATTGGCACAACATCTTATAGTCCAACTAAACAAAACTATGGTGAAAGTGGGTAAGATCGGTTCAGATTTAAATATAGCCTAAATGCAAATGTTGCTCCCAAATGTTTAACCGATTTTGCATAAACTATACATATTATATTTCACCTATTTCGATCCAGGTTTCAATATATCCTCATACAAATGTCCTTTCCGATTTAACATTTTTTGTCAAACACATACATTTACAGGATACCAAAATCCTTCCCGTTTTCACTTTTTCACCGAATTGAATTGTATTCGTATAGAAAGTGGAGTGTATCATAGAGTCGGCCCCGCCCGACTTTAGCCTTTCCTTACTTGTTTATATATGCAGGAGTACGATTTTCAACTAAAATTTGTAAGATTTATAAAAAGTCCCGTATGTTTTAAATAATTTATTATGCAATAAGTACAAACGGTAAAGGTAAGAACATTCTCAATCATCACTATTTCATGCAATGGTCCGGATTGGGACCCAGTGTAGGATAAGTACGCAAACGCTGCAACTCCAAAATGGTTCGCAGTTCCATGATATGAGCATAATCTCGGCGTACAGTATCGATTAACTGGCTACGCTTTTTCAGTTTTTCCATTCTATTTAAGAAAATTAAAGAAAATTATTTTAAAATTTATGTTTCTTAAATCAGTATTTCCATACTTTTCATTTTGTTCGCGGCGCTTTTTATCCTCAATGAGGAAATCACGATTGCTGGTGGAAAAGGCCACCTCCACTTTGACATCGTCTATCTGACGATTGACAATCTTGTTGGCCCTTTTCATTTCGTCAATTTGTTGGCGAACCGTAGAGATTTTCGAGTTCCTAAAATGAAAATAATTTTTAAGAAAATAAAAGTGAGGAATGAGTTAAAACTTACAATCGCTCCAATTGCCGTCTGTAGGAAATTTGCTTATCCTCGCAGGCCTTCTCAATTAGGCCCACGGTATTAAGCATTCTCTGTTTGTCCGCTCTGACCTTTTGCCAGTTTCTTAAAATATTCAAAAACTCCATTGACACTTTACACTTCTCAATGACGTACAACATAAACTTGAGATATTCAATATTTGCGCTGACAACTTTGTGCTCCCATTCCTTGTATATCACTTGGCGCCGGAAGAATGCTACACGTTGCATGGCCTTCAGTTTCATGTGTCCAGCTTTCTAAAGCGAATGACGATGATTAAACCACGTTTGTCTTGGAAAAATCCAATAAACTTACCAAAATTAAAGCGTTTATATCATTAATGTCATCCACGTGCATGAGAATACAATTCTGGAGAGTGGTCAATGAACCCATAACATTAAGCTCCACTTGGCCCATGGTCAAGCGAAGTTCAAGAGTTTGATTTTGTACGGATTTAAGCTGAAATAGACAAATAATATATTAGATCCGCAAAGAGCACTCTAAGGTTTCCAGAAATCAAAAGCGTATACGACCGAGATCGCTCCGTTTGTAGATTGTGTTCAGATTTTCAACTTACATACTCATCTTGAGCTTCTTGCAGCTGCCGCAATGTATCCAATTTTGTATTTTTCAGATTTTGCAGCTCTTTATTGAAATAATTCATCCCGGACACGGAATCGGCCAATTGCAAATTCACCGCCTTAACTTTCAATTCCATTTCCACCTTTTGACGTCTCATTTTAATGAGTTGATCCCAATGACGTGGATCTAAAGCGTTTGGCATGGCCGATGGCTCATCCAGAGCTGTCAAAGCATCCAGATATTCGGCGACATCTTTAGGTAGCGGAAATGGATATTTCGGCAAGACTTTGGTATTGACCCGCGTTGACAGTTCTTTGCATATGAGAGTGGAGTGCAGGATTTTCGGCGATAGCTTCGGCCGCTTTCTGAATGTTTTATTCATCTCTGGGCCCATATGTTGCGGTATGGTGTTCAGATATTGATTTTTAAATTGTCGTTCGATAGTTCTATCGCGAAGTAATAAGTTGTCGCCCTTAGAGCGCAGATCTTCCACGGACTTACTCCAAAAATCAGCCAGTTTCGTGTAGCGAAGTATATACTCACCAATTTTCACAATGTCCGCTCTATAAAACAGTCGATGATAGAATTAAAAGCTTTCCTAGCTTCTTCTCTCGCTAGCTCCAGGTTTCCTAAGGAAATCTCTCGCTAGCTCCAGGTTTCCTAAGGAAATCTCTCGCTAGCTCCAGGTTTCCTAAGGAAATCTCTCGCTAGCTCCAGGTTTCCTAAGGAAATCTCTCGCTAGCTCCAGGTTTCCTAAGGAAATATCTCGCTAGCTCCAGGTTTTCTAAGGAAATCACTCGCTAGCTCCAGGTTTCCTAAGGAAATCTCTCGCTAGCTCCAGGTTTCCTAAGGAAATCTCTCGCTAGCTCCAGGTTTCCTAAGGAAATCTCTCGCTAGCTCCAGGTTTCCTAAGGAAATCTCTCGCTAGCTCCAGGTTTCCTAAGGAAATCTCTCGCTAGCTCCAGGTTTCCTAAGGAAATCTCTCGCTAGCTCCAGGTTTCCTAAGGAAATCTCTCGCTAGCTCCAGGTTTCCTAAGGAAATCTCTCGCTAGCTCCAGCTTTCCTATCGAGAAATCTCTCGCTAGCTCCAGCTTTCCTATCGAGAAATCTCTCGCTAGCTCCAGGTTTCCAAAGGAAATCTCTCGCTAGATCCAGGTTTCCTATAGGGAAATCTCTCCTTACCTTAACATGGACATCCTTTTTAACCATTGCAGTTTCTTGAAGTACATAATTTTAATATTGAGATTCCTCAACCTCACATGCTTGATGGTGAAATCATATTTCAATTTCGTAATCAGCATTTGTGTGATTTGTTCATTCAGTTTTAGAATGTAGTTGGATTTCATATCATTGGTTTTGGCTTCATTGTCCGAGAGAATTTTCAAATATTTTTTACGATCCAAAGTCAGCAGGTGGACTTTCTCCTCGTATTCCCTTAAAGCCTTCTGGTCTTCCAGAGTATATTCGGTGGGCTCCTTTTTCAGCATAAATTCTGGCATGGGAATCTCTTTTTTGATTTCTTCCTCCCATAGCTTCTCCAGTACACCATCCATCATGACGACCAAAGCGTGAAGCCAGAAGTCTGTGGACCATAACAGCAGACGACCATGTTTAACGGCAGTCACTTCAGCTTTCTTTTTGCGTCGGTTCACAGCTTTTATCTCCGAATCATCCACCTCCATTATGCGCTGGATAAATTCGTCATTTTGCCACAGAGGCACGGATAATTTAGGTGGGTTGAGCGTGTCCATGCGCAGAAGCCCCAGCATACAATTCATGTTATCGTAAATTTTGTGAAGTGTTGCATTCGTGTCCAGTATGGCATCCATGAGATCGAACTTTACTTTGCGTGTCTCTTCGAATTTCTTGTTGAACTCCTCTTTCAGGCGATCGGTCAAATTAATGCGAATTTTGGCATCATGATTGTACATTTGATTGGCCGTGACATTTTCAATGCTCTGCAGGGCCAACTCATCGGATATGATATGATCGTAGGCCGAACCCTGTATAACCAAATATTCACGACTAGTCTGGGCCAAGGGAAATTTTCCAACGCTGGCACTATCCCCAGACTCCTCTATTTCCCTCAGTAGTTCATCTTCCTCGTTCGCCTCGTCGATATTTTCCATGCCATAAAAACGATACAAATCATAGAGAGTCGAAAAACAATCGTTGCCTTTGCGCCGGCCATAATTTTCAAATGAGAAGTTCGAAAAGATGGCTCGTATCTTGAAAGTTATACTACTAGTGTTGGCCATAATCAGATTGCGTATCCAATCCCGTATCCTACACTGATCTTGCACAGCCTCTTCCAGGGATTTCTTCTCGACTTCACATAGTTTGTGGGCTTCAGCCACCAACATTTCCAGCCAAGCATGATTGAGGCAAAACTTTTTGTAGATCCCATGGGTTTTGCCTGTTACCGATATGTCGTAGTCAATGAGAGCCGATACTTCCTTCTCGAACTGCTTGACTTTCGTCAACAGGTTATCTCTGGTGTGAATTTCTTCGGGAGTATGTTCCACAACAGTATCGGGGCGAATAGGCTCCATGGCTTGGGAGGAAATATGATGGGGTTCAATAGTTATGGGTTCATAACTATGGTCATAGGAATTCTCTTTGATGGAAGCGTCAGAGAAAGCAACTTTTATTACTTTAATTCCACCCTTTGAGTACAGGTATACCAGGTATCTTAAAGAAAACAACAAAAAATAAATTATTTCAAGTTTTTCGAAATAAACAATCTCTATCGATATAGTTTTTCCACAGCAAATCTAAAAACAGACGTCGCAACTTGTTCAGTAAAAACTCTGCAAAGATGGAGGCCTCTCGCATAGAAATGACTGGGAATCA
This sequence comes from Polietes domitor, assembly GCA_947397865.1. Taxonomy (NCBI): domain Eukaryota; kingdom Metazoa; phylum Arthropoda; class Insecta; order Diptera; family Muscidae; genus Polietes; species Polietes domitor. Next base: position 66,654,636 of record OX377619.1, on the reverse strand, counting down.
AACCCTGGAATAATCACAAAGACTGAACATGTCATTAGAATAAATTAAATATAGATGACTCAAATCGTAGAAACAATCGTTGACGGCAGAGTATTAAATTTTTCCAATAATACTCGGGCGACATCAATTGGATATTTTTCATATTGAGACCCTATAAAGTATATATATATTATTGATCGTCATAGCCATGTCCGTCCGTCTGTTGAAAAATCGCTAGAATCTAAAGAAAGGAGCTAGGACGTGCAAATTTTCCATAAATGCGTCTTATAGTTGTAGATCGGTTGGGATTGCAACTGGACGAAATCGGGACAAAGGGAAAAAATCCCTCACAAGGACTCATATACCCATAATAACCCATATTTTAGAGTATTTAAGCATGTTTTTTTCAATATATCTGCTTGTACTTACTTGATATTAGGTATGCGCATTCCCCCTATAACAAAAACGTGCACCATAAAGTGATTCTTATTTGTAGGTGGGTGAAATAGTGCAAAAAGGGATAAAAATGGTACCTATCAAACGACAACAGCTAGAAACACGAAATTCGGTGTGAACATTCCTCTAATTGAGCAGATACATACTAGAAAAGTATTTTTTTTCCCCAAATTTGTACTTTTAAGGGGTGAAATGGGAATAGAGGGATAAAAATGGTACCAACCAAACGACTGCACCTATAATAATGAAATTCCGTGTATACATTCCTCTGATTGCAAAGACACGTAAAAATCTATTTTTCGAAATTCGTACTTTTTGGAGTTAACATGGAAAAAGGGGACAAAAATTGTACCAAAAAATTGTATACATTCCCCTGACTCCGTAGACACGAAAAATAAATTGTTTTTCCAAATTCGTACTTTCAAGGGATACAATGGGAACAGATGGATAAACATGTCACCAACTAAACGGCTACTGCTATAATGATGAAATTCGGTGTGTACATTTCTCTAATTTCGTAGCTCAAATTAAGAGCTATTAGAAAGTCGTACTCTTAAGGGCTAAAATGAAAAAAGGGATAAAAACAGCACCAACCAAATGACCGCAGCTAGAATCATGAAATTCGGTGTATAGATTCCTCTGAATGCATAGACACGCAAAATAAAAAGATTTTTCCAAATTCGTACTTTTTTACTTTTACGGCAAAAATATGTTGACTCATGAAGTTAGATTATCTTACCCTGTGTACGTCAGACAATGGATTTTCAAACTTTGTACTTTTGGAAATAAAATAGAATGGAAATACATCCCACTGTAGCACCCAATATCTACCACTATTTATTAACAACGCTTGCAAATTATTGAATTTTATAATCAAAATGCGTGCTCTGTTAAGAAAGTTCATCGCGCGCTTCCATTTTATGGTCAGTTTAATCGACCCACTGAAGCGACTATTCGGGCTATTGTGACTAAATTTCGCACCAAATTTACATTGTTGGACATTAAACCACCAACACGCTCACGTAGAGTGCGAACTGAAGAAAATATCGCAGCTGTATCGGCCAGTGTTAAATATGACCATCAATTATCGATTCGTCGCCGTTCGCAGCAATTGGACCTCTGTTACTCAAAAACGTGGAAATGCCAAAATTGGACTAAGCGGATGGACCATTTGAGGCGCAGTCAAGGGCAACATTTGCATGAAATAATCTTCAAACATTAAATTGTATGGACCGCACTATCGATTCAAATAAAGATTTCATGCATTTTTCTGAATTTTATGTGTTTTTTTTTTGAAAAACTTTTCTATAGCTTTTAAAAAATCAACCTTTATATAGTATAAACGTATTGGTGGCCTTGCCTTATAAAAGTGGTTTGCAATAATAAAAATATTACATTTATTTATAAAATTATTTTTTCAATATTTCTATTTGTTTTGGTTTGGCTATATTTAAAAAATTATTTTTCCTATAATGTTACTGCACTTCTACGATCGACAGACTCTGTAGAATCCTGTCGAAGATAGAGGATATATAAAGTTCGGCCCGGCCGAACTTAACGCCGTTTTTACTTGTTCATATTTATAAGGGTAGAATAATATCATCTGCAAACATAACAACATATCCAAATAAACCGAAATAATTTATTTCATTTATATAGATCATAAACAGAAGCGGGCCAAGAATACTACCCTGAGGTACTCCACAACCTACAGGCTGTGCTGAACTTCTTCCCTCTCCAACTTGGACAAATTGTCTCTTATTTGAAAAATAACTTCTAATAAGTTGCAGACCATTTTCTACAACAAATTTTGCAACAAAATCTCTTGATCAACCAAGTCAAAAGCTTTGCTAAAATCATAAAATATTCCAGCTACTCCTGAAGATCCCTCGTCTAAACCTCGACATATTATGTTTACCACCTTTAAAATTGCTTCATCCGTCCCTCCATCTTTAATATATACAAATTGCTTCATATATATCAACGATTCTTCATCAAAGTATTTTAGAAGTTGGATGTGCACAATCCTCTCAAATATTTTGTCCATAGATGATAGTATTGCAATTGGTCTGAATTGTTCTGCTGTATTCGAACTCGTAGTTTTAGGTATAGGAATAATCTTATGCATTTTCAGAACTAATTTATCAAGTATTAAAAATACTTGTAATATAAGGCGACAAAATATTACAGCACTTGCTTAATAAATTCACCGATTTTTTGTCATCTCCAAGACTCTTGGATCTATTCATATTTTGAATAACTTCCATCACTTCATTGTTACTTCATTGAAATGAAAACGGCGACTTCACCTTGATCATAAGTTATTAGAGTGATCTCCACGAAACTTTTGTATACTAATATTCAAAGTTCTGACAGAATTTACAAAATAATCATTAAAAGGCTCATCTGTATATAAACCATCCGAGACCATAACTTCTATATTCCTCTCGATAGATCGGCCCATAACACTATTTAAAAATCTTCAACAGTTTCTGAAATCACCACTAAATTTTACCAAGTTTTGTTCAAAATACGCGTTCATACAAAGACTAATAGATTTTTTATTATCTTGCTAATTCTTTTCAATCTGTCCCGGATGAATATATTATTACAGTTGTTCCTTCTTCATTTCAAAAAAAACTTCTTCTCGTTAATCAAGGACCACAGATTCGTATTAATCAAAGGATCTAAGTCAAATTTCTTATTACTCACCTCACTAGATGTACATCCATATCTACTGAGGTGAGTAATAAGTGAGTATCATTGACTGCATTATTAATAACCTGAATCAAATTCGACGTCATATCCGAAGGATTGTCATCAATGTGCACTCTCAGTATATGCATTCTTAAATATCTCTCAACGTTGCCATAATGGTAAGACATTCTTGATTTACTATAATCACACCGACCTTCAACATCCCAATTAATCTTACAAAAAATTATGTCATGATCTGTCAATTTACACTCCACTGAGTCAATAGAAACTTTCTCACGAATATTGCTGAACACATTATCTTATTATGAACTTACGTCGTCCGTCAATAGCCTCAGAAGGGAAAACTCTCGGCAAAGATTAATTTTTCTGGAATATATTCTACTCACTTGTCATTGAAACAGTTCACAACTTTTTTCACCACCCTCGGGCGATATTTGATTTGCAGCATTTGACTCACGGCGTAGGCCTTCTGGGATTTCTTGTGAGAACGAAAGTGTATAAAAGTGCCATCCATACCCCAGGTCAGGAAGTTTCGTGACCCGGAAATTCCATTGATATGGCATAAGTGGTTGGTGCGTAGCGAAGCTATCAAACACAAGTCACCGCTACTCATCTTAAGGTTTAAAATATCCAGCATGGAACTCTCCAGACGTACGGCAAAGAATTCCACAACATCATCCTTCATCGGTACACCCATATCCGTTACACTACGATATGCATGTGGCAGATGATACTCACGGCGCGTGGCCTCTTTCTTTTGCCGATTCCATGAGAAACTCCACATTTCGCGAGCGTGAGGCAACTCCTGTTCCAAGTCACGACTGATGAAAATGAAAGCACAGCTATTCTCTGCCAAAAAGAACTGGCACACACTAATTGTGTCGGGCATCTGGACAACAGGAGCCATTTCGAAGAACATATTATTAACAAAATCGGCGTGGACCAAATAGAATTCATAGTAAATGTTGCGATATAAGGCCAAATCGTAGTGAAGCTGCATTGAACCCACCGCATAGGCATTATCGGTTTGTATGACGGCCACTTCGTTCGGTTTGCAGACATTGGCGTAGTTGATGAAATGTAACTTTCCCGTAGAGGTGCCCACCATAACATAAGGTCCGAGATTGTGAGCGGCAATAGTATTGCCATCCACAACTTCATACTCCGAATAGATATTTATGCGACCCATTTCGAGAGCTCTAAGTTTACTTGATTCTGTCAATTGTATTAGACACTCCTCTTTGACGCCCTTCAGTATGACAAAATCAAGGCTATTGTTATTGAACGTGTACAGGTCTCTCAGGGACGTCTTATCCACGAGGGCATCAAGCTGATACAAATTGCCCACAGCCGCTGAAGCGAAAATATCCCCATTGATATTCGTAATCACTTTGTAAATTCCGCCAATGGGCAACTCTTCTTTTATTTCCCATTCGGTAGCCCACACATTGTTCTTCTTTCGTATATAATAAATGGCATCTGAGCTAAGGACGAGCAGTCCCTGTTTGTGGCTACTTAGCTTGTATTGCTTCGGTACAGGATTTGACTCTTCGGGTATTTCCAGAGACCAGAGAGGTTTCAAATAAAATTGAGCGATTTGGATCTGGAAAATAAGGAATGAGAGAAAAAACAGATTTTTTGACAAATAAAGAGAGAGAAATTAACGCGAGAGATTTTTGAGATTTCCCCACTCTTTTTCTACACACCATTGACACGGCACCAAAATTATCCACGATATACAAATTATTATCCTCGCCATAGCACATGGACAGCACATTACTCAGAGCGTTCTCCTCGCTCAGTGTTATGCGAGAGATTTCGTGTAAATCCACCTCGTTTGCCGAATAGCAAATTTCCCAGACCATCAGCTGTTTATTCCACTCCGAGTACTGGACAATCTGTGGTATATGATGGTAAGAGCATAGCAGCGAATGTGGCAGCGACACTTTCATAGTGTCATGTTGGAACAGCAATTGGCCGGTACGGAAATTCCAGACACATATCGAGTAATGAGGATAACCGGATAGGGCAACCAACAAATCGTATTCCGTAAAGCGTAAATCGACGAATGTGATAATGTCCTTGTCTAGAAAAAAGGAAGGATTATTACGGGAATTTTTAATAAATTTCATTTTCCAAATTCATGACTGACTGACTTGTAAATACCGCATATTTTGTTAGTTGTGGATATTGTATTATATGCACCGAAGGTCGAAACACTACCTCCGCGAAAGCCACTAAAGCAAAACGATTATGCCCCGTCATGGTCGATATGCTCAGACCCTGGTCGGGACTTTCTGCTTTATAGTAAGTTATGGCCTTAGTTTTCAAATCACTAAAACACAGAATGTTATCACACAATGTGCAAAGCGCCTCAGAGCCCACATTCACCAAACTGCTGGGTATGGCATATGATGTCCAGCTTGTTTTAGGAAGGTAAGGTAATATTGGATTATTTTCTATTGCATCTGGAGTATAACTCAACTTACGAAACTGTCGATGTCATCGCTTTTCGTTTATTTTAATATTTTTTTCTTGATATTGTTTTGTAATATTTTATTTTTATTTCGGATGGTATTTGAAAACTGTTTGTTTGTGTTATTGAAATTTCGTTTTCAAATAAAACTTGTTATGATAGCCATGATTGCCATGGTGAATAATAAAATTGAATGTGTTATACACAGTGTGCGGCAGTACAATGTAATACCACCCGCTATTGAAAGCTTTTCGGTAAGCTAAAGAAAAGCATCATGCTTTGAACTTTACCTAAAAGTGCAGTGACATATTAGGAAAATTATGATAGTTTGCGTGCAAATACCTCCCACGACCTTGAAAGTACGAATTTTCAAAAATCCTTTTATTTTCCTGTCTACGCAGACTGGATACACTCATTTCTTTGGTTCGGTTCGGTAACCTTTTCCAAGAAGTAAAAATTTCGATGATTCTAGCTGTGGCCAATCGGTACCAATTTGATCCATTTCCCCATTTTCACCCTAAAAGTATAAATATGGAACGACCTCTTATTTTCGTGTATTGGCGATTTGAGTCCTTTGATCATCATAAAATTTTAAGACGATCTGGCCATGTCCGTCCGTCGGTCTGTTGAAAGCACGAGAAGAGCTCGGAAGTCCAAATTTTCCACAAATACATCTTTTAGTCGTAGATCGGATGGGATCTAGGAGGTATTTTAGCTAAATCGGTCTAAAGGGAAAAAAATTTCCCTCACAAGGAGTAATTGGAGTATTTAAGGATGTTTTTACATTTATATTTACTTGATATTGGGTATGCCCATTTGCCTTATGGCAAAAACGAGCACCATAAAGCGGTTCTCATTCGTATGGGGTGAAATGGGACAAAAAGGGATACAAATGGTACATATTAAACAACAACAGCTAGAAACACGAAATTCGGTGTGTACATTCCTCTAATTGAGTAGATACATAATATAAAAGTTTTCTTTCCAAAATTCGTACTTTTAAGGGGCAAAATGGGAATAGAGGGATAAAAATGGTACCAATAAAACGACTGCATCCAGAATCCTAAAATTCGCTGTACACATTCCTCTGACTGTGTAGACGTGCAAAATAAAGAAAGTTTTCAAAAAAAATACTTTTATGGGGAAACGCGGAGAAAGGGGATAAAAAGGGTACCAATCATACGGCTGGAGCTAGAATGATTAAAATCGGTGTATTCTTCTCTCTGGCTGCGTACACACCAAACATAAAGCGATTTTTTGATATTCGTACTTTTACGGTTCAAAAGTACAAAAAGGTAAGGTAAATGGTACCGACCAAATAACTGCACCTATAATCATAAACATCAGTGTGTACAGGAAGCGAGATAGACCCGTTGTTAATTATACAGATCGACTTAGAATCACTTTTTGAATCGATTTAGTAATGTCCGTCTGTCGCAATTGTAGCACAACGAAGTTTTTCGAGATAAGGACGAACGCTATTTAATTTGAAGAAATGATATAGTTCAGATAAATAGCCCCCATACGAATTTCACTCCCGATTTCAAACTTTTCACTCTAGATACCACATATTTAAACAGATTTGTTGGCAAAACATTATTTATTTCAACGAGAAACACCTGTGGTGAAAATGTGTTTGATCGATTCAGATTTATATATAGCTCCCATATTAATTTCGCTCCCAATTAGAGTTTTTCTCCTCTAGAAACAACATATTTTATCAGATTGTCTTCAAATTTGGCAAATGAGCTTATATATTAACTAGGAACTCCTTTCCTTTCGCTCCCGATTTGACTTTTTCTGCTCTAGAAACCACATATTTTAACAGATCTTCTTCAAATTTTGGCAAAATATCTTTTATTTCCACTAGGCACACCCATGTTGTCAATGGATCAGATTTATATATTTATATATATCCCACACAAATTTCAATCCCGATTTGACTTTTTCCCAGAAACCACGTATTTTCACCGAATTTCTTTAAATAAATTAAATTATACTTTAACTGGAAGAACCTATTGTGTAAGTGGATACACTTCATTCCATGTTTGGATATAGCCCGATAAAAATATTCTTTTCGATTTGACAAATTGGCTCAGGACATATCAGCCTATGAGTAGGAAACATACAAAAATTCTTCTCGTTTTCACTTTTTTTACCGAATTGAATTGTATTTGGATAGAAAGTGGAGGGTATCATATAGTCGGCCCCGCCCGACTTTAGCCTTTCCTTACTTGTTTAAGTATAACAATGGTATACATACCGTAATACCTCTATTCTACCGGTAATACTGTGGAATGCACTCCATGGTTCAGCCCGGCCGAATTTAATGCATTTTTACTTGTCTTTTTTAATTTCCAACATATAATAACATAAATTTTTGTACGACCGTTTACGCCTTATAGTCCCAAAAAAACTATTTTTGTAAAATTTCGGGTTCTTAAATAAATTGATATTTCGCAAAATTAAGGGTAAAATGAGAAAAGAGGTATAAAAATGGTACCAACCAAACGGCTATAGCTAGAATACTGAAATTCTGCCTGAATAAAAGCGAAAAACATGTAAGTGAGATTCAGTCGGATAAACCGACTTATATATACCCTCACTCTCAAAGAACATGTGTATGGAAGGACTTAAATTTTACTTATCGCCGGATTTGTAAATAATTGTAAAAACATGATCAAATATGAATTCATAATGGATTTCAGGCACCGGTATAGGTGTTATAAAGGATTTAATTTTAATTCAAGGATTTAATTTTTTAATTTTGTAGAGATATTTCTGGGGGAGGTACTAGAAGGGGCGTGGCTAAAGCATAAATATTTTTTAGGTTTAATGCGATTATAAAAATACTTTCAAATATTAAATTGCAACTGATTTTGAATACCGGCATGGCAGTTATGTCGGTTTATTTTAACAAAGGCATATGCCACTTTGTGTGGGAGGTACAAGAAGGGGCGTGGCAAAACCCGAATTATTTAGTGCTCTTAAAGTGATTGTAAAAAATTAGCAGATACCAAAATATAGCGGATTCCAATTATTCGTGTTGAAGTTACAGTGGCTTTAATTCAACATATGAATATGGGTCATTTGTGTGGGAGGTACCAGAAGGGACGTGGCAATTTCGCCAACCTTCGATTACCATGTACAAAGTTTGAATTGATTCCTTAACTCCTTTCGAGAGTTATCGTGTACACGAGCCAGTCAGACGGACGGACATGGCTCAAACGTCTTAAAATGTTGTGAAACGGATTTGGCCCAAACATACATAGGGTCTTAAGTCACTCCTTCAATGCGTTACACTTTTGTTCAACTGATTCAAAAACCCAGTTAAAATTTTAAAGCATGGATACCTGTAATTTAAATAAAGGAGGGTGATAGTTGGTTTGAATATTCAATTTTATACTTTGAATTTCTTTGACTGTATCGTTACGATTGGAAATATAAGCATCTAGATATCGTTATTTTTCTAGTCACTGTGAATTTGTTATGGTTGTTTTTTGATGGGATATTTTTATCGGCTGTTCCATAGCAATTCTGTAACCCAGAGCGTATGAGCTGACTTAGGTGCAAATGTTACACAAACGCCACATGGTACAATGTTTTTACGAATTAAAATTACTTATACCACCCAGTGTATTAAATTTTTAAACTGTATTACCTTTCCCACAAATAAACGAATTGATATAGGAATACCGACAAGAGCAGATAATTTATTTTTCACAATTCTATTAAAATACATATGATCATTTCATGTGTGCAAATTACTTGTAACTATTGTGTAGAATGCATTTTAAAATAAGGAGGTTTGAACATTTTTTATTCTATCAATTTCTTTGTGTAAGACTGTATCATTTCGATAGGAAATATAAGCGTCCATATCCTCGTTCTACAATCCCGATCCATGGACTTGTGTTCATTTTACGGGCTTGGAAATTGCAGAGTAATGTTGAGCTATTCAAAAAAATGATTGATTATTTTGTGTGAAAAAACTTCAGCTGTAGCTGAAAAATGAAAGCTGTTCATTTAGCAAACCCTGACGTATGGATATTGGGGAGATTGATTTTAATAATAATATTGTATATTGTATGTATAATAAACTTGTATATTTTTAACTATCACTGTTATTGTTATACCCTCCTCCACCAGGATGGGGGTATAATAACTTTGTCACTCCTTTTGTAACACCTTGAAATATCAACCTGAGACCCTATAAAGTATATATATTCTTGATCGTCATAAAATTCAAAGACTATCTAGCCATATACGTCTGTTGAAAGCACGCTAGCATCTAAACGAAAAGAGTTAGGATTTTCCCTAAATGCGTCTTATAGTCGTAGATCGGTTGGGATTGCACCTGGGCGTAATCGGCCAAAAGGGATTTTTTCCCCTCTCTCATTATGAATTAAAATACAAAGTAAATTGCAGCGACAGACCAGAGCCTCTGGTGTTAATCGAACCCACAATCCCTACGCTTATAGCTGAGTATAGTATCCCTAATATTTAGAGTATTTAAGCATGTTTTCTTGATATTGGGTATGCGCAATATCATTCGCATGGGGTCAAATGTGGCAAAAAGGGATAAAAATGGTACCTATCAAATGACAACACGAAAGTCAATGTGTACATTCCTCTAATTGAGTAGACACATAATATAAAAGTATTATTTCCAAATTCGTACCTTTAAGGGGTAAAATAGGAATAGAGGAATAAAAATTGTACCAAACAAACGGCTGCACATAGAATAATGAAATTCAATATTGTGAACATCTCTGTATTTGCGATAAGCTGTCATGAAACCCCTACATTATCCATTAGTTTATATTTACTCCTTTTCTTGTACTAATTATCGCTATTCCCTTTTCTTTTTTCACTGACATTCAATTGACATTGTAATGATCTTAATTTTGACACTACATATAACTTGTATTTGATTGATTTTGTACAGTTTACTTAGAGAGCTAACAGAGTGAAGAATAAAAGAGTAATATTCAGAGTTTAACACTTTCTAAAAACGCGTTTTAATTCACTAAGTTTGAGTATAGAAAGGAGTTTCTATAAAAAACAATACAATTCTATAATATATACATTTCTCTGTTTTCGTAGACACGCAAAATAAAGGGACTTTTCGAAATTTGTACTTTTAGGGTGGTAAAATGGAAAAAGGGATAAAAATTGTACCAATCAAATGGCCGCTGCTAAAATCATGAAATTCGGTGTATACATTCCTCCGACTGCGTAGACACGAAAAATAAAAAGGTTTTTCCAAATTCATGTTTTCAAGGAAAGAGAGGCAAACAAAACTAAACGGCCAAAACTGTAATGATGAAATTCGGTGTGAACATCTCTCTAATTGCATAGACACGTAAAATAAAGCGATTTTCGAGAGTCGTACTTTTAAGAGGGTAAAAGGGTGTAAAAAGGTACCGATCAAATGCGCGCAGCTATAGGGTGGGCCATTTAAAACTTCAAATTATAAACGCCTATAAAAAGTACTTATTATTTTTTCTGGTTTTATTGGGAAGGTTAATCTTTGACATTTAATAATGAAACACAATATCAGTCTCATGACTACCACGAATGGCTCGGTAGTACCACATCCAATTAACCCAATTTTTCAGTACTTGGCCCAATGATGCCGTCAGCCCAAAATCAATACCAAACAGTGACTCGTTGTGGATGCATTGGCTTCTCAATAGTCACGTGTGGGTTATCTGAACTCCATATGCGGCAATTTTGCTTATTGACATGGCCAACGAGATGAAAATGAGCTTCGTGAAGACTGAGGCCGGTCTCTTCTCGGAAGTAAGTTTTTAATATTTCCCAATTTTGTTCGAGCGCAAACTTTGCAAATGTGAAACATAAACCGGAAAATAAAAATAACAAGTAAGTAAGATTCAGTCGGCTAATCTGACTTATGTATACCACCACTTTCAGAGAACATATATACGGAAGTTGTAAGGAATTAAATTTTTCTTAGGGCAGGATAATTTGTTTGGAAGGTACTAGAAAGTTTGTGGCATCATGTGCCCAGCTTTGACATTTGTAAAACAATTATAAAACATAATGAAATAGCAAGTCATTGTGGACTCCATGAACCAGTATAGAAGTTATGAAGGATTTAATTTTACCTAAAATATATTTAATTGTGTGGGAGGTACAAGAAGGCATGGCTAAAGCGTAAATATGTTCTTGGTTTAAAGTGATTATAAAAGCATTTTCAAATATCAAATTTCAAATGATTTTGACTACCCGTATGAATGTTACACCGGCTTTATTTTAAACAAAGCTTACGACATTGTGTGTGGGCGGTGCCAGAGGGGGTGTGGCAATATCGTCCAAAGTATGAATTGATTCCTTAACTCATTCGAGAGTTATCCTGTACACCACCCAGACGAACGGACGGACGGACATGGCTCAAATAACTTAAAAAGTCGTGAAACGGATTTGGTCCAAACATACTTAGGGTCTTAAGTTACTTCTCCAATGCGTTACACGTTTTTTCTGTCCCAGATGATATATACACTCCTACTCTGTAGAGTGAGGGTATAAAAATGCCACAAACAATTTTTACGTGTATTAACTTCCTCTGATGCCCATCTATTAAAATTGTAACTCTTAATGTATTAACGCTTTATTATTAAAAAATTAAAAATATGGAAAATTGCATTTTTGTCTTCTCTGTGGTTAACTGGGGATATTCCATTTATGTCTTCCACGCGATATTTGGGCGACATCAGCTTTGGTACTGTTTCGGAGTATCGCAAAAATTTCATCAATTAAGGTTACTTCCGCAATGCGAATACTTTTGTTGTCGCAATATTATTTGTCTTCTAATCTATATTCATTATTTGTCTTCTAGGCAATACGATTTCGAATCATTTTCGTATTACTTTGCTTATTCGAATATTGAATATGGGATAGTGTGAATGTAAAACCCCACCTGTAGGCGGCTGCTGCTGCTGCCCTTGTTGTTGTTCGACATGTCACATTACTATGCCATGCGAAACAACAAAACAGTAGTAAATTGCTATGACATTTCATTAAGAAAGGATTTAATTTTCAACAGATTATTATATATTCCAGTTCAACTATGTACATACACACACACACATATGTGTTATCATATTAAGATTGGCAACGAAATCGAAATGAGTTTGTCGTAATTACACCAGCACTAGCAGTGCTGAGTGCCTCAGGGTCTTTGGCTAGAATTAATCAAATACACTTTGGATTTAAGTCAGTTCTGTCGTTCTGCTGTCTCAGGCACACCTTGTCTTGTTGTCTTCTCGCAAACTGCAATAATTTCCAATATAATTTAATTCAAAAAACAACAACAAATTAATACATTTGACGACAATGTTTGCTGCATGGCTCGACTCTGCTCGTTCGTTCGTACGAGTGTGTGTAAAATTTATGAATGAAATAAAATTAATTCATTTTCAGTTTCACAGTTTTTCTATTTTTTTTCGCTTTTGCAATTTGCTTTTTGCGTTCATGTGTGTGTACGCTTTCGCATTTTAATAAATCTCAGCGAAAATCATAGAGATTTTTTTGCAATAATCCAATGACTTGGTTTAATAATACGAACCAAGCATGCTTCGATTCGTTGACATGTAAACATGCAATTAAATTGGAACAGTACGTAAATAATCTCAACTCGGCTAGATATGATAATTGAAAACCAAAAAAATAGAGGCGTTTCTATGGGAAGTATGGAACTGTGTGTGGTGTGGTGGATACGTTGAGCTTCACTGAAAATAAAAATCTACTAAGAATGGAATTGAAGTGATATTTGTACCACATGTTCGGTTTGATAAGTTGGAAAGTTTTTCTTGAAAATTCGTGAAAATAGCTTAGATGTTTTACCCTGCACCGCAGGATTGAAATATTGAATATTTTTTGAAAATTTCTTTCTTGTACTATTAACGTCCAAAGAAAGATGGATAAAATTGGTACCGACGCTGATGCTGCAGCTATAATATGAAATTCCATGTGTAGTTCGTTTTTATATTGAAAATAGAAAGATCTTTCGATATTTGAAATTTTAGCTTGAAAATAGAGATAAGAGGACATAATTGGTATGGTCAAATGGAAGCAGAATCATAAAATTCATTCATGTACATTCTTCTGAATGAAATTTGTACATTTAGGATAAAACGGGGCGAATAGGGAATATAAATGGTACCAAGCCAATGCCTGCAACTGTAATCTTGAATCGGACTGGATTGAAAATGGGATAGAAGTCCGGCAAAGCAAAAAGCAAATTATAAAAAGATGGTTGTTTGGAAATGGGCGAAATCGTCCAGAGGAATATTTCTCCTAACAAAGGATGATAATACCACCAATAGCCTCTAATATTTAATCACATTTATGAACATTGCTATAATTTATTCACTTTTTGAAGGTTGAAAAATTGGCCACAAAATATTATGAAAAATAGACCAAGTCATTAAGTTAGAAAAATAAAGGCAAAATCGGCCAAAAATGCCGGACTTAAAGATTTTCTTCTCTGGGCTATGCAAAGTAAAAGTCGGACTTACATAAATATACTTCAAATAATAAATATGCAAAAAATGCCCACTAATTATGAGTAAAGACCCAATTTGTATACACTCCACGAGAGTATTATGTCTTTGTGCATTTGTTTGTAACACCCAAAAGAAAACTAGATAGACCCATCGCTTATTATACAGATCGGCTTAGAGCGGGAAAAGTCAAATCGAGAGCGAAATTCGAATGGGAGCTATATATAATCTGAACCGATGTGGCTCACTTTCACCATAGATGTTTCTAGTTGAAATATAAGGTGCTTGAAGAAAACCGGTTAAATTAACTGTTTTCTAGAGCGGAAAAGTCAAATCCGGAGAGAAATTTGTATTGGAGATATATATAAATCTGAACCGATTTGACTCACTTTATGTTTCTAGTTGAACTCACATATATGTTTCTACACCATTTCCAAGTGTAATTCAGAAAAGATCAATTTCATCAATTTCATATGAAATGTTCTGAAATTCATTTGGTGGGTGTTGAATTTCAAATAACAAGTTCTGATTTTCAATTGATGAGTTCTGAATTTCAAATGGAATTTCTGAATTTCAATTGATGAGTTCTGAATTTTAAATGGAATTTCTGAATATCAAGTGATGAGTTCTGAATTTTAAATGGAATTTCTGAATATCAAGTGATGAGTTCTGAAATTCAAATGGAATGTCTGAATATCAATTGACAAGTTCTGAATTTCAAATGGAATTTCTGAATTTCAATTGACGAGTTCTGAATTACAATTGATCTTTTCTGAATTACACTTGGAAATGGTGTAGTTGAAAAATAAGGTGTTGCGCCAAATTTGAAGAAGATCGGTTATAATATATGTGTCTAGAGTGGGAAATATCAAATCAAAATGGACTTGCGGACAGACAGACGGACATTGCTAAATCGATTCAAAAAGTGAAAAAGTCGATCTTTATAATTAACAATGGGTCTATTTCGCTTCCTTTTGGGTGTTAAAAACAAATGCACAAAGACATAATACTCTCGTGGAGTGTATAAAAATGGCACATGTTCGCCTTATGGGTCATGGATGGACGCTACTTAATTTGGAGCAAATCGGTTCAGATTTATGTACATATAGCCCCCATACAAATGTTGCTCCCGACTTTTGCCGCTCCAGAAACGATATATTTCACTCAATTTACTTCAAAATTGGCACTAGGGTGTCCAAAACCGAAACCGGTTAACCGGTTTCGTCACCTGCAACCGTCGGCCGGTTTTTGTAAAATGACCATTTTGAGTTAAGCGAGAAAACCAGGTTTTTCGTGTCGGTTAACCGGTTTTTGGTAAATAAGCACATTTTGCACATTGTGTTAGCAATAAAAGAACTGTCAAAGGACTCAGCAACACTCATAGAAGCTGAAGCAATACAAAAATTTTTAGTCAACAATTTAAAAAAGATGGAAGACACATGCGCCCTGGATATTTGCAAAGGCTGATGGCGAGACTGGCGAAAGGCAGGCGACTTTATATGACGATTTCGCATTTTTTGACAAAACAAAGAAAAAACTGAAAAGCTAAGTTATTTATACGATGCCCTGTTAGTCCTACATCAACATTTAGCGAGCGTGTTTTTTCTACGTCAAGCTTTATCAAAAACAAACATATAAGGAAAGGCTAAAGTCGGGCGGGGCCGAATATATGATACACTCCACTTTCTACCCGAATACAATTCAAATCGGCTAAAAAGTGAAAACGGGAAGGATTTTTTTAGTTTCCTAATCATAGGCTGCTATGACATGACCCAATTTGTCAAATCGAGAAAAATATTTGTATCGGGAATATATCCAAACATGGAATGAAGGGACCCACTTACAAAATAATTCCTTCCAGTTCAAGTATGACGTATTATGCTCAATGTGAAGACATTCTGATAAAATACGTGGTTTCTAGAGTGGGAAAAGTGAATTTGGGAGCGTAAGTTGTATGGGAGCTATATATAAATCTGAACCGATCTGACCCATTTTCACCATGGGTGTTTTTAGTGGAAATATAAGATGTTTTGCCAATTTTGAAGAAAATCTGATAAAATATGTGGTATCTAGAGTGAAAAGAGTCAAATCAGGAGTGAAATTCGTATGGGGGCTAGATATAGCCCCGATGAAGCGATTTTCTTCAAATTAAATAGCGTTCGTCCTTGTCCCGAAAAACTTCGTTATGAAAAGTTTCATTTGGTTCTGGCTTCTTTTTTTCGCGTCAAAGAAGTGTTCAAAACGAATTTCCTTATTATAGTTGCAGCCGTTGGGTGGTACCATTTTTATCCCCATTTTCCGTCTAAAAGTACAAATTTCGAAAAATTCCTTTTTGTTTCGCGTATTCACAGTTAGATGAATGCATACACGGAATTTCATGATTTCAACTTCAGCGGTTTGGTTGGTACCATTTTTATCCCTCTTATCCAATTGTATCCCTTTAAAGTACGAATTTAGAAAAATCGATCTACTTTACGTATCTACGCAATTAGAGGGATTCTAAATTTTATGTTTCTAGCTGTTGTCGTATCATTGGTACCATTTCTATCCCTTTTTGTCCCATTTCAACCCCTAAAACTTGTATTTCCTTTTTTTTGGTGCTTTCACGCTACAAGAGGAATGTACGCAACAAATTTCAAGTGCATGTAAGCAGAAAATTGCTTAAATATTCTAAATATTAGGCGCAATTTCAGTCCTTGTTATGGAAAAAATTTTCCCTCTGGGCCGATTTCGTCCACTTTCAATCCCAACGGACCTGCAACCATAAGACACATTTAGAGAAAATTTGAACCTCCTAGCTCATTTCGTTCGGCGGCTAGCGTGTTTTCAACAGACAGGCGGACATGGCTAGATCGTCTTAGAATTTAACTACGACCCAGAATATATATATATACCTTATGGAGTCTCCGATGAATATTTTAAGGTGTTACACACGGACTGACAAAGTGAATATAATCCCATCCTGGAGGTGGAGGGTATAAAAATGCTACGGAAGTTCCTTATTTAATGTACCTTTACTAAACATGAACTGTATTTACTTTCGTAATAAAAAAAAATAATTTAAATATTTTCGTACTTTGATTAAAAAAAAACGGTTTAACCGGTTTTGCAAAAAAAAAACCGAAAACCTGTTTTGAATTTTCGGTTAAACCGAAAACGTCTTTCTAAAATAAACGGTTTTTGGACACCCTAATTGGCACAGTATCTTAACTAGAAATCATCTGTGGTTCTGAATTAAATATTGCTCCCATACAAATTTCGCTCTCAATTTAATTTTTTCCGCTCTAGAGACTACATATTTTAACCGATTTTATTCAAAACTGACATGGTACTTTATAATGATGTAGAAATATCTGTGATGAAAGTGGGCCAGACTGGTTCAGATTTATATATAGCTCCCATCCAAATGCCGCTCCCGAATTGACTTTGTCTTTGACTTTAACCGATTTATATGAATGGGATTTGACTTTTTCTGCTTTAGAAACCAAATAATTTAACATTTTCAATTTAAATAATTTAACTTAATTTTTGCTAATTTTGGGTTCTGCTGAAGACTTCAGCACAACCTTTGGTCTTAAACCAAAATAAATGACAACACATACAACATAACAGACCAACAATACATACAAACAACAACAATACACACGAGGTACAGTGAAGACGGGACATACCGTACAACAACTACCTTTGCATTGTTGCGAGCACATGCATATCATTGAATTGGCAAAGTGAGATTTTTAGTGTGTCGACTTAGTTCGGTGGAATATTTTGTTTATCAGCGCTTCTCATTTGTCGTATGGGACCGCTGGTACTAATATTAACCCTGATTTAAGTCAAAGACATACATTCGTTGCGAAAGTTCTGACGAGATGGGATAGCGCCCATCGAAATTGCGCAGTCAACTTTTAGCTGCAACAATAAAGGTCTCACTTTGCCTTTTTGCTAATTTTGGGTTCTGCTGAAGACTTCAGCACAACCTTTGGTCTTAAACCAAAATAAATGACAACACATTTAACAGATTTTAATCAAATTTTGCAGAACGCCTTATATTTTAACTAGAAATAGTGAAAATGTGTCAAGTCGGTTGTGATTTATATATAGCTCCCATACAAATGTAGCTGCAGATTTGACTATTTCTGCGCTAGAAAACATATTTTAACACATATTGATCAGAACACAGATGAAATATATCTGGAAACAAACATGGTGAATGTCGGTCTCATCGTTCCATGATGTAGAACACCAAAATCCTCACCAAATTGAATTGTAATGGCGTAGACATTGGAGGGTATCATATAGTCGGTCCCGCCCGACTTTAGCCTTTCCTTACTTGTTTATATTTGCATATGAGCTACAAAATCTCAGAAAATTATAGACCTCTACGTCCAAAAATGAAATGAAAATTTCATAACTGCACGTTTTTATTCTCCAGAAAACTTATGCTGCGGGTTTCGTCATTTTACATTTCAGGTGACGATATATTTCTTTCGTATTTCGCTACCACATTCTACTTAATACATTGACCCCCGCGATTTACAAAGCTAAATTAATGACGTCTAAATTTTTGACGATTCGTTCATCTCAGATGAATACTGCAACATGACTACTCTAAATTTCATAATTGGTGTTTGGAGAATTGGATTTGGATCTGAACCACCGGCTTATGAGCGATTAATTTCTACATAAATTTGGCAATCCTATCATAGTATATGTGCATTTAAGTCATGCAACCCCATTAACAAATGCCTATTATAATTTAGTCGGCGATTAAAAGTAAATGTTATCATTTAAACTGCGCATTTCCTCCAAATTGGCCTTAATAGGTCATCATAACTGCAGAAATACAATTAATTTTATTTGTCTACTTGATTTATGGTTAAAATGTAATGCGGAACTCTTTCTGGCATAACCAGCGATACTTTCATAATTGACTCAACTGCAAGTATTAATCAAAATATAATAAACGATTTTCTACTACGCCAATATTGACTTAATTTATTAACAAACGATTAATAAAAGTGGCTACGCTTTTCCAAAAATGTGTTTGCCAATATTTTTTCTCTTATTTTTGTCCAAATGTCTGAAATAAGATACACTTGACTTTATTGTGCAGCAAATGTAATGGCGTTTAATAAAAACTTAAGGGCATTCATGTAGGGTGGTACAATATTGGCACTATGTATATTGGGTAGAGTCACTGAAAAATTTCCCAAATGCGTTACAAAATATTAAAGCGTACCTCGGGACAACTGCAAAACAAATAATTTAATTTTCCGAGCCAGCGGGATCGCCCTAAAATCGTTTTTTCGTAACTTTCTTGACCCTCGTGTGAAACCACGATTGTGACCATCACATGGATGAAGTAAAAATATTTACTGAACAACGCAGTGAATACCCCCATTATAATAAATAAATCTGCAACTGTGTGGCAAATCCCCCCATTTAAAATCTAGCACTAAATGTGTAACAAAACTTCTAAATAAACAAGAAAATAAATGATACAGCAAACTACTTACTACACGAGTGCAAAACGCACGTACGTACGTACTTGGCCAACCAACTGCCAAATGGTCTAAACGCGAAATTCAATTGAAAACATTGGATAGGATCATTGATCAAAATTACACCATTCGAAATTGCATAGGATTACATGAATATCCATTTAAAACATGATTCTACAAAACGTTTAATATCGACATGCACTCTGCTGGTAATATACGTAGATCTATACATACATACGAGGGTCGTATGAGAAGTCTGGCAAGTCTTTATTTTTAAAAATTTTGATATTTTTCTACCCTCTACCATAGGATGGGGGTATAGTAAGTTTGTCATTCTGTTTGTAACACCTTGAAATATCGATCTGAGACCCTATAAAGTATATATATTCTTGATCGTCATAAAATTATATAATGATTTAGCCATGGAATTTTCGAAAATCGTACTTTTAATGTGGAAAAGGGATAAAATGTACGTATTAAGGGGGTGGCTGGGGTGGTATTAGCCCACCCCTTTTTTAGCCCCTCGCCAGGAATTTCAGTTAGATTTTTTTAATTTATCAATGCCAATATAATGGTATGTTCACACACAGATTTATTGCACAACCTTCCTTATTTGAAGAAAAGTTCCGACGGAAAAAGGATTTACTACAAATATTCAACTTCAATTGTTTTTATATATTGTTTCAATTATATTTTAATTTTGCTCGTTAAAAGAGGTTTTACTATATTTACATAGATTTAATTTGACAAATATACACATATTTTGCATTAAAACCTATATGTATATCAAAATTACATGCTCACTACTACAAGACATAATTACAATCGCAATTTTGGCCCCACAGAGTATGGAGAAGAAAATTAATGATAGATGAAAAAGAAAACAAGTAAAAACGGCGTTAAGTTCGGCCGGGCCGTACCCTCCACCATTAATTGCATTCCACAGAGGATGTCGATGTTTTCGTTGAAGTGCAGTACTATTAAAGGAAAATATATTTTTTATAACCTACACCACTTCGGGGACTAGGGTATTATAAGTTAGTTTCGCGCCAAATGTTTGTAACACCAAGAAATAATCGAGCTAGACCCACCTTTAAGTATACCGATCGGCTTAGACTCACCAGTTGAGTCGAATTGTCGAACGATGTCTGTCTGTCCGTCTGCTGTCCATCTAAGCTTGTTCGCACTCTACAGGTCGAAATTGTTGTCCGATTGTCATGAAACTTGGCAGAAGTTATTTTTTCTGGCCAAGGACCATCGGTATTGATGGAGGAAGGAGGAAATCGGTTCAGATTTAGATATAGCCCCCATACAAATATCACTCCCGACTAGAAACACCTATCCAGAATTTGGGTAAGATCGGTTCAGATTTAGATATAGCCCCCATACAAATGTCGCTCCCGATTTGACTTTTCCGCTTTAGAAATCACATATTTTACCCGATTTTCTTTAAAATTGGTACAACATATTATAATCCAACTAGAAACACATATGCAGAATTTGGGTAAGATCGGTTCAGATTTAGATATAGCCCCCATACAAATGTCGCTCCCTATTTCAGTTTTTCCGCTTTAGAAACCACATATTGTACCTGCTTTTCTTTAAAATTGGCACAACATTTTATAATCGAACTAGAAACACCTATGGTGAAAGTGGGTAATATCGGTTCAGATTTAGATATAGCCCCCATACAAATGTCGCCCCGATTTGACTTTTTCCGCTCTAAAATCCACATCTTGTACACGATTTTCTTTAAATTTGGCACAACATCTTATAATCCAACTAGAAACACCTATGCACAATTTGGGTAAGATCGGTTTAGATTTAGATATAGACCCTATACAAATATCGCTCCCTATTTCACTTTTTCCGCTTTAGAAACCACATATTTTACCCGATTTTCTTTAAATTTGGTACAACATTTTATAATCGAACTGGAAACAAATATAGTAAAAGTGGGTAAGATCGGTTCAGATTTAGATATAGCCCTCATACAAATGTTGCTCCAAATGTTTATCCAATTTTGGCCAAACTTTACATATTATATTTCACCAATAAACATACATGATGACAGCGGGTCACATCGTTCCAGGTTTCAATATACCCCCATACAAATGTCCTTTCCGATTTAATATTTTTTGTCAAACACATACATTTACAGGATGCAAAAATGCTTTCCGATTTCACTTTTTTACCGAATTGAATTGTAATGAGATAGAAAGTCCGTCCGTCTTTAGCCTTTCCTTACTTGTTTGGGAGATGCCCATATGTCCATAATTTGATATAAGCCAAATGGTGCCCCATTCTGATCTATTACAGCTCTCGAAACTACATTTTACATCGTATCTTCATCGAATTGTGCAGATCATGATATTTTTCAACTAGGAATACCGACCGTGAATGAGAAATATATAGGCCCATGTTTTGGACCAGGCCCAAAATGTTGTTATAGGCCCCTTTTTGACATGTCGGTCCGATTCATCCTATTACTACTGTATAATTTGTATTTGTCTGTCGGATAATTGGATCAATTACTATATTATTTACCATATTCGTTAAATTCGAATAAAGATGAATTTATAGCATATAAATTATATGAATATAATTTATATAATTTGTATGAACTACATAAAATTGCTCCCATGAAATACCTGGGTTTAGTAATCAAAGCGAGGTACATACGCAGGGAGTGGTGTAGGGTATTATATAGTCGGCCCCGCCCGACTTTAGCCTTTCCTTACTTGCCAATATATAAGAATGTATATAAGATGCCGAATCTTAATGCCTTTTCACTTGTTTCATGTTCGAGCTGTTTTCTCCATGTACATTAGGATGGGTCATGAAAATAAATTGCAGCGGTCAAACCACCCCCCGCCCCACCGAACTGAAGATTGGATTGTTTAATGATGATCTACAAAATATTTCGTCACTGGGTTAAGCCATCTGTGAGCTAAACGCTCCTGTAAGCACATCTTAAAATCATATTCTTCCCGTTGTGCATTTGTTTGTAACACCCAAAAGGAAACGAGATAGACCCATTGTTAATTATACCGATCGACTTAGAATCACTTTTTGAATCGATTTAGCAATGTCCGTCCGTCCGTCTGTCCATCTATTCTTGTAATCACGACACAGGTCGCAATTTAATTTGAAGAAAATCGGTTCAGATTTATATATAGCCCCCATACGAATTTCACTCCTGATTTGACTCTTTTCACTCTAGATACCACATATTACAACAGATTTTCTTTAAAATTGGCAAAACATCTTATATTTCAACTAGAAACACCTGTGGTAAAAATGTGTTAGATCGGTTCAGATTTATATATATCTCCCATACAAATGTCGCTCCCGATTTGACACTTTCCGCTCTAGAACCCACATATTGTACCCGATTTTCTTTAAATTTGGCACAACATCTTATAATCCAACTAGGAACACCTCTGCAGAAATTGGGTAAGATCGGTTCAGATTTAGATATAGCCCCCATACAAATGACGCTCCCGATTTGACATTTTCCGCTCTAGAAATCACATATTGAACCCGATTTTTTTTTAAATTTGGGACAACATCTTATCTATCTATCTAGAACACCTATATCTATCTAGAAACACCTATGTAGAAATTGGGTAAGATCGGTTCAGATTTAGATATAGCCCCTATACAAATGTCGCTCCCAATTTGACTTTTTCTGCTCTAGAAACCACATATTGTACCCGATTTTCTTTAAAATTGACACAACATCTTATAATCCAACTAAAAACACCTATGGTGAAAGTGGGTAAGATCGTTCCAGATTTAGATATAGCCCTAATACAAATGTACATATTATATACATATTATACATATTATATTTCACCAATAAACATACATGGTGAAGGCGGGTCACATCGTTCCAGGTTTCAATATACCCCCATACAAATGTCCTTTCCGATTAACATTTTTTGTCAAACACATACATTTACAGGATACCAAAAGCATTCCCGATTTCACTTTTTTACCGAATTGAAATGTAGTGAGATAGAAAGTGGGGTGTATCATATAGTAGGCTCCGTCCGTCTTTCGCCTTTCCATACTTGTTTGAGAGATGCCCATATGTCCATACTTTGGTATAACCCAAATGGGCCCAATTCTGCTCTATTACAGCTCTAGAAACCACATCAAATTTTGCAGATCATTATATGTTTCAACTAGGAATACCTACAGTGAATGAGAAATGTATAGGCGCATGAGAAATGTAGGCAAATGTCCGTTATAGTTACCTAATAGAGCTGTATAATCTTTATCTTGATCAATTTTTTTCATATCATGTTATATTTGCATTACTCGTTTTTTTATAAAATACTACCACCAAATACGAAAAAGTTTTCAGTAGTCACTGTGAAAATACACAAAAAATTACTATAAACGTCCAATAGTTCGACCAATAAGTTAATCTAAGACAAAAATCAATTTTTTTATTTAAAGTCAAGTGACCCTTGACTATTGTTTCTGAAAAAAATTTGGGAAAAAATTTAACACAAAGAAAATTACAACGGAAAAACATGATTTTTAGCGTTATTTTCAGGAGCGTATAGCTCACAGATGGCTTGCTCTAGGAACGAAATAATCATCAAACAATCCAAACTTTACTTTCGTGGGGTGACTGGAACTTGCTTTTCCATTTGTATGGACGTCGACCCGGCCTAATGTATATATGTGCTGGCCCCTCAACCCGTCGATGGTCATTCTGGTAATGCCGTCTGTGTGTGTAGTTAATCCTGCGCCAAGTCGTTCAACACTCACTGACTTATCCCGAGTTGAACAGCACTTAACTGGCATATTCTAACCGATCCTCGTACATTATCAATATGGGTAGCATGAGGAGAGTACGAGTATGTGGCTGGAATCAAAACGTTTCCATTCAAAGTAGTCCAATTCAGTTAAATGTTGTCTTATTTAACACCTGGATGAAATACTGAAATACAATCGCCCAAAAACAAATGAAGGGGCTGTCTTTTTCTTTGTCGATACAGTGGAGAGGGATGGGAGAGGGGCTGAACTTATTAAAAACTTAATTTATACGTTTCTGCGTTTTAAACTCCAGAAAATTATGTTGTTGACATTAAACATTTGACATAATTGATTTATACTACCCAGCCAGCCAGCGAGGCAGCCAGTCAGCCAGCAATGGAAACTGCCAAAAATACGATAAAACGAAAAAAAACCGAACAACACCCATGGAGACAACCATGAAAGACTCCACTTCACTCGACTCGGTTCCATACAAGCTGTGAATGTTTGTGTGGATATTCTTACTTGGAGCTGTGTATGATCGTTCGACGTGCATTGGAGTACAAAAAAATTAACCGAACATTACAAGTGTCATGTTAAGAGTTTGACCTGCGTTAATAATGTTATTCCTACAATAATAACGGCAATAGTACCAACACCACCATCACCACCACCTCCTCGTCCTCCTGCACCACCACCCACCGGCGACAACTCGCCAAGAACTTCAATAATTCCATGGAACACTGTGACAACATCAATATGGTTTATATGCGAATGTGCTGCTGCTGCCAGTATCATGCGCCAGGGTTGGATGGAGGAGCGTACACAGTGTTCAATAGATATGTATGTACGTTCGTCTGTCTTTCTGCCAGTCAGCCAGCCTAAGTATCCGACTGTTTCTGTCCGTCCACTCGCCGTTTGTCTATCATGCGATTGAGTGTGTTAATGTTGCAAGTTTCCTAAAGTGTGCTAAAACATGACAAATGACAAACAATTGTCAACCACACAATGGAGGCGCAACATTTTTTATCCCCCCAAAAAACAAACATTGAAAAATCATGTATTTTTGAAAAAGTGATGCCAACTCGGCAAACAAACAAGCTTGGTCGGAATGTTTTGATCAGTGTCTGCGATCTAAAGCCTTGTACTGTAGGCAGCATTGTTATCCATTTTTTCTTAAATGGAACAGGAATCTGGCAGCACCATACTAGCTAAGCCAATAGCAAGCAAATTTCTTGTTAAACGAGTAAATTCCGTACAAATATAAAGCTAGTGCTCTTCTTGAACCATATTGGCTAACGGACCTCGCCGGTAGGTCCACTCCAAAATTGCCAATTTTTCAATATTTTTTCAATTTTTCAAATATGTTGACTTCTTACTCAAGAAGTATTACCACATTCCTGCCTTAAATAAATAAAAGATTTAGTAAAAAATCGTATTAAATTTCGTTAAGATTGAATGAAAAATGTGGCTCTTAGGGCAATACATTAATTTTAACCGTAAGATTTTCATTCCTTGTATTTCAACAGACTTTGCCTTTAATAGTTCTTACCTACATTCATTAAGATATATGAGTCATTCCATGTCAAGCGGTACGGTTTTTGACCTCGATAAAATTTGTAAAAATATTTTATACGTATTTTTGGAAATAAAAATTGAAATTTTTTTCACGAGTTATGACCAATTTAAGATTGAAAAAATACTTTTAAAATATTGATGTGGTGCGTTATAGCAGGGTTAGATATTTTAAAGTTTTTGCAATTTTAATTATTTTATTTTGAAATTTATGAACTAATGAAAAATTATAAAGTATTTGTTTTACTAGTTTTAACCGTTACGGAACGGAATTTAAACAAGTGAAAAGAAAGTTTAGTTCGGCCGGGCCAAACTTTATATACCCTCCACATGGATATTACAAGAAAATATAATTTTTTTAATATAGCCAAACCAAAACAAATATTGAAAAAATTATTTTATAAATAAATATAATATTTTAATTATTTCAAACCACGCTTACTAGGCAAGTCTACCAATACCTTTACACTATATATATCGAAATAATACTTCAAGTCAATTCAAAAATATAGGGTCCGCCAAATAACTTTTTTTTTTGAAAATGCTATAAGAAAACTACTGAATATTTTCTCAAATTTCTTTTTTTATTTGAAAGTACAATCCTTCCGGTTAATAATGGAAAATAATTTCATTCAAAAGGCTGCCTCGGCTCCCCACAAATAATTGTCTAACGGTTGAATAGTTGTTAGATGGCGGTTCCTATATATATTCTTATATATATATTTATATATTAAAAAGCTTAATTATTGGTAGATTGTGGGTGCCACAGTTGGGTGCATTCTCATTCTATTTTAATTCCAAAAGTACAAATTTTGTAAATCCATTATCTCACGTACATTGTGCAAAATAATCTAACTTCATGATCCAATTCTTGTCGTAAAAGTAAAAGGTACGAATTTGGAAAAATCTTTTTGTTGAGAGGAATGTATACACCGAATTCCATGATTCTAGCTGCGGCCATTTGGTTGGTACCATTTTTATTCCCTTTTTCCTAGTTTTCCCCCCTTAAGAGTACGACTTTCTAAAATCTCTTTATTTTACGTGTCTACGCAATAAGAGGGATGTACACACCGAATTTCATCATTCTAGTAAGTCGTTTAGTTGGTACTATTTTTATCCCTCCGTACCCATTGTATCCCTTGAAAGTACGAATTTGGAAGAAACCTTTTATATTTCGTGTCTACGCAGACAGAGGAATGTATATACCGAATTTCATAACTCTAGCTGTGGTCTTTTGGTTGGTACTATTTTTATCCCTTTTTTCCTTTTTAACCCCAAAAAGTACGAATTTCGAAAAATCCGCTTATTTTATGCGTCTACGCAATCAGAGGAATATATACTCCGAATTTTATTATTCTAGGGGCAGTCATTTGAGTGGTACCATTTTTATCCCTCTATTCCCATTTTACCCCTTGAAAGTACGAATTTGGAAGAAACCTTTTATATTTCGTGTCTACGCAGACAGAGGAATGTATATTCCGAATTTCATAACTCTAGCTGTGGTCTATTGGTTGGTACTATTTTTATCCCTTTTTTTCCTTTTTAACCGCAAAAAGTACGAATTTCGAAAAATCCGCTTATTTTATGTGTCTACGTAATCAGAGGAATATATACTCCGAATTTTATTATTCTAGGGGCAGTCATTTGTGTGGTACCATTTTTATCCCTCTATTCCCATTTTGCCCCCTTAAAAGTACGAATTTGGACAAAATACTTTTATATTATTTATCCACTCACCGAATACCATGTTGTCGTTTGATAAATGCCATTTTTATCCCTTTTTGCCCTCATTTCACGCCCTTCAAATAAAAATCAATTTATTTTGCACGTTTTTTCTATAAGGGGAATGCGCACACCAAAATCAAACAAATTAAGCAGACATATCCAAAAAACATGATGAAATACTCTGAATATTAGAGGTATTTTCAGTCTTTGTGGACCGATTTCTCCCTTTTGCAATCCCAACCGATTTACAATTAAAGAGTGATTTTTTTGAGGTTAGGATTTTCATGCATTAGTATTTGACAGATCACGTGGGATTTCAGACATGGTGTCAAAGAGAAAGATGCTCAGTATGCTTTGACATTTCATCATGAATCGTCTTACAAACGAACAACGCTTGCAAATTATTGAATTTTATTATCAAAATGCGTGCTCTGTTAAGAAAGTTCATTGCGCGCTTCCATTTTATGGTCAGTTTAATCGACCCACTGAAGCGGCTATTCGGGCTATTGTGACTAAATTTCGCACCAAATTTACATTGTTGGACATTAAACCACCAACACGCTTACGTAGAGTGCGAACTGAAGAAAATATCGCAGCTGTATCGGCCAGTGTTAATGATGACCACCAATTTTCGATTCGTCGCCGTTCGCACCAATTGGGTCTCTGTTACTCAAAAACGTGGAAATGCCAAAATTGGACTAAGCGGATGGACCACCTAAGACGCAGCCGCGGTCAACATTTAAATGAAATTATCTTCAAAAAGTAAATGTCATGGACCAATCTAACGTTTCAAATAAAGAACCGATGAGATTTTGCAAATTTTATGCGTTTTTTTAAAAAAAAAAAGTTATCAAGCTCTTAAAAAATCACCCTTTATAAGACGTATTCATGCAAATCAACAGACGGAAAGACGGACGGACGGATGGACAGACGGACATGGTTAGATCGTTTTAGAATTTTATGCCGATCAAGAATATATACATATATACTTTATAGGGTCTCAGGTCGATATTTCAAGGTGTCACCCTGCGGAGGAGGGTATAAAAACGTGATAAAAATGGAAAAAAATATAAGAATAATTTTTTTCAATGCAGTTTTTATTCAAAACATTCGCGGAATTCAGTCATATATTTTTTTCTTTTTTTTTGGTTTTTATGAAAGAAATAATGAGTTGCGGATTTTTGAACCAAATGAAAAAGAAATAACTTAAATGTTTTAAATAGAAAATTTAAGACTGTAGAAGATGGGCAAGTAATTGGGCATCAGTTATGTACTGGTACATACAACCTATTAAATTTCATTAAAAGTAGGAAAATTAACTAAGTATGAGTGAAGTTTCCTTCTTTCAAAGCCATAATAAATAGTTCATTTACTAGAAATAGGGCAGTAAATTTACTTAAAACATTTCTTTGGATCTAATAAAAGATTCTTACAATTGAGTAAATTCGTACGTGTGTGGAAGAATATTTCCAAGGTATTAAGTAAGAAAAAAATCAGAAATATTTTGTATGGGAAAGTTCCATATAGGAAATTTTAACTAAAAACTGTGTTTTTTTTCTAAAATCATGTTAATCTGTTTACTGAAATTTATGCCGAGTTCTTCATACATTTAAGTATTAATGAACTTATAAAAAATACTTGAAATTGTTTAGAGAATTCTTGAATATTAATCTAAGAAGCATTTCTCGTCCGTTTGCAGAGACTTATTTCTTAAATGCTTCAAGTATTAATCTAAACAAACACTGCGTACGCGCCTCTCTTGCCTTCGCAGCAATCATGGAGTAATAGTTCAACTTCTTATGGCAGAGGTATCATGAA
Organism: Polietes domitor; assembly: GCA_947397865.1. Classification (NCBI taxonomy): domain Eukaryota; kingdom Metazoa; phylum Arthropoda; class Insecta; order Diptera; family Muscidae; genus Polietes; species Polietes domitor. Next base: position 66,625,087 of record OX377619.1, on the reverse strand, counting down.
ACTTTTGAGAAATATTTCATATTGTAATTTTTTGCATTAGTTTTGCATGCACTGAAGCAAAACCATTTGTTTAGATTTTTTAGTTAAATCTAACTTATTTTAAGTTCACTTTTTTCCTTGTATCAAGTAAAATTTTCCTCAGTTTAAGTAAAACTTTACTTGTTTTATGAAAAAAAAATTAGCAAAATTTTCCTCAGTTTAAGTAAATATTTACTTGATTTGAGTAAAAATTTACTTAGTTTTAGGAAAATTTCAGCAAAAATTACTTTGTTTTAGGAAAATTTTACTTAAATTTACTTGGTTTTAAGAAAAAATTACTTAGATTTAGTAAATATGTACTTGGTTTGAGGAAAAACGTACGGAATTTTCCTCAGTTTGAGTAAATATTTACTTGGTTTGAGGAAACTTGAACTACACCTATTTCAATTGTAATTCAAAAGACATCTCTTGAAATTAAAAAGACACCAGTTGAAATTCAAAAATTCCATTTGCAATTCAAAAAATATAACTTGTCAATTGATTTTCAAAACTCGTCATTTGTAATTCACAAGACAACATTTGAAATTTAAAAGTTGTCATTTGTATTTCAAAAGACATCATTTAAAATTCAAAAGACATAATTTGAAATTCAAAACTCTTCATTTGTAATTCAAAACTCGTCATTTGTAATTCAAAAGCCATCATTTGTAATTCAATTGATAATTTTTGTTTCCCATTCCAGTTCATCATTTGACCTTTTCAAGTGTGGGAATGGAAATTATTAGTAGTAGTTTTTCTTTAAGTCGGGATAACAAGCTGCAATAACAAAAACGTTTTCATATTGTCGCCAAGTACAATATAAATATTGGTATCAAAACAAATTTTCCAACAAAATATTTTGTGTTGAGATTTTTGGACGTAGCCTCGATAACCATAAATTTGACTTTCACTCGACTATCCATGCTGAGTCCAACATCTTTAACTCAAAATAATTTTTTAAAAATTGTTTTCATACACTCATTGATATTACTGTTGACGACATTTTTATTTTTTTGAGTGAAACCTTTTGATTTAGAGAAAAACAGCACTAGTATCAGTCCGTATCTATCTGTTTAATTTCTATAGTGTTTGCGTTTCGAATTATTCCCAGAAATATTTCTAAGAGTCTGAGCTAAACTCACTTCAGTCCTTCGATTTTAAAGCATCCCAGCGAAAACTCTCATTACCAAGTAATGTGGGGAATAAGGCAAAACCAAAAACCTTCACTACTTATTTTTCCGATCCGTTTCTAATTATTTTTATAAAGAAATTGTAAAAAATAAGTACTCCACGCACGCTTAAAAAAAGTTAATAAATAAGTACTTCTAAACGAGTTGTAAAATACGTGGCCTCAGGAAGTTAAAAAATAAGTCATTATTGATAACTAGCCAAATAATGTATTATCAATAATGGGCTTAATAAGTGATGAAAACAACATTTTTATTAAATTCTATATTTTGTATCGACTTTTTAACAATTTGAATACAGAATTTAGCCTGGATAAGTAAGCACTGCTATTCTCTGACTCACCACAAAAATGTAGAAAATTAATTTTTAAAATCTGAAGTTCTATGAAATTTAATTGTCCAATAACTACTTATTTAAACCATTATAAGGAAGTAATTATTTCATACTTCAAAAGAATGCAGGGCGTAACGAGTTGTCATTACTAGGTAATGCTAAAAATAATGAGTTGTCTTTACTAAGTTTTTGCTGGGATATTCCGAATTTTCAGTTAATTTAAAAAATCACCAAAATGTCATTACTTGTGTCAGTGTTTTTCTTTTTTTATTCTCCTGTGCAAAAATGTCAAACTAACACACGAAAGTCTTGGCGCCAAAATACATGCAACCAAACAAAATGTTAACTTCAAACTACAACTTTGAGAATAATGCTCCGCTCCGGTATTACAATTGTTCCTACAACGGATTTTTTCTAATGGACCAAAGTTCAACATGTTTGGAGAATGACTCACTTCAATTCCAAGCCAGCCAAGCACACACATTTGAATATTGGCTGAAAAATGAAAACAGAAAAAATGCGATATTAAAATGCGAAAAAGACAATATCAAACAGGCGTCTGCGCACACACACACACTCGAATACTTGCATATTTTCCACCTACACTTTGGAGATTACTTTTTAGCACTACACGTTGAACGAAAAAAGAAAAAATATGAATTGTACTCTATATCGAGTCGAGATAGTGTGCAATGGTTGCCATGAATGATAAGTAGAGCTGTTAGTTACTTTGGAAAACCGGAGGGGGTATTCGATACTAGGAACTAGACTTTTTTAAAAATTCAATTCACTCGCAAATCTCGACGTAAATAAATCTCCAGGCCCGGATGGCATTTCAGCACTTGTCCTATGTAAGTGCTCTTCGACGCTTGCCCGTCCCCTTCGTAATCTTTTCAACCTTGCATACCGTGCAGGGGTTTTCCCAGCGCGTTGGAAGATTGCGAACATCCAGCCCATCCCTAAAAAAGGTGAGGCTAATAATCCTGCTAACTATCGACCGATCGCGATTTGCTCAGCGCTTTCGAAGGTTATGGAGAGTATGGTTAACCACCATCTTGTGAGGTATTTAGAAACTAATGACTTACTTAATGATCGACAGTATGGCTTCCGTAGGAATCGATCTACGGGAGACCTGATGACACTGCTGTCCGAAAAGTGGAATCGATCTATTCACAAGCTTGGTGAGAGTAAGGTCGTTGCTCTAGATATCTCCAAGGCCTTTGATAGAGTTTGGCACGGCGCACTCATATCAAAGCTTATCGCTTTTGGTGTTGGTAGTGACTTCTCTCGATTTATATCGAGCTTTCTCAGAGATCGCACTATACGTGTTGTTGTAGATGGGTTCTCATCCGACGAGCATAGGTTAACTGCAGGAGTACCACAGGGCTCTGTCCTTTCCCCCTCCCTTTTTCTTATTTTCATCGACGACCTCTTGGATCGGACTGTGAATCCAATATACTCATTCGCGGATGACAGCAACCTCTGTCATTCATACTCATTCGATCATAGACCAAGTCGTCAAGAAATTGAGGATAAAAGGCGATTGATGGATGAGCCACTTAGCCTGGATTTGATGGCCATTTCTGAATGGGGTCGAGAGAATAGAGTAAATTTTAATGCACGTAAGACCCAGTGCTCCTTGTTGTCTCACAAGCGATTCACTGATCCAACGGTGTCGTCGATTTTAATGAACGGTGTAGATATTGAGCAATCAGATGCTCTCGATGTTCTCGGCTTGAAAATACAACGTGATGTTCGTTGGACAAAACATGTATTTGATGTGTCGAAAGATGCCTTCAAATGTTTAGGCTTTTTAAAAAGATGTAAGACATATATCACACCTGATCTGATCTTCTCAATATCTACACTACCTACATCAGACCAAAGATGGAATACAACTCCCATATATGGTCGGGTGCTCCAGCTTCATCACTGGAGCTACTTGACCGTGTCCAGAGGAGGGCGATGGTGTTGATAGGTGACGGTAGGATATTCAATTCTATTGTCTCCCTTGAACACCGTCGTAATGTTGGTTGTGTGTCATTGTTCTATCGATACTTTCATGGTGTTTGTTCTTCGGAAATTCGTGATCTTATACCGCCCGTGAGAACGTTCGGCAGAGATACGCGACTCTCCAGGAACGCTCACCCATTTGTTGTCGATTGGACAACCGGCCGCACTACACATTACAGAATAAATTCGTTCTTCGCCCGTACTATCCGTATGTGGAATCGACTTCCGGCAAATATCTTTCCCTCCAATTACGACATTCAGAGATTCAAAACAGATGTCAACAGACACTACTCCCTCTTTCCTCCTTCCAATACCTTATCTTCCTTCTACCAACGCAATGCACTGCATTTATAGGGGACATCCCCTGAGTGTTGGTTCAGTGAAAAAAAAAATAGGGGCCATCCGAATTTTATGTACTCTCCACCATAGAGAGTACATAAATAACGAAATAACTTCGTCCAGATATACATGCATGTCCGAGAAAATAGATAACAGTAGGCCTGTTCGATTGGGCTTACTAGCTTAATTTTTATATGGAATTTACTCTTTTAACAAGAAAGTAGCTTATTACTCTCTTAGCGTTGCTACCAGATTTTTCATGTTGATCCATTTAAGATAAGCCAATGGGCAACAATGATGCCACCTTTTCAAGTCTAGTAAGCCCAATCGAACAGGCCTAGCATCAGTAGTATCAGAGTATTAGTAGCTGATGGATTTTCCTACCTCCAAATGCGACAATTTTTCTTATTAACAAAGCTACTGAGATAGAAATGAGCCTCATCATCGCAGAAAATCCAATGATGTAAAATTGATGGAATTGATTTCGAAAATACTTTTGACGACTTTCAAAAATTACTGAATAGGAAACATTTCAATATTTTTACCTGGAAAACGAATTGCCAAATCCTCTAAATACTCAATTTTATTCCCCGCTAGTTTTACTCAAGTGTAGATGTTTTGAAAGTCACTACTGCTGGTGGCAATGTTTGGTGTTTTGCATTGTACTTTACTCAATTAAAATCACTGTAATTTATACTCCACAACAATTCAATGGAGTTTGTGCTTTGCGCTCGCTGGCATACAAGTAAATATGTTTGCATATAAAATTATTATTATAAACTTGTAACAAAAGTTTATTGAATTTTATTACAGTTTTTAAAATTTATTTCAAATTGAATTACTACATTTGCGTTTGTTTGTTTTTGTTTTATTTTTATAGCAAAAAATACAGATTATAACGGGGGTATAGTGTAAGAAAAATTTGTACACTGAGAAAAATTACGAAACAGGGTTTGCGTCGAAAGTTGCCCAATCACTTGTTCGGAGTGTTCTTTTTAAAACCTCCACTATTGAAAGGAGTGTAAATTAATTTTGTCAATTTGTAATATTCATCACAGACAGTGTGTATTTATTTTGGGTCGTGGCAAAATTCTAAGACGAAAACATTTTTCCAAGCCCTAAAAAACGTTTTTATTTGCATTGAGGCATACTGAGTCATAAAATCATTATAAAAAGTTAAAGATATATTTTAATTTTTACTTAAATTCCGATTTTCGACGAAGACACTTTTAATATTTGTACTTTCATTTTGGAAATATATAGGTCTGACCAAACCTGCTTATATGTCCAATTAAATCCAATAATGGCACGAAAAAACCCATAAAAATTAGAACTAAAAATTGGGACAAATTATTTTGTTTTATTTTTTAATAGCTAACAGTGTAACGAAAAAAAAACAATGTCGGCATGAAAAAGATCTATGGATAAATGTAGAAGTTATGGCCATCTTTGTAGACGCAAACGTTTTTTATTTAATTATTTATTTTATTTATTTTATTTATTTTATTTATTTTATTTATTTTATTTATTTAATTTATTTTATTTTTTTATTTTTTTATTTATTTTATTTATTTTATTTATTTTATTATTTTTATTTATTTTATTTATTTTATTTATTTTATTTATTTTATTTATTTTATTTATTTTATTTATTTTATTTATTTTATTTATTTTATTTATTTTATTTATTTTATTTATTTTATTTATTTTATTTATTTTATTTATTTTATTTATTTTATTTATTTTATTTATTTTATTTATTTTATTTATTTTATTTATTTTATTTATTTTATTTATTTTATTTCTTTTATTTATTTTATTTATTTTATTTATTTTATTTCTTTTATTTATTTTATTTATGTTATTTATTTTATTTATTTTATTTATTTTATTTATTTTATTTATTTTATTTATTTTATTTATTTTATTTATTTTATTTATTTTATTTATTTTATTTATTTTATTTATTTTATTTATTTTATTTATTTTATTTATTTTATTTATTTTATTTATTTTATTTATTTTATTTATTTTATTTATTTTATTTATTTTATTTATTTTATTTATTTTATTTATTTTATTTATTTTATTTATTTTATTTATTTTATTTATTTTATTTATTTTATTTATTTTATTTATTTTATTTATTTTATTTATTTTATTTATTTTATTTATTTTATTTATTTTATTTATTTTATTTATTTTATTTATTTTATTTATTTTATTTATTTTATTTATTTTATTTATTTTATTTATTTTATTTATTTTATTTATTTTATTTATTTTATTTATTTTATTTATTTTATTTATTTTATTTATTTTATTTATTTTATTTATTTTATTTATTTTATTTATTTTATTTATTTTATTTATTTTATTTATTTTATTTATTTTATTTATTTTATTTATTTTATTTATTTTATTTATTTTATTTATTTTATTTATTTTATTTATTTTATTTATTTTATTTATTTTATTTATTTTATTTATTTTATTTATTTTATTTATTTTATTTATTTTATTTATTTTATTTATTTTATTTATTTTATTTATTTTATTTATTTTATTTATTTTATTTATTTTATTTATTTTATTTATTTTATTTATTTTATTTATTTTATTTATTTTATTTATTTTATTTATTTTATTTATTTTATTTATTTTATTTATTTTATTTATTTTATTTATTTTATTTATTTTATTTATTTTATTTATTTTATTTATTTTATTTATTTTATTTATTTTATTTATTTTATTTATTTTATTTATTTTATTTATTTTATTTATTTTATTTATTTTATTTATTTTATTTATTTTATTTATTTTATTTATTTTATTTATTTTATTTATTTTATTTATTTTATTTATTTTATTTATTTTATTTATTTTATTTATTTTATTTATTTTATTTATTTTATTTATTTTATTTATTTTATTTATTTTATTTATTTTATTTATTTTATTTATTTTATTTATTTTATTTATTTTATTTATTTTATTTATTTTATTTATTTTATTTATTTTATTTATTTTATTTATTTTATTTATTTTATTTATTTTATTTATTTTATTTATTTTATTTTTTTTATTTTTTTATTTATTTTATTTATTTTATTTATTTTATTTATTTTATTTATTTTATTTATTTTATTTATTTTATTTATTTTATTTATTTTATTTATTTTATTTATTTTATTTATTTTATTTATTTTATTTATTTTATTTATTTTATTTATTTTATTTATTTTATTTATTTTATTTATTTTATTTATTTTATTTATTTTATTTATTTTATTTATTTTATTTATTTTATTTATTTTATTTATTTTATTTATTTTATTTATTTTATTTATTTTATTTATTTTATTTATTTTATTTATTTTATTTATTTTATTTATTTTATTTATTTTATTTATTTTATTTATTTTATTTATTTTATTTATTTTATTTATTTTATTTATTTTATTTATTTTATTTATTTTATTTATTTTATTTATTTTATTTATTTTATTTATTTTATTTATTTTATTTATTTTATTTATTTTATTTATTTTATTTATTTTATTTATTTTATTTATTTTATTTATTTTATTTATTTTATTTATTTTATTTATTTTATTTATTTTATTTATTTTATTTATTTTATTTATTTTATTTATTTTTTTTATTTTATTTATTTTATTTATTTTATTTATTTTATTTATTTTATTTATTTTATTTATTTTATTTATTTTATTTATTTTATTTATTTTATTTATTTTATTTATTTTATTTATTTTATTTATTTTATTTATTTTATTTATTTTATTTATTTTATTTATTTTATTTATTTTATTTATTTTATTTATTTTATTTATTTTATTTATTTTATTTATTTTATTATGATTTGTTCGTAAAAAATAACTTTGTAAATTAAGTGACAGAATATTTAGTTTTATTTTACCATAACGAAGACGAAGAAAATCTATAACTAAAAGTACGCTTTATGATCCTTATTGTTGAAGTAAGATATTTCCTCACTTTCTTGAGAGGTTTTTGTTTTAATTGATTTAGTCTACGTGCAGACGACATGTACTTCTACATTTATCTATAGATTTTCTTCAAAGAATTTTTCGAAAGTTATACTTTGGAGGGGTCAAACGACAGAAGCTGAAACCTTCAACGGCGTTGCGTACATTCCTTTGAATGTGTAGTCCCGCAGCTTAAGGTAGTTTTACAAATTTGGCGAAATGGTACTAACCATTTTTATCCCATAATTCTAGCTGGTACCACTGTGCGTTGGTTCCAAATCGTTTTTTTTTTTTTAATTATGCAACCTTTGAACGGCGAGAGATATCGTGACGAAATTTAACATGCATAGATTAGAGGTGTTTTCCAGATTATTTGAAAAGTTTTGGGTACCGATATCCATGCTAATGGGCAACACTCCAAAATTGGTCACATCGACTATGTCAACTATTAAAATTTTTGCCAAAAATACAATTATGACCCGATATGAAAGATATTTTGCAGAGTAATATCCCATAATTCTAGCTGGTACGCTAGAACGCTCAGTGGTTCCAAATCGATTTTTTAAATAATTATGCAACTTTTGAATGGCGAGAGATATCGTGACGAAATTTAATATGCACAGATTAGAGGTATTTTCCAGATTATTTGAAAAGTTTTGGGTACCGATATCCATGCTAATGGGCAACCCTCCAAAATTGGTCACATCGACCATGTCAACTAATTTGAAAGATATTTTACAGAGTAATCGTGTTGTTATGTGTGTGTATCTCAATTAGTTTAAGAGATATCTGATATATAATATATATAATAACATTATTTCGCTTGTAATTTTGTTCTTCATATAGCAGCAAATTTCAATTATTATTCGTGAAGAAGACATAACTTAGATCACGAATCATTTTGGACCAAATTTTCAATAAAAAAAATTTGCAAAAATTCTTAAATCCCAAAGCGTGTACTATATTTTTATAACTTCTTATTCAAAAAGTCTTACCAAATCTACTGCGGTAAATAAAGAAATGGCGACAATTTTAGTAAAAAACCCCAAATTGTTGAATACACTTTGGGAATTTGGATACTATTTTGGGAAAAAATTCAAAAACTTGTTAGCCATTATTTTTGGAGACATAACAGAGATATAATTCTACAGAATTATCGCTACCCAAAATGGGTCGGCGGCGGCGGCTTTCGGCTCATTTGCCGGCTTCTGTCATTCGATCACCGAAATTTATTTGCCAATTTTGGGAAAAGGGAAGGAACAATTTGTATTGGTTTTTAATAATTTTTTTTTAATTTTTTGGCAAATAGTTAAATATTCGATAATTCAAAAATTCCATTTGAAATTCAAAAAATATCAATTGAAATTCAAAAAACATCATTTGAAATTCAAAACTCATCGTTTGAAATTCAAAACTCGTCATTAGTAATTCAAAAGACACCATTTGAAATTCAAAAGTCGTCATATGAAATTCAAAACTCGTCATTTGAAATTCAAAACTCGTCATTTGAAATTCAAAACTCGTCATTTGAAATTCAAAACTCGTCATTTGTAATTCAAAACTCGTCATTTGTAATTTATAAATTGTATCAAAATACACCATTTGAAATTCAAAAGTTTTCATTTGAAATTCAAAAGATTCCATTTGAAATTCAAAAATGTAAACAAAATTATTTAAGAAAAATATACATTAGGTGGGGTAGCATTTATTTTCTCTGCAGTTTTGAAAACAGATTTAATAAAATAATAAGCAACTAATAATTATAATGATGTAAAATGTCGGTAATTTCATATATAGTTTATAACTTTCACCAGCTCAGCATTTAATTCCTTATAACTTCGGTATATATGTTCTCTGAGAGTGAGGGTATATATAAGTCGGTTTAGCCGACTGAAACTTACTTACTTGTTTTATATTACATCGGAAGCAGACGTGGTGGTAAGCGAATTTAAACAAAAACTTGTTTTTGATATTATATGACAATATAAGGGATGTGTCCAAGGTCCTAGCTCTATTCCTTCTAATTTGTGCCGCTACTTGTATTAAAATATTCTCTGTGGGCCGTTCTCAGTTGTTCATATTGGAACAACAGTGTATGTATTAATAAGGCTAAGAAACCATCATTTCTAACACAAAAAGTGTGAATGCAAATGCTCTTAAAATGTATGAGAAACAGACGAAAAAAGAAAATATTATTTTTTTAATTTCAATTTCAAATGGAATGTAATTCTGAACCACTGTTTGACGTTCGTGAGGCCATCAACGTCAACAACGAACCTTTCGTTAAGGTCAATCTAGATATGAAACCTTTGATTTAATTCCAAATACCTTAGATGACATTTCCATACTAACTGACTGATACTGTGCGCCACACAAAATATTTTGAATATTAATTCCGGTTTTCTCGCCAACTGCTCTTATTAATTATCTTGATAAGACCGTCCATAGCAACGCTTCAACAATTTCAAAATAAATACAAATGCTACGATATGCAAATGCCATAACGTCAGTTAGCGTTGGCAAAAACATCAAACTTGCCACTTCAAACTTGTGACCAAGAATCAATATCTAACATTTTGTTTGACAAACATTTAATTGTCCATAAAGAGTGCAATGGAAAAATGTATTTGAAATTCAATCAAACCCCAAGCCAAACCATTGTTTGTGGCTGCTGCTACTGTCAGCCCTTGTGGCCCACGGAGGCACTTAAAGAAAACCAGTTGTGAAGCGCGCATGCAGACCCTTTTTTCGGGGCAACATAAAGCGCCCAACCTTAATATTTTGTCAGTGATATTGCAATCGTCAATGAAGTGCGATGAAAAGTCAAATGGCAATCAATAATTACAGTCGGTTGCAAAGAAGCGTAACCTGATCTTCGTCGTTCGTCCATCGGGAATTTTATTTATATTATTACTAGCAGTGCCCGCACGCGGAAAAGCCAGTTATTTGTTATTAGTTTTATTACGTTTATGTTTTTGGGCAGTATTTATTGAATTTTCTTTTGGTGGATATAGATAAATCTAAAATATATAATATCACTCATACACAGTCAAAGGAATGTATTTGTCGTATTGTACTATTTTACCTGAACTCCATTCGTATGTATCATTTTAATCACTTTCAACCCGGTTTCGAACAACAAATTACAACCGCAGAGCCTTTTATATCTTCGATCTCATGTTTCTAGATGCAGCCGGGCATTTTATAACTGTTTGCAACTCTTTCCCAAAATGTACACATTTTGAGTAATCACTCTCCTACAAGCATATACTTTATTTGATACCACATTTATCCCTTTACGTCCCGCATCCTCCTTATAAGTACAAATTTTTAAATATCTATTTATGTTCCACGTTTACGTAATCAATGGGCTGTGCACCATTTTTATCACTTTGTCCGCGCACCCCTTAAAAATTCGAAAAATCCAATTTTACTGCGCTTTTTGGAGGAAAACACGCCGAATTTCACAATACTGACTGCAATACTATAGTTGGTACCATTTTTATCCCTTTTTGTCCCGCTCGCCCCTTATAAGTACACATTTCAAAAAACCCATTTAGATTGCGCTTCTACGTTGTCAGGGGAATTTACACACCAAATTTCTCGACTATAGCTGCAATACTTAAATTGGTACTATTTTATCCCTTTTGTCCCGCGCTCCCCTTAAAAACAAATTTCGAAAAATCCAAATTTACTGCACTTATAGACTAGTCAGAGGACTTTATATACCAACTTTCACGTTCTAGGTACAATATTTTAGATGGTACCATTTATATCCCTTTTTGTCCACCTAGCCCTTTAAAAGTACATTCATATTGCACATCTATGGGGTGAGAGAAATTTAAGTTCCAAATTTCACGATTCTATTTGTAATACTTTAGTTGGTACCATTTTTATCCCTTTTTGTCCCGTTTACTCCATAAAAATACAAATTCCAAAAAATCCATTTATGTTGCGCATCTACGTTGTCAGAGGAATTTACACACCAAATTTTTCGACTATAGCGGCAATACTTAAATTGGTACTATTTTATCCCTTTTTGTCCCGCGTACCCCTTAAAAACAACTCTCGAAAAATCCAAATTTACTGCGCTTCTAGACTAGTCAGAGGAATTTACATACCTAATTTCACGTTCTAGGTACAATATTTTAGTTGGTACCATTTTTATCCCTTTTTTGTCCCGCTCGCCCCATAAAAGTGCAAAGATGAATTTATATTATGCTTCTATGCGGTGAAAGGAATTTACATGCCAAATTGCTCGATTCTAGCTGTAATAATTTAGTTTGTACCATTTTTATCCCTCTTTGTCCCACTCACTCCTTAAGGGTACAAATTAAAAAAAATATATTGCCCATCTACGTGGTTGGAGGAATGTAAGTACAAATATCTAAAAATCCATTTAGATTGCGATTCTACGTTGTCAGAGTAATTTACACAACAAATTTCTCGACTATAGCGGTAATACTTAAATTGGTACTATTTTATCCCTTTTTGTCCCGCGTACCCCTTAAAAAACAAATTTCGAAAAATCCTATTTTACTGCACATCTAGACTAGTCAGAGGACTTTACATACCAAATTGCAGGTTCTAGGTACAATATTTTAGTTAGTACCATTTTTATCCCTCTTTGTCCCACTCGCTCCTTAAAAGTACAAATTTCGATTTCCAATTTACTGCGCTTATACAGAGTCAGAGGAATTTACATATCAAATTTCAAGATTCTAGCTGCAATAATTTACTTGGTATCATTTTTATCCCTTTTTGTCTCGCTCACCCCTTATAAGTAAAGGGTGATTTTTTAAGAGCTTGATAACTTTTTTTAAAAAAAAAAAACGCATAAAATTTGCAAAATCTCATCGGTTCTTTATTTGAAACGTTAGATTGGTCCATGACATTTACTTTTTGAAGATAATTTCATTTAAATGTTGACCGCGGCTGCGTCTTAGGTGGTCCATCCGCTTAGTCCAATTTTGGCATTTCCACGTTTTTGAGTAACAGAGACCCAATTGGTGCGAACGGCGACGAATCGAAAATTGGTGGTCATCATTAACACTGGCCGATACAGCTGCGATATTTTCTTCAGTTCGCACTCTACGTAAGCGTGTTGGTGGTTTAATGTCCAACAATGTAAATTTGGTGCGAAATTTAGTCACAATAGCCCGAATAGCCGCTTCAGTGGATCGATTAAACTGACCATAAAATGGAAGCGCGCAATGAACTTTCTTAACAGAGCACGCATTTTGATAATAAAATTCAATAATTTGCAAGCGTTGTTCGTTTGTAAGACGATTCATGATGAAATGTCAAAGCATACTGAGCATCTTTCTCTTTGACACCATGTCTGAAATCCCACGTGATCTGTCAAATACTAATGCATGAAAATCCTAACCTCAAAAAAATCACTCTTTACAAGCCGAAATTCACGATTCTAGCTGCAGTACTATAGTTGGTACCATTTTTATCCCTTTTTGTCCCGCTCGCCCCTTATAAGTACAAATTTCGAAAAATCTATTTAGATTGCGATTGTCAGACTATAGCGGCAATACTTAAATTGGTACTATTTTATCACTTTTTGTCCCGCGCACCCCTTAAAAAAAAATTTCGAAAAAACCAAATATATTGCGCTTCTAGACTAGTCAAAGGACTTTACATACCTAATTTCACGTTCTAGGTGTCCCGCTCGCCCCATAAAAGTGCAAAAAATGCATTTATATTATGCTTCTATGCGGTGAGAGGAATTTACATATCAAATTTCAAGAATCTAGCTGCAATAATTTACTTGGTATCATTTTTATCCCTTTTTGTGCAAAATTCCAAAAAAATCTATTTATATTGCCCGTCTGCGTGGTTGGTACACGCCGAATTTCACGATTCTAGCTGCAGTACTATAGTTGGTACCATTTTCGTCCCTTTTTGTCTCGCTCACCCCTTATAAGTACAATTTTCAAAAAAATAAATTTTGATTGCACTTCTACGTTGTCAGGGGAATTTACACACCAAATTTCACGACTATAGCTTCAATGCTTTAGTTGGTACCATTTTTATCCCTTTTTGTCTCGCTCACCCCTTATAAGTACAAATTTCGAAAAAATCAATTTTGATTGCACTTCTACGTTGTCAGGGGAATTTACACACCAAATTTCACGACTATAGCTGCAATATTTAAATTGGTACAATTTTTATCCCTTTTTGTGCCGCTCACACCTTATAAGTACAAATTTGGAAAAATCCTTCTAAAAATCGCTTCTACGTTGTCAGATGAATTTACACCAAATTTCACGATTCTAGCTGCAAAGCTTTAGTTGGCTACATTACTCAGGTTAGTACCATTTTTATCCTTTTTTGTCTCTTTACTCCCTTAAAAGTACAAATTTCGAAAAATGCTTTTTTAGCTAGTCTGAACGGTAAGTGCAATGCACGCACCGAATTTCATGTTTCTAGCTACTGCCGTTTAGCCAGGACGCAGGACGAGTAGAAATGAGATCCGAAAATCATTCAAAAACATACCCCTAAGAATGACCAGTAATGTCAACGCCACTTCAGAAAAACTCTGCATATAGAGCAGAGAGCTATGTCCCAGATGTTGAAAATAACATTTTCGAATTTCGAAAAATTGAAAATTGACCGATATATTGCGAAAAAACTTTTTTTCAAAAAAAAAAATCGCTGGAATTGCCATTTTGTTTTTTCGCAAAAACAAAAGTTGTGCTGGATTGTGCTAGCGGAGTACATAATTGTTCCATTTTTAAAAAAAATTCTATCTCAATCCGTTTTTGAAAAAATCGCTATTTTCGAAAAAATCCTAGAATTGCCATTTTGTTTTTTCGTAAAAACAAAAGTTGTGCTAGATTTGTGCCCAATTGTGCCGCAAAAAGTTTTTGGAAAAAAATGAAAATTGGCAGAGATACAGCGAAAAAACTTTTTGCAACAAAAATCGCTGAAATTTTCATTGTAGGTTTTTTGGGCAGCAAAAGTTGTGCTAGGTTCTTCTAGAGGATGGTGTTATTGTGCCGTTTCAAGGTAAGTTATATCTCAAACCGTTTTCGAGAAAATCGCTAATTAAAATTTTGGCGATTTTTCAAAAAAAATCTCTAATTTTGTTAAAATCGCGATTTTTGCAAATCCAAAAACTGTGCTGAATTGTGCACGTCTAGCACATTTTTTTCGTGATGCACCAAAAAGTGCTCATTTCAATGGTTCATAAAAATAATCGCCATTTTAACTTTTTTAGCCATTTTCCATTTTAACTTTGCAAAAAATCCACAATTGGGCACAAACCTAGCACAATTAAGCACAACAACGAAAATGGCATTTTCAACATCTGGGACATCAGAGAGCTCCCTTCGAATATGATAACAGAAATCAAGTGACGGATAGCGAGATTGTCCAGAGGCTATGAAGGAGAGCACTTCTAGTTTCCGATTGTTTTTTTTGTCAGCATCCATAGAATCCATCTGTCTCGTTTCCTTGAAATGCACTGTACTTCTCTGAGGTGTTTTACAAAACACCGATGCCGACCTCCTGTCGCACTGTAAGGTGAGTTGTGAATAGTGAGCAACATGACTGCCTGTCTCTGTAGGGCCTTATTGATTTCACTGCCTATCCCTCACACTCAGTCAGTGCCTGTAGTCACTTTAACTTGTCTTGGTAGTTATTTTTTATATTTATCATCTTCGATGCATCTTGGCAACGATTGTCAAAGTATTGCCAAAAAAAATGTTTCGATTCTTTTTCTTTAAAAGTTAAGTTTATGAACTACAAATTTGTGATAGTACGTGCAGTATTAAGAGACGTCTACATATATCCCACAATCGTTGTTGCCGGTTTGCTGTGTCTTTTTAAAGGTTATTATCGTTCGTTTACGATCTTGCTTCATTTCAGTTTTCGTCGCCGTTTGTTGAAGGGGTAACCTGTACTTGAACCCTTCTTTTTTTTCGCGGTTGTTTTGGTTTTGGCCAAAAATTGCACAAATGAATGCCAAAAAATAAACTTACAAAATTTGTTTTCAAAAGTGTTAATCGGTTGACTGTCACATATTTATGGTAATTTAACGTTAATTTTTTGTAAATATTCACAATTGCACGTTGTTTATAATCGACGTGAAATAAGAAGTAAGAGTGATAAATTGGAGGGAACGCTATAGGACAACCGAAGTTTTCCATAAAGTCCTACATTCGTGGTTGAGTATAATTGTATTAAGTGTTGAGGAATATTTCTAATTGTCATGGCTGTTTTTCTTTAAGACCAAGTTGCGATAACAAAATCCTAAACAAAATGATAAAATTTCACTCAAAATAAAAGAAATATTTTTTTATAATTGTCGCAAACACAATATCAATGTGTGTGTGAAAAAAATTGTGTTAACAAGTAAAAACCATGGATTGCATTCCACAGAGGCTGTTGATTTTCGTAGAAGTGCAGTAACATTAAGGAAATTGTTTATTTTTTTAATATACCCAAAACAAAACAAATAAAAATATTGTAAAAATAATTTTATAAAAAAATGTTTACCACGCTTATAAGGCAAGGCTAACAATACGTTTATAATATACTAGCAGTACCCGCTGCTTCGCACGCTAAAAAGCCAGGTATTTGTTATTATCCGTCTCTGTTTTAGGATAGTATTTATTTGATTTTCTTTTCTAAAATAGTAAATTGGAAACATAGCACTTATATACATATAGTAGTCAAAGGAATGTGCTTGTCGATGTGCACTGTTTTAGCTGAACTCCCTTCGTACATATATTTTTTATCATTTTCTACCCAGTTTTTAACAAAAAATTACAACCTCAGAGCCTTTTATTCCAAAAATAATACATTTTTATGGCGCTTCTACATGGTCAGAGGAATTTACATACTAAATTCCATGATTCTAGCTGTAATCCTAATGATGGTACCATTTCTATCCTTTTTGGTCCCGCTCTCCCCTTAAAAGTACAAATTTCGAAAAATCCATTTATGTTGCAAGTCTACGTTGTCAGAGGAATTTACTCACTAAATTTCACGACTATAGCACCAACATTTTAGTTAGTACTATTTTTATCCCTTTTTGTCCCGCTCACACCTTATAGGTTACATTTCGATAAAATCCATTAGGTTTTGCGCTTCTTCATTGACAGAGGAATTCACTCACCAAATTTTACGACTATAGCTGCACATCAAATTTCGAGATTCTAGCTGCAATACTTTATTTAGTACAATTTTTATCCGTTTTTGTCCCGCGCAACCCCTTAAAGTACAAAATGCATTTATATTCCGCTTCTACATGGGCAGAAGAACTTACATATCAAATTTCAAGATTCTAGCTGCAGTACTTCGGTTGGTACCATTTTTATCCATTTTTGTCCCGCTCGCCTCTTATAACTATAAATTTCGAAAAATACATTTTCTGCGCTTCTACATGGTCAGAAGAACTTACACATCAAATTTCAAGATTCTAGCTGCAATACTTTAGTTGGCACCATTTTTATCCCTTTTTGTCCGGCTAACCTCTTATAAGTACAAATTTCGAAAGATGCAATTTTACTGCGCTTCTACATGGTCAAATTTCAAGATTCTAGCTGCAATACTTTAGTTGGTACCATTTTTATCCCGTTTTGTCCCGCGCAACCCTTAAAAGTACAAAATGCATTTATATTCCGCTTCTATGTGGTGAGAGGAATTTACACACCAAATTTCGCGACTATAGCTGCAATACATAAATTAGTACCATTTTCATCCCTCCCAACCCTTAAAAGTACAAATTTTGAAAAATCCAATTTTATCGCGCTTCTACATGGTCAGAGGAATTTACATACCAAATTTCACGATTCTAGCTACAATACTTTAGTTGGTACCATTTTTATCCCTTTTTGTCCCGCTCACCCCTTATAAGTACAAATTTCTAAAAATCAATTTATATTGCAAGTCTACATTATCAGACGAATGTAAATACCGACTTTCTCGATTCAAGCTGCAATTCTTAAATTGGTACCATTTTTATCCCTTTTTGTCTCTTTCCTCCCTTAAAAGTGCAAATATCGAAAAATCCCTATTTGTAGCTCTTCTGCATGGTCAGTGTAAGGAACACGCCGAATTTCATGTTTCTAGCTACTGCCGTTTAGTCAGTACGAAGGTTTGATGTTTATCCCTTTTTGTCCCATTTTACCCCCTAATAGTACGAATTTCGTAAAACCCTTTCTTAGTCGACGTCTACGTCATATTTGGGAACTACCCTGAAAATTTCATGAGCCTGACTTCAGCCGTTTGGTCTGTGGGCTGGTCAATGATAAGTCAGTCAGTCAGTAACGCAACTCTTTTATATAAAGGGTGATTTTTTAAGAGCTTGATAACTTTTTTTAAAAAAAAACGCATAAAATTTGCAAAATCTCATCGGTTCTTTATTTGAAACGTTAGATTGGTCCATGACATTTACTTTTTGAAGATAATTTCATTTAAATGTTGACCGCGGCTGCGTCTTAGGTGGTCCATCCGCTTAGTCCAATTTTGGCATTTCCACGTTTTTGAGTAACAGAGACCCAATTGGTGCGAACGGCGACGAATCGAAAATTGGTGGTCATCATTAACACTGGCCGATACAGCTGCGATATTTTCTTCAGTTCGCACTCTACGTAAGCGTGTTGGTGGTTTAATGTCCAACAATGTAAATTTGGTGCGAAATTTAGTCACAATAGCCCGAATAGCCGCTTCAGTGGGTCGATTAAACTGACCATAAAATGGAAGCGCGCAATGAACTTTCTTAACAGAGCACGCATTTTGATAATAAAATTCAATAATTTGCAAGCGTTGTTCGTTTGTAAGACGATTCATGATGAAATGTCAAAGCATACTGAGCATCTTTCTCTTTGACACCATGTCTGAAATCCCACGTGATCTGTCAAATACTAATGCATGAAAATCCTAACCTCAAAAAAATCACTCTTTATATAGATTTATATCGAAATAATACTTCAAGTCAATTCAAAAAGTAAATATAAGACAGCAATCTTCAAAAAAAAAGCTTAAACACTACAGTTGGTTATATTTCCATCCTATTTTAATACCAAAAGTACAAAATTTGAAAATCCATGTATACAGAGCAAGATAACCTAACACTCAAAAAAATGCGAACTTGGAAAAATCATTTTATTTTGCATGTCTAGGATTGAAGTCAGAGGAATGTATACACCAAATTCCATGATTCTAGCTGCAGCCATTTGGTTGGTACCATTTTTATCCCCTTTTCCCATTTTACCCCCTTAAAAGTACGACTTTCTAAAATCACTAAAATCACTTTCTAAAATCAATTTAATAATATATTTTTTTTAATTTAGGTATATATACAGAAACACCATCATTACTTTTCGTCCTGCGTTACTGCAATATCAGTTTAGAACAAATAATCATTTTGAAAAAAAAACTGGTATAATTTCTGAACTATTTACCCCTATCTGCAATTCTGAGAGTAAAATAAGCAAAAATACCTAAAAAATAAGAAAATAAAGTACCAACTTTGGACCAGTGTAAAACTAGAACAACGTTCATAATATGAAAGTATTTTTTTTTCGAAATTCGTACTTTTAAGGGATAAAATGGGTACAGAGGGATAAAAATAGTACCAACTAAACGACTACAGCTAGTTATTTTGCACTATGTTCTTTAGATCTTTTGGAATTAAAATAGAATGGAAATACACCCAACTATATACCAATATTTATTGTGTTATTTATATTGGTATATTTATTTAACCCAACAAGCAAAGTAATACGAAAACGATTCGAAATCGTATCGTCTTGAAGAAAAATAATATTGCGGCAACTATCATATTCGTATTGCGGAAGTTACCTCAATTGGAGAAGTTTGTGCGGCCAGGGAGATACGCCAAGGCAATACGAAAGCAATACACCCGGATGATAAATAGGAGATATTGCCAGATTGTCATGCGCAAGAAATCTGGATGATATCGCCATAATATCACCTGGAAGATAAAAACGGGATATTGCCAGATAACAACATAGAAGACGAAAACGCAATTTTCCATAGTTTTGTGTTTTTCATATTTCAAAATTAATAATTACATAAAGTGGTGAATGATGAAATACAATAACCTCATAAATGATAAGTAAACATAAAACAACTAAGAGTTAGAAATTAAACAGATGGACATCACTGCTGTTTTCGTCTTATGTTCTTTATTATTTCGGTCTTTCGCATGTTTCTGGTTAATCAAATGGACGTTTTTGCACTTGGGTTTGGAAAAGAACCAAAGCATATGCCTGAAAAAAATGCATACAAGCTATATTATTCAAAATTCCGCTTAAATGCCTTTTAAATGCAGAAATGTTATAATTTTGAGTCGACGGCTTCTCCTTGGTTCCCATCCAAGCATATTTCTTGACCAAGCGGTTAGTTAAAAGCTTTTTGAGTGCGTGCCATATCAAAACTGCATGCCAATCCTCTAATTCGTTTTGAAAATATTCCCTCTGTGAAATGCAAACAATTCTAAATGTCTGATAACATTTTGTACCCAAAAGATCTGCATCAATGATCAACTTACAAGTTGGCTTTTCATCACTTGCTACTGATTTCATTTAGAACTTCGACTTGTTTTCTCTTTTACTTATTGCGTGCTAGTCCAATTTGCAATGCACCAATAAAATATGAAAAGAAACACGGATTTCTAATGAAACATATATTTTCTTTTTTATTATTTCTGAAACATTCATACGAAAAATGACAACAAAATCAATATCGCCAACATTTCTTCAAAATGAAACAAGGGTGATAAGAAAAAAAATATTTTGATGAATTTCATCATATGGAAGATAAATGGAAGATATTGCCGCAATATCTTCTTGGTGATATATCATCCAAATGTTTTTAGGGAAAAAAATATTTTTTCAATATTTGTATTTGTTTTGGTTTGTTATATTAAAAAAATATATATTTGCCTGTAATATTACTGCACTTCTACGAAAATCGACAGCCTCTGTGGAATGCAATCCATGGGTATATAAAGTGCGGCCCGGCCGAACTTGACGCATTTTTTACTTGTTTTACATAGAGACAACGTGTACAATAAACTGCCAAAGATCAATGACTGATAGGCGCATATATCTCGACGGCCATCAAAGATCATCGAATCCTTGAATAACCAAAACAAACACAGATCCCCACCACCCTCGCCCAACAAACTAGGCTTCGGTCACACACGCTTATTTGTTGATCCATCCATTCACTCTGCAGTCAAAACGGGCATGTGCGTATAGACGCTCGATTAGTCATAAATGTAAGAACACAAACAAATATTCGTAGATTACAAAATCGCCCATAAAATTTTCTTCCGACATCATTTAAATATTCCGAAAGGGAATTTTGAATTCACCACATGAGTGTGTCATTGGTCTGGTCAATGCCCTCGTAAACTACCATCAACAGCAGCCATCATCCAAAACAACATTAGCATTAGCATCCATCCATCCAAACAACTAGGCCTACATAACTGTGACTTGGAACAACCAGCCATCCAACGGAACGGATTAATGCTGCTACACAACATTTCGCAAAATAGAAAGAAATGTAAATTGCCACTGTGGGGCGGAAGGGCGGATGGGTTGAGTAGTGATAGTATGAAACAATAAAAAGCACCTTGTTCCGCAAGTTGTTGTTATTTTGGTGGGTGGCTATAGCCGCCAATCACGTGTTTCGTCTCATCAATATTTATGGAGAAATGCACTCGCCGCACCGTCATCGACGAAAGTAAGCCGAAAGCAAGCTATCCTATCGTACATGCATAAATAGAATGACAATGCACCACGCATTGCTATTTCTGACATATCAAGAGCATTCAGACTATCCCACCGAGTAGTACGATTTTTTTGGGTGCGAGAAGTCACACCAACCCAGCAAAAACAAGTAAGGAAAGGCTAAAGTCGAACAGAACCGACTATATGATACCCTTCACTTTATACGCTATTACAATTCAATTCGGTGAGGATTTTGGCATGTGTCACTTTCACAATATATGTTTCCAGGTGAAATATAACAACGTTTGCGACATTTGCATGGAATGGAAACTTGCGACATTTGCATGGAAGCGATTTTATCCATTTTCACAAATCGGGAGCGACATTTGTATTGGAGCTATATCAAAATCTGATCCGATCTGACCAATTTTCACCATAGATGGTTCTATTTAAATATAGGGTCCGCTATCTAACGTTTTTTCAACTATTCAACCGTTGGACTATTATTTGTGGGGTGCCCTCAGCAGCCATTTGAATGAAATTATTTTCCATTATTAACCGGAAGGATTGTACTTTCAAATAAAAAAAGAAATTTGAGAAAATATATATTTTTATAGCATTTTCAAAAAAAAAAAGTTATTTGGCGGACCCTATATTTAAATAGAATCTATCATAGAATCATAGAATCTATGGTGAAAATTTTTCAGATCGGATCAGATTTTGATATAGCTCCCATACAAATGTCGTTCCCGATTTGTGAAAATGGATAAAATCGCTTCCATGCAAATGTACCAAATTTGAAGCAAATCGATTAAAACATGTGGTTTCTATTGCGGAAAAGTCAAATCGGGAGCGTCATTTGTATGGAGGCTATATCTAATCTGAACCGATCTGACTCACTTTCAGCACATATGTTTCCAGTAGTGTGCTAAAAATGGGGGCAAATCGAGTAAAATATGTGGTTTCTAGATCGGAAAAAGTCAAATCGGGTGCGAAATTTGTATGGGGGTTATATCTAAGTCTGAACCGATTTCCTTCAAATTAAATAGCGATCGTTCTTATCCCAACGAACTTTGTTGTGCAAAGATTCATTTGGTTTTGACAACAATTGCGACTATTACTTCGATTTCAAGAAGAGATGGACAGACAAACAAACGGACTTTGCTAAATCGAATAAGAAAGTGATTCTAAGCCAATCTGTATAATGAAAGATGGGTATATCTCGTTTCCTTTTGGGTGTGACAAACAAAAGCACAAAGACATAATACCCTAGTGAAGGGTATAAAAATGGAGTTGTACATTTTAGTCCATCTCAATTTGTATATTTCTGGCATTTGAAGAACTCCTTTTGAACAATTTCAAAAAATCTTTTTTTTTTTGCTTTTTTTTTATTATTTTTATAAATAAGCAATTTAAATATTTTTGTTAATATAAAAAATTTTGTTTAAAAAAATTAAGAATTTATTGCTTTACTTCAAATATTTCAATTTTTATTAAATACCCAACAAAACCATTACCAAGTAACATTGGGGGATGTAAGCCAAATCAAAATGTACTCACCACTTACCTTTCGAATTATTATACCCTCCACCTCCAGGATGGGGGTAACACCTTGAAATATTCATCGGAGACCCCATAAGGTATATATATTCTGGGTCGTGGTAAAATTCTAAGACGATATAGCCATGTCCGTCTGTCTCTCTGTCGAAAGCACGATAGCGGCCGAACGAAATGAGCTAGGAGGTTCAAATTTCGGAATCGGCCCAGAGGGAAAAATTTTTCCCTAACAAGGACTGAAAATACCCATAATATTTAGAGTATTTCAGCATGTTTTTTGAACATAATAGCTTGTATTTACTTGATATTTGCAATTCGCATTCCCTTTATAGCATAAAAGGGCACCATAGAGTGATTTTTATTTGTAGGGGGTGAAATGGGACGAAAAGGGATAAAAATAGTACCTATCAAACGACAACAGATAGAAACACGAAATTTGGCGTGTACATACCTCTAATAGAGTAGATACATAATATACAAGTATTTTTTCTAAATTTGTACTTTTAAGGGGTTAAATGGGGATAGAGGGATAAAAATAGTACCAACCAAACGGCTGCACCTAGAATAATGAAATTCGGTGTATATATTCCTCTGATTGCGTACACACATAAAATAAAGGAAATTCTCGAAATTCGTACTTTTAGGGTGTAAAATGGAAAAAGGGGATAAAAATTGTACCAAACAAATGGATACAGGTAGAACCATGAAATTCGCGGTATACATTCCTCTGACTGAGTGACACGAAAAAAAAACGTTTTTCCAAATTCTTACTTTCAAGGGATTCAATGGGATCAGAGGGATAAAAATGGTACCAACTAAAAGGCTACAGCTAGAATGATGAAATTTTCGAAAGTCGTACTTTTAAGGAGTAAAATGCGAAAAAGGGGATAAAAATGGTACCAACAAAATGGCCGCAGATAGTATCATGGAATTGGGTATATACATTCCTCTGAGTGCATAGCCACGTAAAATAATTTTTTCTTCCAAATTCGTACTTTATTTTGATGCTTTTACGACAAAAAATGGTAGAATCATGCAGTTGTCTTATACTGCGTACGTGAGAGATAAGGTATTTTCAAAATGTATACTTTTGAATTTAAAATAGATGGAAATACAACCAACCAAAGGACTGCAGCTGAAAATACACCCCTCTAATTGCATAAACACGTAAAATAGAGGGATTTTTCGAAATTCGTACTTTTAAGGGATATAATTGAAAGAGAGGGATAAAAATGGGACCTTCCAAACCGCTGAAGTTGATATCATAAAATTCGTTGTATATATTCGGTGGTCTGACTATGAAGACTCGAAACAAAAAGGTTTTTTTTCCAAATTTGTACATTTGGGCGGAGAATGGGGCGAATGGGGATATCTTTAAAATTTGTACTTTTCTTATCAAAATAATGCAGTCACTTTGTCTGTATCTGAAAATGCTTCTCCCTAATTGCGACTGACAATCGCCTAATATTTTCGGCATGTTCACTTTCACAATTACAGCATTGTATTTATTTATAGTAGTAGATTTTAAACAGTGCGCATAAGTATACATTATAGTTTGAAATAGTAATCAAATATAGTAATGTGCATAAACATATCGCAATTTTCGTAATATGGTTCTGTACTTCTATGTCGACATCCTTTAATCTGCTGGTAATACAGTGGAATTCACTCCGTGGTGGAGGGTATATAAGATTCGGCCCGGCCGAACTGAACGCCTTCTTACTTGTTTTTAAATGGGGATGTCACTGGGAAAAAGAACTTAATCGCAGCCATACCAAGAAGCTGAAGAATAAGTATCTATGTCCACGATTACAAATATCGAAAAAATAAGTACTATTTTTTGCGGAGTCTCCCTAGATACTCTATTGCTATATTTTTACAGGTGAAACCACTGGGGATGTATAGTTGGAGCAAAATGTCGATTTTTCGACTTTTGGAAATATATGAATAATCGATTTTTCGACTTTTGAAAATTCGACTTTTCGATTGGTGCAAATAAATAAAAAGACGACATTGCAAATGAATAAAAAACGAATAGACCAAATCAAAACCAAATCGAGAGACATTTATATTGGATATATAAAACTGAACCGATCTTACCCACTTTTTGCATAAATGTTTCTAGTTGTTGTGCCAAATTTGAAGAAAATCGGATAAATGATGTGTTTTCTAGAGCAAAAAAGTAAAATCGGTATAAAATAACTTAAATTTATTGATGCACAAAGTCGAAAACAAAAGTCGACTTTTGGCAATGGTAAAGTCGATTTCGACTTTTTCCTCTCAAAAGTCGATTAATCGATTAGTCGAAAATCAAAATCAGGCCCGAGCACCCCGAGAGAATGTCCTTCTCCATCCTATGTGGTGTTAACCATACCAGTCCGCTAGTACGCCTGCAGGCCTCGACCCCAGTGTCAGGCGGCTACAACGAAGCTATCACAGATCAAAGACCACCAGCCATCTATAAAGGCTGAAGGTCCCGGCTCGGCTGGACAAAGACTCTTTAGCGAGATTGTGAAGAGCAGCCTGGTGACAGGGGTGATTTGAATTTTAGTATCCCTAAAGACAAGTGGGGTGATGTTGTAGCGGGCACCGACACACTATACATCACAGTTCATCGGGAAATGCCAGGCCCACCACCCAACTGCTGCGACACAGGGTGATATCAGCCGAGGACCAAGCTTGTCCTTTAGGGATGACAAATCAGGGGCTTAACTAGTTGTAGTCGCAAAGGACGTTTCTTCCCAGTGCTCACACTTGGGTCTCAAAGGTCGAAACTGAGCCTATGTCTTCTTTGCAAGTAGTAGTGGTACTGAATTAGCCTTATTGGGCTGCCAGGGCATAGGGACATCCCAGAGAACTACAAGTCTGACGATATTGCCAGATTAGAAACGACATTACAAGTTCCATCGGTACTTGCTTCTACAGGTACACCCCTATAGACATGCAAGCTTCAGCTCAGGCACAAGGTACTAGTACTGGCGAACAGCAGGTGGCCAAAGTATGATATACAAAGAATGAGCTACCTTCCTTCACTTGAGAGACTGCAGCTGTCTACGTTGATTTCAATATTGACGGGACACTGCGTAATAGGCTGGGCATCGAGTCAAACGTCTTTTGTAGGAGCTGTAGGGACAAGGAGGAGATTGAGAGCGTTGGACATCTTCACTGTCTCTGTCCAGCTTTGGCTAATATACGTTTAGGGACACTGGGTTGTGCTTACTTTGAGAGCTTGGGCAAATTGGCCAGAATATGGTAACACAAAGGACATCTTCTGGTGAGTCAGATGCTTACATTCTGACTGCCACCACACCACATCCTAACCTAATGATTTGATTTCTGGGTCACATGGACTAAAAATGAAGTAAAATTGTTGAACTAAATTGCAGTATGGATTTTACTCAGATTTAGGAAAGCTATGTACGACAACGAGAATCTTACAATTTTATGAGAGATATGCAAGAAGGACGTTATTGGAAAAGGGACGTGAGACCTCCATACACCAATGATGTAATCTATTAAACGAATGAGAATTTACTTTTTACCTTACTTTTTGAATATCACAACAAAATAATTGATCCAATCCAATAAAAAAATTACTGAAAATTAAAAAAAAAATACTGAAAAAAATACTTAAAAATTAAAAATGAATTCTAGCCATGTTTTCCAATTTCAAGTGTTGAATTATGCTTTAAGTGAAAGATCATATTTTCGCATTTTAATCAATGAATTGTATATATAGCTTTGTATATATTAGAGTGGCTTCAAAATAAATGTAGTGGATGTTCCCGACTAAAATGAAAGATTTGTTTGTTTTATGTGTTCTCCCAAAATATTTCGCTTTTATCATTGTCCATTCGTGAGCTGGACGCGTTCAAAATAACCTCTATAAATCAGGGTTTTTTTGAATAAAATTCACGGTGAGAATAGTATTTAGAAAAAATCAGCTATAAATTAAAATCTCGTGCGAGCCTTATCAAACCATATCAAAAACTTGCATTTTAACCCAGAATAGAGGGTAGAATTTCAACATTTTTGTTGCATTTTTTATAAAAACCGCAATAACTTCCACATTTTTAGTTCGATTTATGTTTTCATGGGCTCGTTGGAGAGGTATTGATCACCAATTGCAATTTTTAGAACTTCCTAACCCATAAAGAAGCGACAATTTTTTTCTTACTGTTGGTTCTGAGTACTGAAATATGGGGTTTTTTGCATCGTAAACACATTTTAGTCTTACAAAAAGCTAATTTTTGAAAAAAAAAACATCTGAAATTTTATCCTTTCATTGGATAAATTCAGAGGAAAACTTCACATAAGATGTTTTAATAAAACCGTGCGACATGATTTCCCTCCCAAGATCGAGATTATATAGAAGTGAAACTATATGTCACTGATAGGAAAACTCATAATCAGTTTTTTATTTCGTGGTCGTTTGTCTTTTTTACAGGACTTTTAATTTCGTACTTTTGCGTATTTCGTACAATGGCGATATGGGTATCAAATGAAAAAGAATTTCAATTTTTCCCCTTTAAAAAGTTTATGTAGATTATTCATGTTTTTTAAGGGGGAAAATTTGAAATGGTTGAATTTCTTTCCAAAAATTAGCTTTATATAAGACTAGAATGTATTTACGATGCAAATAACTCCATATTTCAGTTTTTATTTCACATTTAACCCACTGAGTATTAACATTAAGAAAAAATTTGCGGCCCTTAATGGGTTAGAAAATTCTAAAAATTGCAATTTGTTATCAATGCCTCTCCAACGAGCCCCTAAAAACATAAATCGAACTAAAAATGTGGAAGTTAATGCGGTTTTTTATAAAAAATGCATCAAAAATTGCACTAAAATAGTATAAATCTGTCCCTTATACTGGCTCATATTGCAAGTTTTTAATATGGTTTGATAAGGCTCGGGTCGGATTTTAATTTTTAGAGGTTTTTTTCTCAATACCATTCTCATCCTCAGTTTTATTCAAGAAAAACCTGATTTATAGCGGTTATTTTGAACGCGCCCAGCTCACGAACGGACAATGATAAAAGCGAAATATTTTGGGAGAACACATAAAACAAACCAATCTTTCATTTTAGTCGGGAACGTCAACAACATTTTTTCCTTCCTCACAAAAGAAGCCACTCTAATATATATATTATGATATCTATTTTTTATTTCTTTACCAAATGAGAATTCATTTTTGCGCATATTAAGAAATCAAGTTTTTCGAATGCGAAAGCGAATAGTTCGTTAGGTAGGAATAGGAATGAAAATATAGGAATGAACATAAGTTATATACATTCAAAAAAATTTGTATGATTATTTCTTTACACTCGCACTGTTTGGACATATGTCAGTACTCCATGTTATGTAGTTTGTAATACAAACAAATAACGTTTATTTCAATTTACGGAAATGCAAAAACATTTGCTTAGCGTCCACAAAATGAGTTATAATCAACCGCTGTATTGTGGTTTGTGGATTAGATATTTTGAAAGTGGCAATGCCATTTTCATTAGGCAATGTCAAACCTGATAAGGTTGTGGTCTCTGCTTTTGCGGTTTGATATTGGTTTCCATCTATTTACTTCAAAATTACATTTTTCCTCATTTTCACAAGGTCTAGTAAACAAGGCAACAACAATTATAACTGTCAGTTTGTGTGGGGCTCGACTAATAATAGTGTTGTTTTTCTTCAAGACTTGAAACAAAAATCGAAATAAAATGTTAAAATTTCACTCAAAATAAAAAAATCTTTTTTAACATTTTCGTCAACAGCAACGTCATCAACGTGTCTAAGAAATCAATTTTTGAAAAAATAATTGTATGCTAAAAATTTTGGACTTAGCCTAAATAATTGTCCAGTGTAAGTCAAATGGTTATCGAGGCTAAGTTCAAAAAAAGTGAACACAAAATATTTTTTGAAAATTTGTTTCGATGTAAAAAAATATTTTTTTAATTTGAGTAAAAATTAAAAACTCTTACCATTTTCGTAATCGCGGCTTGTTATCCCGGCTTAAAGAAAAACAACCCTATTATTTCGTTTGTTTATGTAACAAACAATGGAAATATGCAATTTTTTACAAAACTCTAAAAACGATAGCGTTAAGTTCGTCCGAGCCGAACTATATATACCCTCCACCATGGATTGTATTTCACAGATGCCGTCCATTTTCGTATAAGTGCGGTAACATTACAGGAAAATGTTAATTTTTTTTATACAGGCAAAATAAATAAAAATATTTTAAAAATAATTTTATAAATAATTGCAATATGTTAGTTATTTTGAACCACGCTTATAAGGCAAGGCTACCAATATGTTTATTCTATATATAAATATCGAAATAATGTGGCTGTTTTTCTTTAAGACTGGTTAACTAAGCTGCGATAACAAAAATCTAAATAAAATGTTAAAATTTCACTCAAAATAAAAAATTCTTTTTTAAAATTGTCGCCAAAAGCAATATCAATGTGTGTGTGAAAACAAATTTTGAAAAAAATAATTTTGTGTTACAAATTTTTGACTTAGCCTGGATAATTATCCATTGTAAGGCTAAGTCCAATAAAGTCGACACAAAATATTTTTTTTGAAAATTTCTTTTGATACATATATTTATATTGTAGTTGGCGACAATGTGAAAAAATAATTTTTTATTTTGAGCAAGAAATTAAATTTTTATTAACGTTTTCCCGGCTTAAAGTAAAACAGCCCTAATACTTCAAGTCAATTCAAAAAATATATAAGCAGCAATCTTTAAAAGTGCTTAAATACTCCAAGTATTTGGGGAAATGGGTGTATATTCAGCTACAGCCTTTTGGTTGGTTGTATTTCCATCCTATTTTAATTCCAGAAATACAAATTTTGAAAATCAATTATCTCTCACGTACACAGTGAAAGATAACCTAACTTCATGATTCCACCCATTTTTGCCGTAAAAAGTAAAAACCTATGATTCTAGCTGCGGCCATTTGGCTGGTACAATTTGTATCCCCTTTTTGCATTTTACACCCTCAAAAGTACGACTTTCGAAAATCTCTTTATATTTCATGTCTACGCAATTAGAGAGACGTAGACACTGAACTGCATTACTCTAGCTGTAGCCGTTTATTTGGTACCTTTTTTATCCCTCTGTTCCAATTGTATACATTGAAAGTACGAATTTGGAGAAACCTTTTTATTTTTCGTGTCTACGCAGTCAGAATAATGAATACTCCGAATTTCATGATTCTAGCTGCGGTCATTTGGATGGTACAATTTGTTTCCCCTTTTTCCATTTTACCCCTTAAAAGTACGAATGTCGCTTTAACGCAATCAGAATTTTATTATTCTAGGTGCAGCCGTTTGGTTGTTACCATTTTTATCCCTTTTTTCTTTTTTTGAATCGATAGTACGGTCCATATAATTTAAAGTTTGAAGATTATTTCATGCAAATGTTGACCTTGACTGCGCCTCAAATGGTCCATCCGCTTAGTCCAATTTTGGCATTTCCACGTTTTTGAGTAACAGTGGCCCAATTGCTGCGAACGGCGACGAATCGATAATTTATGGTCATCATTAACACTGGCCGATACAGCTGCGATATTTTCTTCAGTTCGCACTCTACGTAAGCGTGTTGGTGGTTTAATGTCCAACAATATAAATTTGATGCGAAATTTAGTCACAATAGCCCGAATAGCCGCTTTAGTGTGTCGATTAAACTGACCATAAAATGGAAGCGCGCGATGAATTTTCTTAACAGAGCGCGCATTTTGATAATAAAATTCCATAATTTGCAAGCGTTGTTCGTTTGTAAGACGATTGATGGTTAAATTATAGACCAAACTGAAGATGTTTGACAGTGAAACAAAACACGAAACGTGCGTCAGCTGTTTAAACAAGTGTTGCCAAAAAGATAATAGCTGAAAAATCACCCTTTATAATGTATCTATGCAATTAGATGGATTTACACGAATTTCGTGTTTCTAGCTGTTGTCATGTGATAGGTACCATTTTTATCCCTTTTTGTCAAATTACAAATAAAAATCACTTTCTGCTGAAAACTATAAATATTAGGGGTATTTCGGTTCCTGTGGACCGATTTCGCCCATATGCAATTCCAATTCCGTTAGTTCCGTATTCCTGCAAAATTTGGTCGTCCTAGTTTATTTCGATTAGATGCTGGCGTGCTTTCAACAGACGGACGGAAATAATAAAGCAAATAATCAAGCTTGATGTTTCTCTGTTTTGTATTCTGAAAAATTATGCGTTGGCAAATTTTATATTTGTTCGCTTGCAAAACATGTGTCTGAGGGATAATAGCGGAGAATTAGTTTTCTTTAAATTACGTTTACGCTTTGTTTTAGTCTTCCTATTAACTTTTTATATGTTGTTATTTGGACAGTTGCAAGTAGTCACAATGGATCCTCGAAAAGAAATTTCTGCTGAGACTATAGTTTCGGAGAGCAAGGTCCTATTTCTTACCTTAAATGGCGTAGAAATGTCAAAATCCATTTACAAACAAAGCCGATGTTTTCTAGTGTGATGTACAGTTACCCAAAACACAAAAATGCTCATATACAAGGTGGCCATCAGATCAGCGTCGGCGTCTGTATTTTTAATACGGTTTGCGAAAAAGATGGAGGCATTTGCATAGATAAAAAGGCCTTGAACGGCATTCCAACACCGCGTCTGTTATACCGTTATATAAATACTCCATACTTCTTCAATCGAACAGGCCTAATATTAATTGCAACACTAGACAATCCACATATTGAACGAAATACAACTGTGCATAGTAAAGTCAATGCCTAGTGTTGCCATATATATGGATGAAAAATTCTCCCAAAAACGGAAATACCCAGTTTTTCATACATTAGCGGAATTCACTATCCGAAGTATTTGACCATGCATGTGCTGAAAACCTATTGTATTTGTGTTGTATATCACGATTTGATGAGCAAAACAAAAGTACATTAGATAGCGACATTTGCAAATCGAGCTTCAGTTAATAATGGGTTTATAGCCTTTTCACACTGCATGCGAAATCAAGATTTGAACTCAAAGTCGATTTATACATGTGTATGGGATCTGACATTTGTAAATCGACGTTATATGGGATTTAGACGAACCAAACATTTCTAGAAAAGCTATTTTCACAAAATCCATTATTTACAACACACACAATTTATTTGCGCAAAACCTTTTTCGATGGCGACTATTATAAAAATATGAAAAATTAAAAAAAAAAAAACAAGAATTTAGAGCAAGGTATATATAACCAAGTCAATTCAAGATATTTTTAGTGTCTTTATTTATTTTTACCATTTTCTCTGAATAACCACGCCAATTCAATATATATTTTTTTTAATTTTACCATTTCCCCAAATTCCCGACACACAAAATATTTACGCAAAAATGTTAGACAAAAGGGCTGTTTTACTTTAAGACTGG
Source organism: Polietes domitor (assembly GCA_947397865.1). Classification (NCBI taxonomy): domain Eukaryota; kingdom Metazoa; phylum Arthropoda; class Insecta; order Diptera; family Muscidae; genus Polietes; species Polietes domitor. The sequence goes on along the minus strand of OX377619.1, from coordinate 66,592,482 downwards.
TTAACTAACGTGGAATAACAAAAATCTAAATAAAATTTTGTTCATAATAAAAAAATATTTTTTAAAATTTCCGCCAACAGCAATATCAATGTGTATGAAAACAAATTATAAAACAATTATTTTATGTTAACACTTTTGGACTTAGCCTGGATAATTATTCAGTGTAAGTCAAATTTATGGTTATCGAGGCTAAGTCCAAAAAAGTCAACACAAAATAATTTTTTTGAAAATTTGTTGTGATACAAATATATATTGGGCTTAATTTTTGTATGGAATTACCTCGCTTAACAAGAAAGTAGCTTACTACTCTCTTATTTATGTTGCCATATTTGATCTGTTAATCCATTTAAGAAAAAACAATGTGTAGCAACGTTGCTACATCATTCAGTCTCTTAGTTGTAAGCTAGTAAGACCAATCGAACAGACTTATTGTAGTTGGCGACAATAGGCCTGTTCGATTGGGCTTACTAGATTACAATTAAGAGTCTTGATAAGGTGGCATCATTGTTGCCCATTTTGCCTTATCTTAAGCTGGCCATAGACGAACGATAAATTTGAGCAATTTGTTGGGTTTGTGATCGCTTTTTTACGTCTGTGGGGTAGTTCGCGAACAAATTGCAAGTTTTTGAAAATTTTCAAAAACTTGCAATTTGTTGGCAAACAAATCATACGTGTGTGGGCTACTGCGCAAATTTTAAGCCATTTCGCATTTCAGTTGCTCTTCAACCATTGTAACGAAAGGTCGTGTAGTGCACACAAAAAATAGCAAGCAAAGACTTTATGATAGAATTTTTTGATGTGTTAAAAAATTCTTCACTCCATTTTCTTTTTTCGATTTTTTTCTTTTCTAGTTTTTTATTTTCCATGTCGAAACATGTATATATAATTAAAAGCGCAGCTGCATCGCACATGTTTTTTAAGTTTCCAATCAACAGAAAAAACCAATTGTTAAATAAAAAATTTTCTACCACAAAATTCTGACAGAAGCACAAACCGAAGTTCAAACACAAAATGAACATGGGAGCGCGTCATCCGCTTCGTAGCATATGTTTACTCATCAACGTCGGCCGAATTATGATTTGTTCGAGCGTGTGTGGAGAAACGATATGCAATAAATCGCAGCAATAAATTTGCAAATCACACCACCAATCGTCTATGGCCAGCTTTAAATGGATCAACAATAAAAATCTGGCAGCAACGCTAAGAGAGTAGTAAGCTACTTTCTTGTTAAGCGATTTACGGTTCTATCGATTTCGATAGAATATATGTCTTTCTTGTCCGGAATGCTCTGAACTTCTATGGAAGGGCTGAGTTTCTGGACAACAGACTGATTAGGGGTTGTCTTGAGATGACCGACAGTGTGGAAATGCAACTCAGTAATGAGTTCCTTCCACCTGCTGGGCTACTGACTCTCGATTCCGAGGGACTTCTTTACCGGGCGGACAAACTCTTGTTCGACCACAGACGGTTTAAGACCTTGGACATTGACGACACGGTATACAATACCAATCAATAATTTGTATATAATAGTTTTTAAGTAGTTTGTAAGCATTTGGTGTAAGTGTTAGTATAAGAAACAAAATGTAAAAGATCTTCCTTTTTTATATAATTCTATTTTTTAAGGAAAAACATGTTAATGTATAAAAATGAATGAATGCCATGCTAGCAGCAACGCTGCGACATACCTTTAGTATAAATGACATTGTCCTTGAAAGATACTATAGTATGCTAGGATGTAAATTACCACTGTTAAATTGAAGATATTTTATATTGTGTAAGGCTGAAATGAATTTAATAAAACCCAAATCAATCAATTATATTGAGCAAAAAATTAATTATTTATTAAAGTATTTATTATCGCAGCTTGTTATCCCGACTTAAAGAATTACAGCCCTAATAATGGCGACTATTATAAAAAGATGAGTCAATTCAAGATATTTTTACCATGGTTTTCCTTTTTACAAATACAACGTTTTCTGTTTTGCGCAAATTTGTTGTGTATTTAAAATTACCTCAAAAAATCAATTATTGATTTTTCTTAATAAATCGTCAAAAGACATTCATTTTTCTCTTTCATTTGTTTTATTTTCTCTCTTTTCATGTATAATTACTCGTACATATACATATGGAAATTTCAGTAGTTTCTTTAAATTCGTCCGAATTCACGCATATACCAGCTACAAATATAAAACTTTTGAATAAATTTAGCAAAAAACAGATTTTTATTCAAAATTCCGCTCAATATCACAAATGCGCTCTCACACAATCAAAATATTTTCCCAACAGCCCTTTTGCACAACTATTTGGTACGTCTAAGCACCCCTTAATACATGAAGCTAGACTGACAGCAGAAAGAGACAGATGTATATTTATAGCCGTGCAAATTTACCGTATTTTGCATTGGTTAACTCCGCACAACCCAGCAGAAAACGTTTTTCACGATGCGATGGTAACTCTTCGCGCAGATAATGAAAAATGTCGCACACGAATAACAGAGAATGCCAGAGACACTGATAAATTTAACGGGTCGGGTGGAGAAGCGAAAAAATCATCATCAATGAGAAGAAAATGTAATTCCTATGAAAAAATGAGAGCGAGCATACAAAAAAATAACACCAAATGAAATGTGAAAAATATAAGAAAGAAGAATTGTCAATTTAACAAAAGAAGATCAAATAAAAAGATTATAAAATAAATAATAAGTGAAAAAGGAGCTGCAAAAAGTTTCCAGTGCGACGACGACGAAAAGTGAATGAAAAAAAAAACGAAGTGCCAGAATCAAAGAACAGCCGAGAATTCGTCCCGAAGAAGGTACCACTAAAAGAAAAAAACAGCAGAATAAAAAAAAGTTGAAGAAAACTTAGTGATTTTGCGACGAAGCGTTCTTGAAATTTAAAAAAATCGGAAATTGTGATAAATCAAAGCAAATGTTATAAATCAACAAACAGAAAGGTGGAAGAGCAACAAAAACAGACGTACAGGGGGATACAAAAAAAGAAAAGTTTTTTTAATTACCAAAAAAGGTCAAATGCATGAAAATGTAGGAAACCCTGCGAAAATTCCAAAACACGGTGTATTTCAATAATAATAAACACGCAGCTAACTACCGACCATTTGTAGCTGGGACGACGCGCTCGCTCCTGTCGGGAAAGTTGTCAAATCAAACATACATACGCAAATTTAGCATACAACATACCTGTGTATGTGGCGTATACGTACTACGACTACGTACTCAAGAAGAAGCGAGCCTAGGTGCCTCTTCTGTTGTTGTTGTAAACGGAACGGCAATTGCATCCCCGATATTAAGCAAGAGTTGAGTCCAAACAGTGACGCCGCGGTCACTATCGAATTTGGCGTGTTTTCGCGAACAGTAGGACAGTACCGTTCCCTATATAAATAATCAACAGTTACTCAAAAACAAACCCAAAAAATGTGTTCCTGTTTTACACATCAACGAGGAGGGGTGGGACCTTTGTAATTTAATTTTTTACTTGTTGGCCTAATTCAAGGATTGTACTTTTGAAGTTTGAAAAAGTTGTTGTTGTATCTCCTTGTTGAATTGTTACCACGAAAAGGTATGGCTCACAGATATTTTCACTCATTAGATTTTTTATATTTAATATATTTTTCTTTTTTGTTTCTAGTTTAAGTTGTTTCTTTTGTTACTCGACTCATATGGTTGCAATGATTGAAGGTAAAATTAATTTGTTCTATATTTTGATGATGTTTTATTTAAAAAGTAAATTTTTCGACAAATACCTATGATGTAAGAAGCTCCTTTGTCATGCCATTTGTGAATAGACGATAGACTTCGGCATTTTACGATCAGCCACCTATGAAAAATGGATTCAAAATATCGAATTATTTTGCAGTGCTATTGTGTGCTGGTTAAGAAAAATGTGCGTGACTAATCTTTAATTGAGTGTTACAAGAACTAATTCCAGAAATTGCCTTTATCCGCTGTCATAACACCGATTTTCGATGTCGCTGAGGAATAATTGAGGTTCTATAACGTTAATGTGCCGAATTATCTCATCCTTTAGCTCTTGAATTGTTGCTGGCTTAACGACATACACATTTTCTTTCAAATCACATGATCTTTGCGACCAATTGACATAGCCACCACGTGAGATAACACGGCCATTGAATTTGTCGCGTAAAAGAGCCATTGTTTCGTTAGCTGTGGCACCGTCCTGTTGAAAATACATATCGTCCACATCCATATCTTCCAATTCAGGCCATAAAAACTTCGTTATCATCTCACGATAGCGAAGACCATTCACAGTAACTGCTTGACCGGCCTCATTTTGGAAAAAATACGGCCCAATGATGACGCCAGCCCATAAACCGCAAACAGTCACTCCTTGTGGGTTCATTGGTTTTTCGACAATCACTCTTGGATTATCATTCGCCCAAATGCGGCAATTCTGCTTATTGACGAATCCACTGAAGATGAAAATTGCACGATATGCATTTTGATTTGAATGTCCATTTTCAAAAGAAACCTGAATAACTTTAACGCGTTGCTCGATTGTGTATCTTTCCATGGTTCAAATTAGTTAGTCTGAAATTGAGAAATGTCAAATGAAATGCAGAAAAAAACTTCATGTTTAGGTGAGGTTCACATTCAACATCGGCCCTTACAGTTTAACCACCCTTTATATAAAATAGTCCGTTTACTGGAAACGGTATCAAAACATGATTTTTAAATACAAAATGAAAGGAATGAGCATTCAAGAACTGATTGATATTTTAGTGTGGTTTCCATGAAAACTGCACCAAAAACTCATGACAAAAATCCTGTATTTTTAAACAGTTAAACAAATACTTATCGTCATCTGAAATGCAAAATTACGAAACCCGCATTTTTAAGTTTTCAAGAGAAATAAAAAAACGTTCAATTATGATGTTTCTATTATTCATATAAATTCTATATTTTAGGACATAGAGGCCTATAATTTTCAGAGATTATGTAGTTCAGTCATATGCAAATATATAAAATGGAAATGTAATCGCAGGAGTCAAAATATCGCTACTTTATGAAACAAAAGTTTTGTAGATTTTCACCATAAAATCGTTATTTTCAAACGAAGGAGTCTATTGTGTATTTTAGTTAAATGTACCGTAACCAATGCAAAACTAGATTTTCGATTTTATGATGTTTCGTCATTTTGCTATTCAGGGGATGATATAATATTATATTTATGGAAATAAAATTTAATGATCAGCTAGAATTTTGGTTATATATTCTGAAATTCTTCTACTTAAATAAAACTTTATTAATTTGAAATTTCGTACATTCAGCATGTGTGTTTATTGTTATTGTACCTCTAAACATTTTAAATTATTAATCTATGATGTCACGGACTACTGGTCTACACACATTTTCTCTGCTTCATGGAATTACACGTTTGAAAGCAAGGAAATGAAGCATATAAAACTAAATGTTGCTCATATCTCAACCTTTTGCATTTCGTTAAGATTTGGTGATGTTTATGTTTACATTTATTATTATCCCTTTTAATCGACATGGTAAATTCATATTAAAATTTGTTATCATAGGAAAAGAATTGATTATTAGATTTTATGATTTTATTTACTGAATTTCTACCGAAATTCTCCAAAACCTAACGAGATTTGCACCAATTTTCGTTACCCCCTTATCCTTTTTGTTTTCGTTGAACAATTTTTCTTCTATTGCAATAAATAAAAAATTATTTCTATCGTAATTTCTCGGTTTTCGTGAATCCCGAGATTAGCCCCCTGACAACTGTAGGGGCAGCAAAGATGAGGAAGAAATGAGCCAATGCAACAACGGCTATATCATAGTCTATGAATTTGTAATCATCGCAACACTTCTACTTCCTGAAATACTCTCTGTCCGCATAGGGTTCAGCAGTTAAATTATTCATATTTATTCTTATTGTATTTGACATTAATTAATAGTTCGAATTAAGTTATTTATAAATTTGTATATAATTATAAATATATAGATTGTCAAACCCTGAATCAAGGCTCATGACTTCATTGATTTTATTCTTGTTTTTATATGTACCCCACTCAAATATCCCTTCGATGTGTTGAACATTTACGGTTGATAGGCATGTAAACATACATATGTATACATCGTTCGTTTCATATTATGAAAGAGTTGAAAATTCACAAATTTCCACAATAGTAAAATTATGTATTACCCACTCAATGTTATTACTTTCTTCAGCATACATAAGTATTACAAAATACCAAAGATATCTTAATAATACATACCTGAATCTTATCCAGAATATGACTGACCTTTACCTTTTTTAGACAGGTAGTAGATTGAGATCGAGTTGTGATTGTTATCTGTAATAGTTCTTAATAAAGCGTGGTCTCCTAGTTGTGTTTTCTTAGATATTTTGTTATTTGATTTGACGCGGTTGCTCTATTTTTTGCTGGGTGCCATTGCAGATCGATGTTATGAGAACGGGACAATCAAAATACGAGGGATATAAAGAAAATATATGACCAAGCTTTAAACGTGAGATAAAACCCACGAAGACTGTGAGTATATAAATATTGAAATGTTGCTTTAAAGATAACGTGACCATCTTTTATTGGGCAAAAAGCGGGATTTATGAACTCAAAAAGCGGGATTTTGTAGAAAAAAGGCGGGATCGCGAAAATCTACCCAAACACAAAAAAACTAAGCTAATGCAATATAAATAAAAATGACTGTGTTTAGAATAAAGAAAGAAAACATTTTTCAAATTCGTACCTTTAGGGTCGCAATGGGAAAAGTGCCAAATGGTAGCAATCATACGGAAAGTCGGAACATGAACTTCACTCTCCCCAGATTGTGCGGACTATTAGTGTTGTAAATAGTTAAAATTGGCCAGAGGCATCAAGTTTTTCCCTAACAAGGACTGTAAATAAACACATTTTTTTGAAAATTGCTGTGGGAGTGTTCTTTAAACCTATTTAAATTTTTCCACTATTTCTCCAATGAAACATCACAATTTATTTACAATAGTAAACATATGTCGGCGTGTAGGTTGACTTCTAAGCAAAGTCTACAGCCTAGAATCGGTAATACTGTGAAATTCACTCCACGGACTATTAGGCGTGGCTGAACTTAACGCTTTTTACTAGTTTTAATATATCTTTCGCTATAAATTGTTCATAGTGTTAAATTCGATCTTCAAAATGTAAATAAATCTACACATAATTTGTATATAATAATGTTGTTTAAAGAACTATTTGGCTATAATTTCATGGGTCTATATTTTGTTAATAGTAAAAAACGCTCTACAGGTGCTTGTGAATATGTAACAGAAACGACTATATTTTGAAAGTGATTTTTATACCAGCTAATATCATTATAGTTTCCTTTCATAAACTATTTGACATTATATGTCATGTCTTATAAAAATAATTGAAATTCCGGACATTTTTCGGTTACCAACAAATTTTTAATTGACAATTTTTAATCGATAATGTATCAAAAACAATTTATAGCAAAAAAGCGGGATTATGCGGTATTTTTTTTGTAAAAAAAGCGGGAATATGCGGGATGGAAAATTAAAGCGGGATTGAGCATGGAAAAGCGGGATTGGGCATGAAAAAGCGGGATAGTCCCGTGAAAAGCGGGATGGATGGTCACCTTCTTTAAAGAAGAATCGTTTTTAGTAGTGTCAGTCGATGCAAATACATTCATGAAATTGTATTCCATTATTAAGGGGAAGAATTGTTAGAATATAAATCCATTGGCCATTTCATTTATTTATTTCTTTATGATATGTAATTCTAATCCCGATATAAAATAAATTACAAAATTTTATAATTTTTTTACAAACAGTGGTGAAAAACTACTCAACAAAGGGTAGCATAATATCGTATATGATATATACCCTCTTACTCTGTAGAGTAGGATATAAAAAATTCATCCACACGTTCCCTGTTAACTGCTGCTGTGACAATGTCAATGTGAATGCCATGCAGATCACGCCCTTTTTGCCCATTCGGATGACTTCCTTGGTGACATCTAATTAGGTATTGTTTCGACAAAATAAAGTTGTGCTCGCTCTTGGCACGATGTTCATATATATCATAAAATTGAGGTAATACTCTGAAGACATGACGGCACCAGTCACCATTTAAGGGGCGGCATTCTGGCTGGTCTGTATACGGCCGGCTTAAGACATGAGGAACTTGTTCCACCTATATAACCGCAATGGAATAATTATTCTGTGAATATAGTGGGGAGATGACTTTGTGACGGATATTTTAACATTGATCACATGTATAGGACCACGAATTTATAGAATCAACGAGATAACTCTTGAAATAGATTATAGATTATAAATAAAAGTGAATTGAAAATATGACACTAGTTTCGGTGTACGACGTTAGAATTTATGTCACCCTATCTTGGAGAGTTCCTTGTTTAGTGTTTTGACTTTCAATACAGATCAAATATCAACTTGCAAGCTAGAAATTCCCAATTGGGCTTCAAGAGAAACTCTGTTCTGATCAACCAATTGAAGTTATTTTTAAGTTATAAGTTATATTAAGTTATATTTAAGTATTGAAGTTGCTTTTAAATTGTAATTTATCTAAAGCAAGGGATACTAATAGCTTGCAACAAATCACATACACGGGCCCGTTGAAGTAGTGAAGTAAAAGCAGTGTAATGTCGTTAGTGGTCCTTGAAAAGGATGGTTAAATTTTAACGGCCGATGTTGATTTTGAATAAAACACAAATTATTTAGGAAATTATTGTCATTTCTATTTATTCTGATAATAATGGTATGATTCAATTATGTACGGGACAAAATATCGGCCAAATGGCCGCCGCGACCTCGACGGCACACCTCCATCCGATGGTCCAGGTTTTCGATGACGCTGAGGCATAATTGAGGTTTTATGCCGTAATGTGCCGAATTATCTCATCCTTTAGCTCTTGAATTGTTCCTGGCTTATCGACGTACACCTTTTCTTTCAAATATCCCCAAAGAAAGAAGCCCAACGGTGTCAAATCACATGATCTTGGCGGCCACCACGTGAGATAACACGGCCATTGAATTTTTTGCGCAAAAGACCCATTGTTTCGCTAGCTGTGTGGCAATTGGCACCGTCCTGTTGAAACCACATATCGTCCAATTCGGGCCATAAAAAGTTAGTTATCATCTCACGATAGCGAAGACCATTCACAGTAACTGCCTGACCGACCTCCTTTTGGAAATAATACGGCCCGATGATACCGCCAGCCTAAAAACAGTCACTCTTTGTGGGTGCATTGGTTCTTCGACAATCACTCTTGGATTATCAGTCGCCCAAATGCGGAAATTCTGCTTTTTGGCGAATCCACTGAGGTGAAAATGTGCCTCATCACTGAAGATGATTTTCTTAGAAAATTGCACGATATGCATTCTGATTTGACGTTTAGGTGTGCTTCACATTCAACATCGGCACTTACAATTTAACCACCCTTTACTACTATTTGGGAAATATGCATGATTAACGTTAGTAATTGGGACACGCTAAATATACAAAGAATACATCCCACAGTTTTTGCTACATATGTCACCAACCACGTGCAAGTATGAATCAGCATCTTGTATTATTCATTTACAGTGATCGATACAAAATTTTTGTATGTGGCTTTTGTGTCTTTCCACTTTTAGTGAGATTCGGCTTGACAGTAGGTTGTCGTTTAGTACAGAGTTCTAAAAATCGTGTGTATTTTTAATACGATTCGGTCCGATTTGCTATTCTCTAAGAAAAATTACTTTCAATAGTAGAGCGAATCAATTATTCCGAATATAAAGAACAAACCAAAAAAAAATCGAATGCAATTAACGCTTCTATAAGTACCCAGAACAGCCCCGATTGATTTTATGTAGACATTTTTTAATTATTTTCTAAAATTCAAATTTTCTTCGTAGGTACTTTTATGTTCTACACTCTTGGTAGCATATTCTGCAGAATATGTGCGTTTGCGCGATATTGTTTGAAGTCACTGTGTGTGAGACACTCGTTCGAAACATTGCTAGGATTGCAACACCCCACAAATCACATTTTTTACAAAAAGTTTGATTATTAAAATTCTTTCGTCTAGAAAGACAGTCAACTTCTATATTTTTCCACAGATTGTTAGTTATTAAAAAAATAAGACCATTTTTCCGACACTTTTTTGTATTTTTTATAGGATTTCGTCACAAATTTTTTGGCGACGGTTTCTAATCTACTATTTCTATGTGAAAGTGATATTCACCAATTTTTTCAATCATCATAATTACCTTTAATTGAATAAATAACTGGTCGGACTATATTTATTGATTTTTTTAATAGATTAAAAAAAATGTATGAATAAGTTTATGCCTCAATGCTCGCACAGAATAATTTTACAGGTCTTTATTTCCTGATGCATAGTGTAATTAAACTGGTAAATATGCATCAACAAAATCCGACATTATTTTTGTTTACATTGGAGCTGCCTGCTGCTCTGCCTTTGTACACTGAAAAGATTCAGATACTTTCAAACTTAACTGATATTGATAAGAAACAAATAATATTTTTGAAATACTTTATCTGTATCATGTACGACTACGTACATACATTCATACATGCATGTATGTGCTCGTAACACAATTACCAAAGATGACGTAGGAATTCCGTCTAAGACAAAGTCGTCGTAGTCGCCGCACATCACTACTAGAACTAGAGAGATGGTAGATTGTACAGTCAGTCAGTCAGTCGTCATAGCTTCGGCTGTTATTGTTGTTGCGAATGTCACGTTATAGTTTAGTTTTTGATTTAATTAGGCTATACTACATACATACGTACAATGAATCATTATTATCAGCTGCAATTTATGATGGACGATTAATTTGAGATTTGATTCAAATCAGCCGTGCGTAATAAAATAAGAGAATACAGTCTACGTTTGGAGTTTGCATTCCGGGAATAACTGCATCGCGAGTAATTTCAGCTGCCAGCAAAATGTTCTGCTGCTTAATCGCTAATATGATTAAGAAGAAGAGACGGTTCTGTAACCAATTAAAAATATTAAATATAAATAATTTTGAATGTATCGAATGTGTTAGAATTTCAAAAACTGTATAAATAGGCCGATATATAGATGCAATATTGAAGAGCCAATATTTCGAAAACTATAATACATAAATTAAATAGTTCAAAGTCAATTTCGTAGCCCTTATCAAGGAGAATGTTTGTCAAAAGAGCCCGGCTCCAAATTCCGTTTGAGATCAGAAATATATACATTTTATGACCTGTACTTTGATTACAAGAATAGATAGACAGACAGAAGGACAAGTCTAAATCAATTCAGAAAGTGATTGCAAATCAATTGATGGAACTATCTCTCTAAATGTATAAACATACACATTTATACGGAGTAGAGAGTGGAGGGTATCACGTAGTTGACCCGCACTACTTACATGTTTCAATTGTATTTTCTTCTCATTTATTTTATTACATTATAGAGTAAGTTCAAAGTTAACTATGACTTTTCCGAGATGTTTTGAAAGTATCACAACATTTTGAAGGTGCGCATACATATTTCTCTGCATTGTCAATGCATTTCATCAAAACATACTACATTGTATATATTTCTCCCAATATTAGGAACCATGTTCACTCATCAAGCGTCATCACAACCACAAGGGCGTAGTAGTTTTATTTCTACAGCGCGTCAAGAGGTTTTTTCCTTTTACTATTCATTGTGTAGGTGTACGTACACGTAACAAATACTTATGTTGTAGGCGGTTAGTGTGGGTGTAATTTGTGGACAGATGGAAAAGTATGTGTTGTTTGGAGAAAAACATTTGCCTTTTTGTATAGCTTTATGCTTGTCCTGGAAAGCAAAAACGTACGTAATTAACTTGTAACTGCTACATATTTACTAGCCTTGATCTTATTAAGTTTGTTATTTTGTTGGCAGACATTCTGAAAGATTATAAGTCGATCGGAAAGTCATTATAAATTGACCGATATAGTGACCCAGATTGGTGCATCTCGCTTGTTTTTGGGTGTTACAAACAATTGCGCAATCATGATATCCTGGTTATTAAATAGAGGATCCGAAATCGAGAAGTTACAATAGAAATCAATTTTTTGTATTTAGTGCCAAAAAAGTATAAATATCTACCAAAAACAAAAATGATGATTTTCGGTCGAAATATATATAGGGTGGGCCATTTAAATTTTTAAATTTGAACTACCGATTACTTTGACGGTGAAACGTATAATAACATTCACATTTATTTCTATTTTCAAGTTTATGTTTGACATTTGTAAAATGGGACGCTATACGCTCGAACCAAATTGGGAGATATTAAAAACTTACTTCCAAATTAGTGAGTCTTTAACGCAAACTGTAAGAAATTTACGTGGAAAATTGGAGATTGGCCTTCAGTTCAGCCTTCATGAAGCTCATTTTCATTTCGGTGGCTATGTCAATAAGCAAAAAATAATTGGTATCATATGAATGATATTGTGTTTCATTATTAAATGACACAGTTCATCCTTTCCAATAAAACCAGCAATTTGAAAAAATAATCAGTACTCTTTTATAGCCAATTCTATACTAGCAGATTTGAGGTTGTCGACTGTACGTAGAAACGCCACAGCATTCTAGCGAAATTATATATTTTTCCAGGCAAATTGCGATACTTGTATATTATTACAAATAGTTATGATTCTGCAGCCCTTTGATAGTTAACAGTTGTATCCCTTTTCCCATTTTCACCCTCTCTTATATTTCGAATCATCCCTTTTCGCCCCACTAAAATTACAAACTTTCTTTTTTTTTAGTTTACATTTATTTTCTTTTTCTATTATAAATTAAACAAAATATTCTTGTTCGAAAATAATCCGATGGAAATCATGATATTAAAAAATGGAAAAAAAATTTCATAGGATAGCCTCATCTATTTTGCTTCCGGTATGAAAATTCGTATCTCTTAGTCTATGAAAGAAATTAATAAAGATATATATCAGAAACACAAATCGAAAAAACGGAAGAAATTAAATTGTTTGAGGATGTGAAAAACTTACGAAATAACGTAGTACATAATAATCAAAAGAAACGGACAGCTCTACCAATGTTTCGGGGATACAAACAAAAAGCTGATGCAGCCTTAGAAGGTAAAAAAGAGTAGATCCATTTCTTGGCATTTATGAGCCGACAATGATGTTGTTGATGGGAATATGGATCAGTTTAACGAAGAAACCAATGAAGCCCATAATGTAGAAACCAATGGCGATCTTTTGGAACTCTTTGCGATCGGGTTTGGTGCTACGTTTCACCAAACGAATGGAGTCCTTGGCGAAAACACGGCCGGGTTCACAGAATTTTACAACTTTATCCATGGCGGGTTAGATGTGTTTTAAGCTTATTTTCGTTGCAGTAAGTTTCACACGAATAAATTGGAAAACTATTGTATATCGAGGGCTTATATTCAAAAGTGGCTATGAACCATTTTCTCGAAAAAGAGTTTTTGATGCCAAACTATTCTCAGATTTGGATGTCATATAAATTTGGAGAAATTTTTTCTAAAGTATAGGGTCCGCCATCTAACGTTTTTTTTTCAACTATTCAACCGTTGGACTATTATTTGTGGGGTGCCCTCAGCAGCCATTTGAATGAAATTATTTTCCATTATTAACCGGAAGGATTGTACTTTCAAATAAAAAAAAGAAATTTGAGAAAATATTCAGTAGTTTTTTTTATAGTATTTTCAAAAAAAAAGTTATTTGTTGAAATATGTGGTTTCTAGAGCGGAAAAAGTAAATCATAGAGACATTGGTATGGGGTCCGCCATCTAACGTTTTTTTTTTCAACTATTCAATCGTTGGACTATTATTTGTGGGGTGCCCGAGGCAGCCATTTCAATGAAATTATTTTCCATTATTAACCGGAAGGAAAAAGAGTTTTTGATGCCAAACTATTCTCAGATTTGGATGTCATAAAAATTTGGAGAATTTTTTTATAGCTTTTTCAAAAAAAAGTTATTTGGCGGACCCTATATTTTTTCAAATGTTTCTGATTTGGCTATCTATTCACACGTTAGTTTGTGACGGCTATGAACATAAAAATAATATAAATAAAATAGCTCAAAAATGGAGCAGCATATAACAAAAGGTTGTAATTCGCTACAATGGTTTTGTTTAAAGTATTTTTCTAGATTTAGGGCATATCGTATATATCAAATTGAGAATACCAAAATATTTTTTTGGCATGTGATTGCTGGCTTCATGGGGATCATTCAGAATCCTGAATGAAGAAAGTTTAAATATAAGCAATTGCAACGGCGAATTTTTCAACAATTGCAGCGATTTTTGCGACTGAATACATATATGTTACAAGCGACATTGGCTCACAATAAAAAAAAAACAAAAATTCAGCTGGATCCGTTGCCTAGATCGCGAGAAAATCAAAAAATGAAATATGTCATGTACGAAAATCATTCCGGCGAAAATGAAAATTTTCTAAGTAATATCTAATTTATGTTTCTTGTTTACCGTGCCCTACCGCAATATACACTTTTTGTAAGAAACTGGAAAAAGGATTAAAAAGAAGGGTACCAAACTGACGGATGAAGCTAGAATCTTTAAATTCGCTGTGTACATCCCAGAAAATGCTTTTTTTCTGCACAACATTGCTAACATTTCATAAAAAATGTTATCGAGTTTACAATAAGTCTTAATTATATATTTGAATGAATATATTTAATGGCTATTTGCTTATTTCAACATTCATAGTGCTCAATTTTAAACGTGCAAAAGTGGCTATGAACCATAAAACCGCGAATAATAGGACATGAAATTTCGAAAACCTTTTAATCGTAGAAATTAGTAATCCTCTTTAGATTAAACTGTAGAAGAACGATTCATAATTACTCTTAAAATTAAGGAGAAAATCAGTTTTTTCGCTCTCCTGAAAAATTGTGTTTTTGTTCATAGCCACTTGTGAGTATAAGCCCTCGATATACTTTATGGGGTCTCCGATGAATATTTCAAGGTGGAGCGTATACAAATATACTGCTTTGTATCGACTCTGCCGCGCAGAAAATCTTCCGCGTGCGAAGTAGCGGACTTTTATAAGAAATTTTATAAATATGAAAGATGTGTGTGCCACGACCGTTCTATATTTGGAAACTCAATGTTAAATTGAGATAAAATTCTGAGACAAATATGCTTTTATGGCACTGTTGCTTGAATACAATTTTGGACATAAGTGAGCTGCGGCTGCCTCGAATGTGGTTAATTTTTTAGATTCCCGGAGTGAAATATTTATAATCAGACTAACAACACTAGTCAACAGTCAAAATGTACTCGGGATGCGATAATTTTTTCTGTGTAGATAACCTTGACATGAGCTCGAAAAACGCAATAAAAAATTTTTTTTTCGTTTGGTTTTTTTTTATTATTTTTTTTTTAAATTTTAAAATTTTTTTTTGGTTAATTTGTTTCGTCCGGCATAACTCGGGAACCACTAGCCCGATTTAATTGAATTAAATTTTAAAAAATTTAAAATTACAATTCCCTTAATCTGTTCATATATTGTTTTCCTATACAAGCAACAGTTTCCAAGTTAAAAATGAATATATAAAGGAAAAAACTTATTTTTTGCCTAAAGATTTAATTTTTTTTTTTTTAAAAATCCATAAAAAATCCAAAATGAAAAAAAATGTCAAATCTTATTACTTTTACGTAAAGTCACATAACCTATGAGCAAAATGAGACAAAGATCATGAAAATCGATGCACGCGTTTCGCTTTTATTCGCAATTGAGTAAAGGTATGAATTTCAAAAATTTAAAAAATTTTTTTTTGGTTAATTTGTTTCGTCCGGCATAACTCGGGAACCACTAGCCCGATTTAATTGAATTAAATTTTAAAAAATTTAAAATTACAATTCCCTTAATCTGTTCATATATTGTTTTCCTATACAAGCAACAGTTTCCAAGTTAAAAATGAATATATTAAGGAAAAAACTTATTTTTTGCCTAAAGATTTAATTTTTTTTTTTTAAATCCATAAAAAATACAAAATGAAAAAAAATGTCAAATCTTATTACTTTTACGTAAAGTCACATAACCTATGAGCAAAATGAGACAATGAAAATCGATGCACGCGTTTCGCTTTTATTCGCAATTGAGTAAAGGTATGAATTTCAAAAATTTGCTCGACATATGCACAACTTTGTCTATGGTAAGGTTTTTTCTTTTTTTGATTCTCAGAATTAACAAAACGGAATAAACAAAGGGTTATTTAATTTTTATGATTGCGTAAGCAAAGTAATAAACGCTAATAAATGTGCGTGAACAATTAAAAGGAAAAATGGAAAGGGGACTTTTTTAATTATTTGGGTTTTCCGTTGGCTACCTGTATTATTTTTTTACAGAAATGCACATTTAAGGGTGGTCATTATTCGGAAAATTTAAGACTCACACATGGTGAAACAGGTATGTAGCCACCGTAAAAAAATATACACCCATTTATAAGTACCTGTCAGTAAAATACTAAACAATACACAGTATAAATAGGTCTTCATTGATCGATTTTACTCATTCAACAAGTGTCGACGAACGCGATAGTTAAAATGAGCAAACGTTCGCGAGGATTTGAATGCAATACCAATCCAAGTAATTTTTGTTACATGTGCGCCATGCTCGTCACTCACATCGCCCAGGTTGTCCGGAAAGAAGTCCAAGTGCGAGTGTAGAAAATGTATCTTAAGCGACATATTTGCTCTAATTTTTTTATAATTTTGGAGTAGTTGTTCGACGATCTCTCTGTAATTTGAGCTTTTGTTGTTTCCAAGAAATCCGGAAACAATTTGCCGAAATGAGTTCCAAGCTGCAGCTTCATTTGGTGATAAAATGTGCTCAAACTGTTGGTCTTGCAACAACTTTTTAATTTGCGGACCGTCGAAAACGCCTTCCTTAATCTTTGCCGATGAAAGGTGAGGAAAAATGGTTTTTAAATAGGCGAACGCTTCGCCATCTTTGTTGATAGCTTTCACGAAGTTTTTTATGAGTCCGAGCTTTATGTGAAGAGGTGGGAGAAAAACATTTTCCTTTTTTATGAGTGGTGTATATTTCACGTTGTCGCTGCCGGGGATGAAGTTAACTCTTTCTGTCCAACTCCTCCTGGTGTAATGATGTTGACGATCGCGGCTGTCCCAAAGGCAGAGAAAACAACAGTACTTTGTGAATCGACCTTGTAATCCACAAAGGATACCGATAACCTTAAGGTCGGCACAAACTTTCCAATCGTGCCTCTCATAGGTAAGGCACTTTAGTAGATTGTCCATGACTTCGTATGTTTCCTTGGTGTCAACGGCATGAGCAATTGGAATCGAAGGTTTCTCGTTGCCGTTGTGCAGTAAAATTGCTTTAAGGCTCTGCTTGTTGCTGTCGATGAAAAGACGCCACTCTCCTGGATCGTAAGAGTACCTTTTTTTTTCCTTTTAATTGTTCACGCACATTTATTAGCGTTTATTACTTTGCTTACGCAATCATAAAAATTAAATAACCCTTTGTTTATTCCGTTTTGTTAATTCTGAGAATCAAAAAAAAAAGAAAAAAACCTTACCATAGACAAAGTTGTGCATATGTCGAGCAAATTTTTGAAATTCATACCTTTACTCAATTGCGAATAAAAGCGAAACGCGTGCATCGATTTTCATGATCTTTGTCTCATTTTGCTCATAGGTTATGTGACTTTACGTAAAAGTAATAAGATTTGACATTTTTTTTCATTTTGGATTTTTTATAGATTTAAAAAAAAAAAAAATTTAAATCTTTAGGCAAAAAATAAGTTTTTTCCTTTATATATTCATTTTTAACTTGGAAACTGTTGCTTGTATAGGAAAACAATATATGAACAGATTAAGGGAATTGTAATTTTAAATTTTTTAAAATTTAATTCAATTAAATCGGGCTAGTGGTTCCCGAGTTATGCCGGACGAAACAAATTAACCAAAAAAAAAATTTTAAAATTTAAAAAAAAAATAATAAAAAAAAAACCAAACGAAAAAAAAATTTTTTATTGCGTTTTTCGAGCTCATGTCAAGGTTATCTACACAGAAAAAATTATCGCATCCGGAGTACATGAAATTTTTTTCAATTTGTTGAGTAGTGCAATCGATAATTGACTGATATGACTGCAACGGTTTGTAAGTTTATGAACCAACAGGTCGGGGAAAGATGAAAACAAAGACATGTGACAATGTGAATATATCCGTCTGAAAATCTGCATTGCCACCATGACCATAATATGGTATTGACTGCTGCCTTTTTTTCTGGATTTTGTGCATTTTTGAAAAACAAATATAACTATAAACATCTCATGCATCAGCATTTAATTTTAATAAATCTCCTCTCTTGTATTTTTCAGCCACCAATGCTACTTGAAGAGTATTTTCTGAAGTTTAACAATTTTCGAGCAAAGCTCAAAGAGCTTAGGCCGGCAGCACACCTGTTCTCCTAGACGAGAATTGTACAAATACACGCACTTCCAAAGCCACCCGCCGAGGCATCGCACTCGCAGACAACACCCTCAAACATCTCTCTAGTTCAGTTAGAGAATGTTTACACCCATTAAAAACCTAATAACATACATACAAAAGAATGCCAATTTTGGATCGAATTCATCAGCAATCGAAGAAACCGCTAAAATGGAAACATCAGATCAATTAAAACTGCAAAGCGAGTGTATTGAAGATACAATCGATACAAAACGTGACACGACAACTCCTCCTCCTCCTGTGGATGCGCCCTGTGAGGATAACTCAACCAATGTGACAACAAAAAATCCGCCAACAGACAAAAAGGATTCTTCACAACCTGTGCGAGCCACAACCACATGTTCGCCGTCAGCCGCTTCCAAATCATCAACTCCATTGAGAACTTCGCCGCGAAAAAGTGTGGCTCTGCCCAGTACATGTGTATTCGAAGACGATGATATCGAGGCACAAATCGAAAGTAGTATTATGTTGAAGAAACCCGTCAAAGACGCCACTAGCAAAGGCACCGAAATATTGGAGGTGAAGAAATCGCCGGATCGTAGCATTTTCATTACACACGATTACAATCGCAATCATGCCGCGACACCTATCGAAGACGAGCTGGAAGACTTTCGACATGACCCCACAGAAGTGGTAACATCATCGCCGCTCAGTAATGCGGCGACAAATTTAGAAGACAATTGTTTGGTGGCGGTGGATAGTGCGGACGAGGCCAAGCATGACGGCAGTGACGACGACAATGCCACAGAATGTATTCACATTAATCTGGAAGAAGAGGAGTGTGAAGAAAGGAATAAAGATCGGACAGAGGATGGCAGAGATGCATTGGAGTTGTGCGAAAGCCACCAAGCTGAGGAAAACGCTGAAAAGGTCATATTAGTGGACTCTGAGATGGAAGACGACGTGGAAGAAGTGGAAGAGGAGGTGGCCGAAGTGCACTCTTTGTCTTCAATTTCAGCAGAAGAGGACGAAGACGATGTGGAAGAAACGTTCTTAGACATGGATAATTTTCCAGGTAAGTGCTAGCTATCTCCGATGAAGTCTAAATTCCAATTCCATATACATTAGGATGGGTCGCGAAAATAAATTAATGCGGCCACCACCCAGAAATGGAGATTGGAGTGTTTAATGATGGTTTGCAAAATATTTCATCCCTATGTCCAGCCATCTGTGAAAACACTTGACCCTTGAAAGCACTTTAAATATATATTTTGATTCAAAAAATGTAACAAAAAATACAAGAGAAAAACTTTATTTTTAGAGGTGTTTTCAGGAGCGTTTAGCTCACAGAGGCCTTGACCCAACGACGAAATAATTTGCAGATCATCATTAAACTTCATTTATTTTTTATTTGTATGGACCACGACCTACCCGTATACACATACCGCGACCCATCCTAAAATACATATATCATATTTCAATGCTTGTATTTTGTTGTTGTTTTTGCTTATATGTGTAAATACACCTTGCCCAGTATTTCAAAATTTCGAAATAAATTATTCAATGTCATTTAAATTTTATTATTATTTTTTTTTTTGCTTTTCAGACAGCGAAGTTATTGTCATCAGCGAAGACATACGGGAAACTTCCTCTGGTCTCAACGTAGATTCCATAGATGCGGCCAACACAAGTGATGATCCGTTAGCTATCGCCTGCGAGGAACAGGAAGCATTTGCCGCCGACAAAATTGCCGCTCTGCAAGAACTGAATTTACTCAATACTAGCGCCCACTCGCAAGATGAAGACACCGCCACGACGACAACAGAAGATGATTTGCTTTGGTTGAGAACGACGTCGGATGCGACACAGCGGGACGAAGAACAGCCATCGTGTAGCAAAAGTCCAGCCAAGATTCAGAGTCAGAGTGGAACAACGCCTGAAAAGGATGAACGCAACGGCGAGGGATCCGATTCGGGATTGGGCAGTGAAACGTCAGCACTACATACAACAAATACAAGTATAGCGGACACCAGCCAACTGAATATGACGCCAACGGTTACAACCAACCACAGCCAATCGCCCAGTGGCAAAATACGTAAGAATTCCGATAAAGACAGTGGACTGCTACAATCGCCCTTAAAGGAGCCCCCCAAACCGTTGCGCTCCAATCTGAAACGGCGTCTGGAAGTCGACGACGATGTTGTTGACACTTTGAGGACCATAACATCGTCCGCATCCTCCACCACAACCACTTCATCGTTGAGTGTTAATCACCAAGCCTTGAGTGGCAGTCTAAACAAGAAACCAAAGCGTTCAATTAATTTCGACAACGTACAAGTCTATTATTTTCCCAGACAGCAAGGCTTCAGTTGTGTGCCTTCAGCGGGTGGTTGTACCCTGGGCATGGGTGCCCGTCACGTGGGCTTTAAAACGTTGACTTTGGCCGAGCATGCGGCCGAACTGAGACGAGCACATCGTATGCAACTACAAGAAATAAATCCGCGTGGCTCTTCCAGTGATGACAGCGAAGAGTCCGAGGAGGACTACCTCAGTGAGGGTAGTGGTTCCGATCTTGATGGCGAATCGAACGGCTTCCTGCAGCCGGTCTCGCCCAAACAGAGGCGCACCATCTTGAAGGCGGCGGGTATACGAAAAATCGATGCTAGTGAAAAGGCCGAGTGCCGCGATATACGCAATAGTCGAGAGGTGTGCGGCTGTTCGTGTCGTGACTTTTGCGACCCGGAAACATGCGCCTGCTCACAGTCTGGCATCAAATGCCAAGTTGATCGTGACATGTTTCCCTGCGGCTGCTCCCGAGATGCCTGCGGTAATACTATAGGACGGGTTGAATTCAATCCAGCCCGCGTACGCACACATTTCATTCACACCCTGATGCGCCTGGAGATGGAGAATCGACAACAGCAAAATCCCTACTCACCTGCCGCCATTCCCACAGCCACGCCCACATCAGCAGCGTACTATCAATCACACTTGCAGCCACAATCGAACTACAGTTCGGGTTATGCCTCACCTGCTTACAATGCGTCCGCGGAGATGCACCCACAAACAGCTGCCAATACCTTTTACCATCAGCAGCAAACACCTCCCAGTGCGAGTAGTCTGTACGGGCAGGAAATGTCACTTAGTGGTGGCAGTAGTGCCTCTACATCGTCCGCGGTGGCTGCAGCGACGCCTTACGGCCTGGATACATTGGATTCGGGTTTATTTAGTGGTGCTGGAGTGGGAGCCACACCATCATATGGTGAATTAATGCCAGTACCATCATATCATCATCACAATATGAATTTCGGAAATGTACAAACACAGGTGAGTTGAGTATAGAGAGGGAAAGTGAAAAGCGAAGACATTTACTTTGAAATGCGTTTACGTTGAAAATCTTCTCGTTTTGGTTGGAAGTTTGTGTTTTTAAATCTATTATCTATTTTTTTCTTCTTCTTTGTTTACTGACATGTTTCATGTTTTCTTTAAAGCCACGTTATCGATCAAAATATAAGATGGGTCGCAATTGATGAATAGATGGCGTTTAATAATAGGTCCCCCTCCCTTTTCTAAAATCTCAGTATTAAGATAGAAATGACACAAAATGTTTTACGGACATAATTCACACTTTAGATCTTATACGAATCAAAAACTGTAAGTTATTATATTCATTTTCTTTATCGTTTTCTTCTTCTCTTGACTAATTCTAGAAGACTTTAAGCTATTTTAATATTAACCCCGTAGAAATATTAAATATTTATATTCAGAATTGTTCTTCGGCATTGCATACGATGGGATTTGATGATTTGATTTCGTAGTAATGTGCATCCATACTACCAGATGACTTCCCGGATGGTTTGAGGCCAACGCTTTATTTTTATAAACTGTTTATTCCTGAGGTTCTCTTCAGTTAGACTTGTCGTTAATTAATCGATATTTTCGCTGCATTTACGGCCATATGATCTGCATATACATTCGAAATCTTTCTGATAGCATTAATTTACTAATTTAGTTGCTAATTTTTCTCAAGACCCCCCAGACCCCTTTGTATGATAACAATAAGCCACTGCAAAGGGTAACATTATGTTTATTTTGTTTTCCGGAAATTTTGTATGACTTACTTCTGAGCTAACCTTTTTCTATCTACGATCCTGCTAAGCTTTGTTTACACACCCATACTTTGTATTTGTCAATATCTAAAAATACCCTATCCATTTATTCATCTTTGCAGGTAGCAGCCGGGTATAATTCCTATCATAGCAACAGCAGCACTTCGTATTTGAATGCAAACACAACCACCCTAAATAACAACACCCCGACAAGTTATAGTTCATGTGCTGTGCCA
This sequence comes from Polietes domitor, assembly GCA_947397865.1. Taxonomy (NCBI): domain Eukaryota; kingdom Metazoa; phylum Arthropoda; class Insecta; order Diptera; family Muscidae; genus Polietes; species Polietes domitor. The sequence goes on along the minus strand of OX377619.1, from coordinate 66,569,660 downwards.
TCGATATTGCCATATGGAACGGCTACAACAACCGAGGCTTCCGGAGTTTATCATAGTGTTGACAGTCTGGCGACGACACTGGAGACAACAACGGCACCCTCTTGCACAAAGCAAACGGACACTGATGTTGGTACTAGTTTTATAAGTCTGTCAACACCGCTAGCAAGTTCCTCGAGATTATCACAAATTAATGATTTATTGCAACATAATCGCAATGCCACAACTGCTTTGGTGGCGGTAACACAAACCATAGGCTGCTCAACTGCATCCGCACCAGTTGCTTGCACAACTGTGGCACATCTGAATGGCGGTGCTGGTAGTGGAACATACAATACAACCTCAATCAATACGCCACCCATTGAAGATGCTCATAAAACGTGCATGGCCTATGGGGATTTAACAGCGCCGCCACCCTTAAAGCCAGCTCCAATTGTGGCTGTGGTGGTCAACGATGACAGGGGACCAGTAAAGTTACCAGCACCACCACCACTACAGCCATCATTATCATCGCTGACATCGGAGATGTCCTTGACGTCTACTCCTACAATAAGAACAGCCACACCAATGATAGATTTAACAACAACAAATACAGAATTTTTACCACAGCCACACGAAGAAAAGACGGATACAGCTGTGGCAGCAGCAGCAACAACAATGCCAGTAATAGCAGCAGCAGCGGCAGCGGCGGCAGTAGTTCCTACTGCGGAAGTTTCCGCCATGGAAGTGGTGGCCGTGGCAGCCGGTAATTAAAGTTTCAGAATGACACATAATTTTGAAACCGACTTTTTCATCTTTTTTTTATAAATGAGCCTAGTTGCTAGTAGCAAACAAAAAACTCAACAAAACAAAATAACTACACAGCAGATATGAAATGAAGCAAGTATTTAGTTAAGTTCCAATTTTAATTTTAGCATTAAGCGTTAAACATAATTGAAAAAAAAGCAAAACAAAAACCCCTAAAATCTACGTAAACAAACAAACCAACCAACCAACAACAAGAGCCCACACAATTCAAGCAAAATAATCAAACCATTCGTAGCATTAATTTTTATTAAAATATTCAAGAAAAAAACAAGCAAACAAACCACAATTTGGAAACTTTCCAAAAAAAGTCTATAAAATTTCCTCTTGGATTGAAAACAGAAAGAGAGATGTGGACGCAAAAAGGATATTTTGCACTTTCAATCGAAAGTGGTCTTCATTGCGTAGAGTTACAGAGATGCCCGAATCCCTCTAAGTTGTAAATACGTAAAGATTGGATTTTGGCATACCCAAAACCAGTCCATCCAGAGGAAAAGGCCTGTAACTGCGCAGAGCATTCGAGCAATCGTTATACAACCGCCTAATTGTTTCCATAGTTAACCGATAAAATTGCATTTAAAGCGAGAGCGAATGTGTGAGATAATGTCATAAACAGGAAAGAGAAAAACAAATCAGATGAGTCTGGGAGGAAGGGAGATAGTAGGGCTGTTTTATTTTAAGTCGGGATAACAAAAATGTTTATAAAGAGTTAAGTTTATACTCAAAATAAAAAAATATTTTTTCACATTGTCGCCAATTACATACAATATAAATATTTGTATCAAAACAAGTCTTCAAAAAAATATTTTGTGTTGACTTTTTTTGGAATGAATCAAGGCGTATTTATACAGGTGATAGCAGCAGAGCAAAAACAAATTCGGCAACAACAAAATACAAGTAATTTTTTGAATTGTGAGCCATACTGTCAAATCAAAATATATGGGCTTTGACAGTTTCGGTTACTTTTGAATGAAAAAAATTTCAGTCAGCTGGGCTCCTGCTATCACCTTTATAAATACGCCTTGGAATGAATTGTTTGTTCTCTTCAAATATTAATCATGATTTTTGGCACTTTTTTCTGTCGTCTTTCGTTGAATTGACATCCTTATTTCTGTTCCAATTGAAATAAGTGAAAACTATTCATGGGCTATATTCATATTACCATCTTAAGCCTCCATGGGAGTGGAAAATGCCATGTGAATAATTATATTATATTATTGTCATGGCATTATTATTCCAATCTGCAAATTTACTTACTCCCCAAAATGAGAAATTTCATTGACAATCATCTTTAAAATCGAAAGGGTCAACATTTGCATATTAAGCTGCATTTCATCTTAATAGAATTTTGTTATTTTAGTACTTAGAGAACTCTATTCTACAACATATATTAGTGTAATTTATACTAAGCTAACTTGTTTGATTGTAGTCTGGGAAGGACAAGTCTTTAGAGGGATATTTCGAAGACTTATACGATAAACGTAATTCTTAAGAATTGCTCACAACAATTCAAAATGTAAATGGACTCCCTATATCACCGGAGGTAATTGCATAATTGTTTCTCCTCGGAGATAATTGCTTTCACCCCCAATTCATTCAATTAAGAATTTTCAAAAATTACTTACAACAAAACAAACACGATTTCTCGGGGAAAACATAAAAAATCGTATTTGCTTATTTTAGGCTTCGAACGGTGGTGTGATGGCGCTAATATGTATCTCCACTCAGAGACCTTTTCTAATTCCCTTCTTGCAGAGTGTTCTACTCCAAAAATTTCTTTGACTATCTATATAGAACATACAAGGCACATAAAATTAACTGATATTTTCTATAGATAACTTCCTTAATATTTTGTTTGCTATTCAATTCTTCTATTTCAACTATAGCTTCCTATCCGTTTTTTCAGCTTCTCTAGTCCTGCCCTTTCCTGTCAAAGAAAAAAATAAACAAGATTTTATTACCACTTAACTTTCAACTTGCCCCACCAACTTTTTATAGCCAACACATTGTCTTTTTTCTCCATGAAAAAGATTCGTATGATATTTGTGTACAATTTTCATCCTGATGCCAGGTCTAAGCTTAATTCACTTCCTTGAGGATCTTAGAAAATATGCAAAGATTATCTCGAAATCTGATCTGTTTTAGCATTCTTCTTAATCAATCCTAAATTCTATTTCTTTAATATTGTGGAGATCTGAAAAACCATAATTTTATATTGAGATTAAAATACATAAAAGAGAGAAGGCTCGTTAACATCGTTCGCCCCTCTTACTACTTCTACTTTTACTCGCCGGACTTCACGTCTAGAAATATTTTCTCGTAAAAAAATATTTTCTCCACAAAATTCTTCTCTCGTCTAAAAATATTTTTTCTCATCTTCTCTCCAAACACCATCTCTTCTCGCTCTTTCTCTGCATTCTCATCTATTTACTTCTCACTTCCGATTGCTCTCAATTGACATTTTTCTCAGCTCTATGAGTTCTGCTGTGAGAGAGCTCAGTTGTCCTTAAACTTTGGGTTTTCTTTATAACTATCTCTCGCTCTTTTGGAGGAAATAAATACTGGTTAGCTTTTAATTTAATTTTAAGTTTTTATTTTTTAATTTCCACCCTATTTTTATCGTGTTTTCTTGAGAAACACATAAGAAATATTTGTAAAATATCCTTAAACACAAGTCGCGCAAACTATTGTAAATTATATTCGATTTAATTTTAAGGACAATTACAACACCTCTACGGAGATAATGCCCACAAAACGGGAAAATTCCAAACTTTACTTATCTGAGAGGAAGGAGATCACAGTGGTAGTAGATAGAAGTAATACTACCAGATCGATCACGCGATCTAGGGAATTTAACCAAAATTGTGTCTTACGCCCTCCCTTCTATGCGCTGATTTTCAATCTCTCATTTCAATCGGTATTATCTTTATTTAGTTTAGATTTCCACGTTTTGTTCTTTTGCTACTATTATACTCGTATATCTATACACAAACGATTTTTTTCTTCTAAGAACTGTTCAACACTTTTTCTATTGTTAATATATAGCTTTATTAATTGTTTTTTCCTTCAGGGTTTCTTTTAACTTCATACTATGTTCTAAAATCGTTTTATTGTTCTAACCTTTTTCCAATGAAATTCTGTTTGCGTTACGTTATAATTTTAGTTATAGTTGAGAAAAATCTAAGATTATCTCTCGTTCTTACAAATCTTAAGATTTTTTGTTTCGTTTTCCATACAACATAACACAAGAAATAAATATTATATACATACAACATACTACATGGAAGAAAATAAGTAACAGAAAAAAGGAAGAACAAATTATACGCTGAGGGAGTAATTCTTGATAAAAAAATAAAATAAATAAACTCAGAAATATTGGTAGTTTATAGATACAATATTATAGTAACTAAATCAAATTATAATTTATTTAATTTTTAAACAAAATAAAAAACAAAACATACCGAAAAATATTTGCAAAAATTATTAAAAAAATACAAAAAAGTTTTTCATTCATTTTTATACTCAAAATTGTATATTTTATTTTATTCCATGCTAATACAAAGTAAAATTATATTCTAATTGTCGGAACAGTGATTGAGATTGTCACCCGGACAAAGATTAAAAAAAACTTATTTAAAAAAATTCAGACAAAATTTCTTGAAAAAAAAGAAAAAAATTGAATACAATTTTTTCGTTTGTATTTTTTTGGTTTGTAATCAATATTTGATTTGAGCCAGGACAATATCCCAGTTCAATTGAATAAAATTTAATATTCTTCGTTTGGATATCAGCTATTATTAAATAAAACTAAATATTTGTATGTGATGGCAATAAAACTATTGTCAATTGCTATCAAATTCCATCATTTCGCCGTTTATAACATTTTGCTTTCAAAGTTATCAGGTTGAAATAGGATAAATGTTGGCTGTGGAGTCAAAATTTGTGAAAAGTGCCTTTAGAAAATCACGCTTAACTTTTTATTATTTTGAGAATACAAAATTTTGGATTGGTATATGATTGCTGACTAAATAGAGGATATTTGTGACAGAATACTTTTCGAAACCCAGATAGAGAAAGTTCAAATATATGCAATTGCAACAGCGAATTTTGGATTTTTGCAACAATTGCAGCGATTTTTTAGTATGATTCAAGTAACATCGGTTCTTAATACACATGCCAAAAATCAGCCGGATCCGTTGGATAGATCGCGAGAAATGCACAAAACAAATATGTTATGCATAGAGATCATTTTAGTTTTGAAAATATTGCCGTGCTCTATCGAAATATCTACTTTTGGTCAACAAATCTCGATTTTCCAAAAATCATGGATACGTTTCTGACATTTAAGTTGACTTTTAGTTTATTTAGAGACTCATAATATAGGGTGGGCCATTTTAAATTAGAATCGGCTATAAAAGAAAAGTACTGATTATTTTTCTGATTTTATTTGGAAGGTTGAACTTTGTCATTTAATAATGGAACACAATATCATTCATATGACTCGGCAGTATCTCATCCGATCAACCCAATTTTTCAGTACATGGCCCAATGATGCCGCCAGCCCAAAATCCACACCAAACAGGGACTCGTGGATGCATTGCCTTCTCAATAGTCACGTGTGGGTTCTCTGAACCCTTTATGCGACAATTTTGATTAATGATATAGCCACCAACATGAAAATTAACTTCATCTGAAAACACGAAAATTTTCCACATACATTTCTTACAGTTTGTAAATGTCAGACAAAAGACCTTTTCATAGAACTTTTGACTTTTTGTATAAAGGACACACGTTATTTTAAATATGAGGACAAAATTTACGAGCAACGCCAATAATTGCAGACGTTGTGTTGGAAGTATTACTTGACCATTCAATAGAGAAGATGACTACAAAACCCCGAATCTTGACGAAATACGTAGATGACATATTTGCAATCCTAAAGAAAAATAACGTGGAAGAAACATTGCAAATATTAAATTCATTCAATAGACAAATTCAATTCACCATGGAGAAAGAACAGGACGAAAAACTACCATATTTGGACGCGGTAGTAATAAGACAAGGAAATCGGCTAAAATTAGATTGGTACCAAAAACCAACATCATCAGGACGATTAATCAATTTCACATCTAAACACCCCAGAAGAATTATTATCAACACCGGACAAATTTTATAAACAGGGTCTTAGATATAAGCGATGAAGAATTCCATAATGCTAATTTAAGTAAAATCAGAAAATTTTTAAAGAAAAATGACTTTCCAAGAAAAACTACAGAGGACTTAATAAGACGTAGGAATAAAAAGATAACAATAGGTGTGTATAGACACCCCTGAAGATGATTGAAGATTTCAATCGAAATATTTGGGATAAAATAAATGATCAAAAACAACAACACCTGGTTTTCAAATAAAGCCTACAGCCGAACAAAACAAAAAAAGTTATTCTGCCTTTCAAAGTGAAAGTAGTCCTTAGTGCAAATTAAAAATGTTACATGGCCCACACTATAGATTTTGTTTTACCCTTTTGCAAAAAGGGACCAAAATGGCCCTTATATTGAGGAGCTAGAGGGTTAAAATATTCATCGTGGTTTTTTAAGAAATGTTGCTGAACACATCCTATATTGAATATGTAATGCTCACAGGGGGGGATATTCACCCCCGTTTAATATGACTATGACCCTTCTATCAGAATACGTTGCTATTTCCGAAAATTTGACTTCGGAAATAGCGGCGGTCAGTCGCCAGCGTGTTTGATTGTGGTTGACTCATAATGGCAGTGTTGCTAACTTAGAGCTTTTGGGCGGATTGAATTATGATTTAAAATTTAATTTTGTTTTATTTATTCAATTTATTTAGTAGACGCTTAACAAGAGTACACTAAATATAGTGTATTTTTTGTATGTGGCTTGAAAAATGATTCACAATTAATTCAACTGAAATAGTGGTTCTGTTCAAAGTACAGAACATTTTCGTAGGGTTTTTTTTTTTGATTACAGATATGAACACATATGCAGGTGTCCGACCCACAGTTTGATTAAAACGAGATTTTTGGGATGGGATATATTACAAGATGTAACCCAAAAAGAAAATACGAACGGGCGAGACTTGACCGTAGTTCATTTTAAGAACTGGCGGTGTACTGGATACGATACTGAGTAAAACAGGAAATATATCAATAAACAGTATTTTTTATTTTTTTCTATGGTTTATTTAATAGTAGAATACAAAACGTTCTTTGAAATTATTGGACACATTAACAAATAAATGTAAAATGTATCCATTCGTCAAGAATGATTTAAAACAGAAAAATTGCAATTATATTCAATTCACTTTTTCCAATATCTTCCTCTATTCGCAGCAAACTAAAGTTCTGTTGTTGAATTTTCGTCATTCATCCTACTTTCTTTATTGTTTTTCGACGCTATGCTGAAGAATTCAGTTAAAAAATTTCTCCAAGCGTTCTATTTTTGGTATTACCAGCAAATATAGTACCAAAAAAAACTCTTTAAAAAGCGGATTTGAAAAGCTTACTCTTAACATTTAAACAAATTCTTCGCGACTTTGAAGGCTGGTAAAACGTTCATATAACACCGTTCGACAGTACTTTTTGGACCTGAACAAGACCATATACACATGGAACTATAGATAATATGTAGAATAACTTTATACTCAGTACTTAATTTGGTGATCTTTTCTCCTTTTTACAAGTCTTTTAATTTCCAAAGGATATGTCTTAATAATTGATTTTCATACTTTTAAAAGCGATACACATACGACATGGGTATCAAATGAATGAAAAGAATGTCTGTTAAAAATACTAAAAAAATGCGTGCCTCTATCTGTATTAGTTTAGCATTAACAACCATTTCAAATTTTCTCCCTTAAATAGTAAAAGATGAATAAACTAAAAAATTGTTGTTAATACTAAACTAATACAGATAGAAGCATTTTAAGTATTTTTAACAGATATTCTTCTCTTTCATTTGATATCCATATCACCTTTGTATGACTCGTTAAAGTACGAAAATAAATAAATCATTTAATCATATATATCCTCTGGAAATTAAAAGTCCTGTAAAAAGAAGAAAGTTTTTCAACATATGATATCTAGTTTCACATATAATTTGTCTTGCTCAGGTCCAATAAAAGTAAATGTAAAATTGTCACACGGTGTAATCATTTAAGGCTTATTTTAAAAACACGATTTCAACGTCCTAAAATACCATACCACGACCGTAAAACGGTGTTATCAATTTGGAATTCTCAGAACGCTTTAAGGCCCATTCATACAGTATTTTTTGAAACTTAATTTATATGCAACTCCACTTGGGAAATTGAAATTGTGAACAGAATTTAACGAAATTCAAAAAGTCCTGAGCGCACATTTCTTTGTCTATTTGTTTATTGTGTAGATCTAAAATTGTTGGTGCAGTGACGGAAATCGACCAACTTTATAATAGAACTGTATCGTTTTGCTTTAAAAGTACTCTGAGAGAGTAACCAAAAAGTTTTCATATTAAAAAAGTTATTTGCTCCCCCCTGCGAATGATGAAAAGCGATAATCCGCCGATGTCAATGTTCTCTAAAAAAGTTATATATTAAATATTTATTAAAAGAATGTTTGTACATATGTATATACAAAACAAGATTACATAATTGTGTAGTTCTTGCTTAAACTTAATTGGCGGCGGCGTTTTAAGAAAAAATGTTATTTATTTATCTTCGGGATAGACGACACCCACTTGTTTGCGGATCTCATCTTCAATTTGTGCAAACAACAAACTGTCGTTATGGCTGACATGTTCATTTTGAAGTTTACCCTCTAAAATACATTGACGTGCTGCCTCGGCCTCGTAACGCAAACCTTCGGAGTTGCCATAATTGGTGGGATGTTTGCCTTTAGGTAAAACCCATTCTTTTTGCTGGCCATCGATGTCAATGAGTTTGGTAGGACACCAAAATTGTAAAAGCTATAGGAGATGATAAGGAGTTACACTACAGTAATGTCGAAAATGCATTCTAAATTTACCGTAATTTGCCCTTTGGTTCCTTTAATGACAGCTTTGTTATCCAGCAACTCCTTGGCACTGGTGCGCATTTTCGATTTACGTTTGCCCGAATATATGAGCTCTGCCTCAACTTCGACATCAACGCCCTCTTCGTTGAGACTACCTTTGGCGATGATTTGTTGTGGAGGTTCCTGGAATGCCCACTGCGACACTTGAATTGTATAGATGCCCAAGTCGAGGATAGTACCGCCTCCAAGGTTATTTTTCCTAAAATAAACGCACCACTCAATTAGCGCATATAAGCATTTCATAAGGAACTATATATATTTACTTTAATCTGTCGACTTCCTCTAGCGGGAAGCCGAACTGTACATCAACTTCTTGTATCTCTCCCAAAACTCCCGATGCTATCTGCTTTCGTACATATTGATAGGCTGGGAAAAATCTTGACCAAACGGCTTCCATTAGGAACAGCTTCTTAATTTCTGCATATTGTATTAGCTTTTTGGCTTGCTTGTGATTCATGCACAATGGTTTTTCGCACAAAATGTGCTTGCCATTTTCCAACATCAGCATGCATATTTCAAAGTGTTGTGGATTTAAGGCACCAACGTAGACAATATCTGAAAACAAAAGAGAATGCAATGAAAAACATGTTGTATGAAATAAAACAAGTAAGGAAAGGCCAAAGTCGGGCGAGCCGACTATATGATACACTATATGAAACCTGTGGCCCATTTTTATCGTAGATATTTCTGAAATATGATGTGGTTTGCAAAATTTACAGAACATCGGTTAAAATATATACACCCTTATCGCGAATAAAAGGAGAATTTGTTCACGTGGAATTTTCTATTTCCCTATCGGCGTAGGATGGTAATATGAATATAAATCGGGAATAGATTTCTCTTTTTTGCGTTGTTTTAGATATAAGGCGATCAAATCCAAGTAAGAAAGCGAAGAAACATGAAAAAATCACCATAAATCGCGATTGGAAATTTAAGGGAACAATTCATTCCCGGGGAAATTTTATTCGTGATAAGGGTGAAGTTTCTAGAGCGGAAAAAGTCAAATCGGGAGCGATTTGAAGACAATCGGTTAATATATGTGGTCTCTAGAGCGAAATTTGTATGGTAGCTATATAAAAATCTGAACCTATCTGGCCCATTTTCACCATGGATTTTTCCAGTTGAATTAAGTGCCAAATTTGAAGAAAATCTAGTAAAATATGTGGTTTCTAGAGCGGAAGAAGTCAAATCGGGAGCGACATTTGTATGGGGGCTATATCTAAATCCGAGCCGATATACATTTACAAATTAAACAGCTTTCGTCCTTGGCCTACAAAACTGACATGTGCCAATTTTGGTATTTCGATTACAAGAATAGATGGACAGGAAGACGGATAGACAGTCGGACATTGATAAATCGGCTCAGAAAGTGATTCTAAGCCGATCCGTATAATAAACGACCTTTTGGGTGTTACAAACAAATGCACAAAGACATAATACCCTAGTGAAGTGTATAAATATGAGGAAAATGTTCAGGTTAAAAATTCTTCAGCTAAAACGCGCTCCTTCGAGATTTTCCATGTGAGAAAGTATCTCCGACTATATTTTCTTTGGACATATTAGGCTCTACTGCCACAATTTCTAATATGACAATGTTGTAATTGTCTGAGATGCCCCGAGACCGCAGACCGTAATTGTTTTACATGTCGATTTAGCTATGTCGCAAACTAATGTTTGTGTCAAGTGTCTTTTTCGTGTAAAGGACAAACGACTATATTGATTTTAAAGGTAAACGATTCAGATTTCATATAAATCTCAACTATTTTCGATGGTGATGAAATGTGCCACAACAAGTGTTTTTTCTCCTGGAAACATCTATGGTGAAAGTGGGTGACCTTCGGTCCCTGTTTTGATATAGTCAGCTCCCATACAAATATCCATTCCTATTTGACCTTTTCCGATCTAGAAACAGATGTGGTATTCCTGTGTTGCAGTCCTTTAAAATTTAAACAATAAATGCCCTACCCGGATTGCAAAATGAAATCTATGAATTCTGTCCAATATGATAATGTCATAGTAGACTATCAAAGTGTTCCTCGGGTAACGTTTTCTTGTGAAAAGTCTGCATTTCGATAATTTCTTTCCTTACCTACGTCACTGCATTCGGCCAACTCCGCATAGCTACCAAATGCCTTGGCTATTTCGTGTGTCTTGGCAAATTCCTCGGCTCTCTTTTGATCGCGAGCAGCTACGGCATTGATTTGATGTTCATCAAAGGGAAGAGTCGACAAACCAACACAGAAATCATGGCTTATTTTACCGGCGGAAGCAATGCCCCAACGCAAAGGACTCGGCATTTTGGATAAAAACGAAAGATGTCCGCCAGCGGTCAAAAGCTAAAAAAAACTATCGCAAAATTATTGAGTTTATAACAGGTTGATAATAGTATATTTATTATTTATTTAAGATAGGCAAGTGTTAGTGTTGGCGATAAGACAGACTGTTAGAAGGGTTTGTTATTGTTGTTTGCCCCCAGTAGTGTGTAACTGCACATTTAATTAAATTGCAATGGCAAGTGAGTGCCAACAACAAACACACACACTAACAATAGCACTTACTCTGTATTTAAAGTTGCGCAACTGTTGTTATTGTGAGGAGGAGCCACTTGATAATTCAATTCTTGTTCGCAAAATAACTATTTTCATCTATTTATTTCCTAATTTGCCACTAAATTCAACCACTGATGGAAAAAGCGGTACAATTGTACCAAAAGTGGTACTATTGAACATTCAGTGGTACCAAGGCGTATTTATACAGGTGATAGCACTAGAACAAAAACAAATTCGGCAACAACAAAATACAAGTAATTTTTTGAATGGTGAGCCATAATGTCAAAGCAAAATATATGGGATTTGACAGTTTCGGTTACTTTTGAATGAAAAAAATTTCAGTCAGCTGGGCTCCTGCTATAAATAACAAATATTTTTTGTGTTATCAGGTATCAACTTTTGGGACGACCACCAAGAAAATTAGAAATCCAAAAAAACGGACCCGTCTTGTAGAAAATCTGGAATCCGGCTGAATTATCATTATAGTTAAAAAGCCCAGTATCCAGATTAAACGAAACCCCTTTAGAGGCCAGTCAACAGGGATACATTCCCAGAAATTCTGCACTAATGAAGACAGCAATGAAGTATTTATCAAAAATGGCTATAGCCGCTCCTTGTAAGAGAGTTTTTTCTGCGAAAGGAAATATTTTCCAGTAAAAACACTTATTTTTACAAGCGGTTGACCCAAAGTTTTGGAATCCAGATTAGTAATATTTATTTGAATCGAAACATAAATAACATAAATAAATTTTAAAATTTTTTTACTATTGCTTCTTAACATAACTTCTAGAATTCGATAATTAGCTTCTATATAATTAGACTGTTATGATTTAAAATAGTAAATACAGTTATTCATAGCGCAAAATGTAAATTTAGCAAAAATATCGATGTTTTTGACCGATGTTACATCGACATCGATGTAACTCGTTTAAAACATCGATGTTAAATGTTCTGGGGTTGTATTTTTTGTTTTAGTTTCTCTTAATTGTTGATATCGTTTCGTACCATGTTATAGCATGTGAAATCGAACTGAAATGGTCGATTTACAAACGTCTGATACCATACAAATGTAACATTTGTAAATCGAACTTGAATTGAAATCACTTGATTTCACATGCAATCTGAAGAGGTTTTTATAGAGAGTAAAATATATTTACATTTGGATTTTCAATGTTGCCAGCAAACAACGCCAATAATTCTGTTCCGTCAGCCCTACAGTTTAAACATTGTGTAAAAACGGCCTCAGTTTCAATGAATGCATCGAATAGAAGAAGAAGGAAACAGCTGCTTAAACAAACAGATGTTATTGTATTCTTTTAATTCTCATGAACATTTAAAGTTAAATAATACCACCAATTGGGATGTTTAGAAATATATTAGTAAAAATCCAACAAAATGTCCGCCGCACGACAAACGTAAGTTTAAAGTCCAGTAATCAAAAAAGATGAGAAGTTCTATAACATGTTTCTTCTACAGCAACCGATACGTTGCCTAACAGCACCGGCAGCAGGTGTTCAACCTAAAGCTGAATATGAACTACAAAAGGAACACATCGATGAAGCTATCAAAGCACAACCTGTGCTGGCATCGGTATCACCACAAATGTGGAAAAAAGCCCATGAAACATTTGCAAATCATGGCTTGACCACCTTTAATTTCCTGCAAATTGTCACTGGGAATCCACAAGTTTTAATGCGTTCCCCACACAAAATCATAGAGACACTGGAACATTGGCGTTCCTGTCAGTTTGGTGAACATTTTTTATTTCTGCTCATTACTAAATATCCCGCATTAATGGATGTCAGCGACAAGCGGAGCCTACTAAAACAAATAACATTTTTACAAAGCTATGTGAGCACAGGTAAAAATGTATGGAAACTACTGATGAATTGTCCAACTTTGATCGAACAATCTACGGACATCATTGAGGCCAAGATCGTGTACATGAAGGAAGTGATGCGCATTGAAATTCCCGAGATTGTAAAATCTGAAGCATTGTCCAAATCTTTGGATGACATTAAATGCCGGCATGTGTTCTTGGAACGTTTAGCTTTATTTAAACCCCGCCCACTCAAAGCTGATCCAAATGAGCCGACTAAAAATCCTCGTTTATATAAAATTACCGATACATCGGATAAAGCGTTTGCGACGAAGGTGTGTCATGTTTCACTGGCAGAATATGAGGCATTTAAGGAGTTGTTTTCCCGAGAATTGAATAGACAACGGAAGGACGAAGAAGAGGAGGATGATGAAGAAGATGATGATGAATATGAAGAAGATGCAAATCATGGAGTTAACGTGAAATAAAGCGAGTCTTAATCACAAAATTGAAAGTAACATTGAACAGAAATCTAAAAACAGTCTTCCACTTTTAATTAGGATTGTGATTACTTGATTGTTGTAAATATATTTAATCTTAGAGGGAGGAATCGAATATGTATTTAGGGCCGGTTTCTGTAACTTTTTTCGTTCGTCTACGGCGAATTCTATAAAACGTAGATAAGTAATATTTTAGTTCTACACGTGCTTTTCTACAGACTCAAGGAATTGTGGATCCCATGACATACAGAATTCTCGTAATAATTGAGTGATTTTGGATCGTTCGTCCTAGACGAACTACAATACGTCTGTTCAAAGAATGTCTTAAGCCTGGAAATATATTGATGATAGAAGATCACATATTTTGATGCAAAGTGCAGTATCAACCGATCTTACGTTAATCGTATAAGAGGTCAGATATCATATATACATTAGCCTGGGTCATGAACAAAAATATTTTATTATTGTTTATGCAGTATACTTCTGAAAATACCACTAAGAATCGTGTTTTTTCAGTGTAATTTTAAAATCATAACTTTATCATAGCCTTATAATTCATTATAGGTCGCATTATTGTATGTTATATTAACTTTTTGTGGTATTTTCAAAGTGACAACTAATATTAGTATTACTTGGGAACATATAAAAAAAATCATGAAAAATTAACAGAAATTTACAATTCTCTCAAAGTTCATCAATTAGGCATCATTCGAAAGTTATTGATTGGAGTTATTTATTTTTTACTAAAAACTCGCACAAAATGCGAATAAGTTTTCAGTTATAATTTTGAAAAAATGAGAAAAATACTATAAAAGTCCAACAATTCGACCAATAACTTCACGGGTCTATTAATTGAAAAAAAAATGATTTTTGAGTGTTTTCAGCAGCGTATACTTCATAGCCAGATTGGCATAGAAAGGAAATATTTTACAAATTTATGGGCTGCGACCCAGTTTTATGATCGTCTCCCGATTGCGAAGCATTTCTCGCAAAATCGCGCTGCCACGTTGACGTATAATGTCATCTGCCATCAAGTCCTTTAAATTCATCACACTAGGATAACTGTCGTGTCGTGTATTTGATGAAATTCAAGATATTATATTCTTCTAAAATCTACAAAAACGAACTTATTTATTTTACTTATTTATTAAAAATTATTGAAATGCATATTATTGAAATAATATTAAGTGAAAAGGCTTTAAGTTCATTTAGCCCGAATCATATATGATTTTGAGGGTTATATCATTTTTTATATTTTTTATGAAAAAAAGGTCCAAAAAATGCCCCCATTCGTCCCTAGATGAGAGACATGAAAGACTGACCACCATTAATTTTCCCTTCCCTTAAGTGGGAAAGTCGACACATTTTTTTGTTATCGTTAAGGAGGTTCCCACATAAAAGAAAGAGGCATTGAAATAATAGATAACATATTGTACATTTGACTCCCCTAGAGCGATGGGAGCGAATTTTTTAAAAACTTTGTATGTGAATCCCTTTAAGGATAAGAGGAAGTCTACTAACTTCCCCCTTAAGGAGTTCCGATTAACACTTCCGGTGTCGTCTCAGGGCCTTTATTCCATAATAAAAACGTGTAAAAAGGGCGGCCGAACCGAACTTTATATAACCTCCACCATGGATCGCATTCCACAGAGGCTGTCGATTTTACAGAAGGGCAATAACATTACAGGAAAATGTTATATTTTTTAAATAAAATTAAACCAAAACAAATAAACGATGACAATACGATCTCTGCCCTGCTAGCAACCGAACCAAATGTATTCCAATGTACAGGGTTTTCCAACAGGAGGTGTTACTTTGGTATTCAAAGAAAAATACCATTTTTTGAGATAAATGATCGGATGTTTATTTCATAATAAAGTGGACGGTATGCCGTTAATAATGAAAAACAACATCAGCTAAATGGCCACCACGACCACGCTTACAGGACCATATCCTCTTCATGAAATTTTCGATAACCAAATCGCAAAGTGGCTGCCCTATGTCCTCGATACCCTCACGAATTCTATCTTTGAGGTCTTGAATCGACGCTGGGCTGTTGGCGTAGACCTTATCTTTCACGTGGCCCCAAAGGAAGAAATCGCAAGGTGTTAAATCAGAAGATCTCGGTGGCCAATTGTGAAAGAGCAATGGTTTCGTTGCTTGTGTTGAAAGTAAACGTTGTCCAGATCAATACAATCCAATCCGACCATAAAAAATCACCGTAACTGTTGATCCAACCTCGTTTTCGAAAAAGTAAGGTCCAATGACCCCGCCGGACCATAAACCGCACCAAACAGTCACACGATTAGGATGGAGAGGCTTCTCAACAATAACTCTCTTGGGTTTTCGACAAATTTGCTTGTTGTAGCCACCGAGGTGGAAATGGGCCTCATCAGTCAAGATGATTTTTCGATGGAATTCCGGATCATTTTCATTCATGAATTTTAATAATTTCAATGCGTTGTTGAAGTGGGTATCGTTCCATTTTTATACCCTACACTACTTCGTGGACTAGGGTATTATTAGTAATGGCGTAGTTTCTACTTGTCAAACGTCAAAGAATAAAAGCTTCAAAAGTGACAGCTACCGAAATACCGGGTGAATCATAATAAAACCTCTTGTTGGAAAACCCTGTATTTATCACTTTCCCCATTTTTGCCTTAAAAGTAAAAAACAAGTAATATACATTCAAGCAGTGCCCGCTACTTCGTACGCGAAAAGCCAGTTATTTGTTATCAGTTCTATCCATCTCTGTTTTTTGGATAGTATTTATTAAATTTTCTCTTGGTGGATATAGATAAATCTAAAATAGTAATTTCGAAATCTCCTATTAGATAACACTCGTACACAGTCAAAGGAATGTGCTTGTCGAATTGCACTATTTTAACTGAACTCCTTTCGTATGTATCATTTTTATCATTTTCTACCTGGTTTCAAACAAAAAACTACAACCGCAGAGCCTTTTATATACTCGATCTCAGGTTTCTAGATGCAGTCGAACATTTTATAACTTTCTGCAACTCTTACCCAACAAATACACATTTTGAATAATCACTATAGGTAACATTTGTTCTCGTTTCTCACCTAAAAGCATGTACTTTTTTGGTACCACGTCTATCCCTTTTCGTTCCGCATCCTTCTTATAAGTAAACATTTTACCGCACTTCTACGTGGAATTTAAGATACTAAAATTCACAATTTTAGCTGTAATATTTTAGTTAATACCATTTTTATCCCTTTTTGTACCGCACACCCTTAAAAGTTCAAAAATGCATTTATATTGTGCTACTATACGTTGCGAAGAATTTACGCTCCAAATTTTACGATTCTAGCTGTAATACCAATGTTTTTCCCTTTTTGTCCCGCTCACCCCTCGTAAGTACAAATTTTGAAAAAAAAAAACATTTAGATTGCGCTTCTACGTTGTCAGAGGAATTTACATATCAAATTTCACGATTCTAGCTGCAATAATTCAGTTGGTTCCATTTTTATCCCTTTTTGTCTCGCTCGCCCCTTAAAAGTACAAAAATGCATTTACATTGCGCTTCGATATGGTGAGAGAAATATACATACCCAATTTCACAATTCTAGCTATAATAATTTACTTGGTACCATTTTTATCCCGCTCACCCCTTATAAGAAAAAATTTGGAAAAATCCATTTTGATTACGCTTCTACGTGGTCAGAGGAATTTACATATTGAATTTCACGATTCTAGCTGTAATACTTAAGTTCGTTTGTCCAGCTCGCCCCTTAAAAGTACAAATTTCGAAAAATCTATTTATATTAAAAGTCTATGTTGTCAGAGGAATTTACACACCAAATTTCACGACTATAGCTGCAATACTTTAGTCTGTACCAATTTTATCCCGCTCACCCCTTATAAGTACAAATTTCGAAAAATCAATTTAAATTTGCGCTTTTACGTTGCCAGAGGAATTTACACACCAAATTCCACGACTATAGCTGCAATACTTTAGTTGGTACCATTTTTATCCCTTTTTGTCCCGCTCACCCCTTATAAGTACACATTTCGAATAATCCATTCATATTGCAAGTCTACGGTGTCAGAGAAATGTAGATACCGATTTTCACGAATATAGCTGCAATACTTAAATTGGTACCATTTTTATCCCTTTTTGTCTATTTCCTCCCTTAAAAGTACAAATTTCGAAAAATCCCTATTTGGAGTTCGTCTGCATGGTCATTGCAAGGAACACACCGAATTTCATGTTTCTAGCTACTGCCGTTTAGTCAGGACGAATGTTCGATGTTTATCCCTTTTTGCTACATTTTACCCGCTAAAAGTAAGAATGTCGTAAAACCCTTTCTTAGTCGACGTCTACGTCATATTTGGGAAATGGCATGACCATTTGGGGTGGGATAGTGTTGTATGGGAATTTTAGGAATTCGATTTGGATATGCTAGAACCGCCTATTTTGTGAGGTTCGGAAATAATTAACGAACCCAAAAATGGGGGAGAGTGTACGAGGGTCCTCATCGGGGTCAAAGGTGAGGGAAAAGGGGTAAAAAACACAAAAAGCCCCAAAACTGCCTCGGAGTCATCCCAGAGGAGTTAAATGTAAGACCGACCACCCCATTAATTTTCCCTCCCCAACATTTTTTTGGAACACACATTACCCCTATCACCACTCGTTAGGGGGGCTGGCATACAAATATTATTATACCCTCCACCTACAGGATGGGGGTATACTAACTTTGTCATTCCATTTGTAACACCTTGAAATATCGACCTGAGACCCTATAAAGTATATATATTCTTGATCGTCATAAAATTCTAAGACGATCTAGCCATGTCCGTCCGTCTGTCCATCTGTTGAAAGCACGCTAGCATCTAAACGAAAGGAGCTAGAACCTTCAAATTTTCCATAAATGCGTCTTATAGTCGTAGATCGGTTAGGATTGAAATGAGGCGAAATCGGCCCAAAGGGAAAAATTTTTCCCTCACAAGCACTAAAAATACCCATAATAATCCCTTATATTTTAGCGTATTTATGCATGTTTTTTGAATATGTCTGTTTATATTTGCTTGATATTTGGTATGAGTATTGTAGGGGGTGAAATGGGGCAAAAAAGGGATAAAAATGGTACAAAATAAACGACAACAGCTAGAAACACGAAATTCGGTGTGTACATTCCTCTTATTGAGTAGATACATAATATAAAAGTATTTTTTCCAAATTCGTACTTTTAAGGGATAAAATAGGAGTAGAGGGATAAAAATGGTACCAACCAAACGGCTGTACCTAGAATAATGAAATTCGGTGTATACATTCCTCTGATTGCATAGATAAGTAAAATACACGGATTTTTCAATTTGGAGTATACATTCCTCTGAGTGTGTAGACACGGAAAATAAACTGATTTTTCGAAATTCGTACTTTTTGGGGTTAAAATGAAAAAAGGGGATACAAATAGTACCAATCAAATGACCGCAGCTAGAGTCATGAAATTCGGAGTACATTCCTCTGACTGCGTAGACACGGAAAATAGAATTTTGATATTAGTACTTTCAAGGGATACAATGGTACAGAGGGATAAAAATAGTACCATAATGACTACAGCTAGAATGATGAAATTTTAATTACGTAGAAACGTCAAGGGGGTAAAATGGTACCAACTAAATGGGCGCAGCTGGAATCGTGGAATTCGGTGTATACATTCCTCTGACTGCATAGACACGCAAAATTAAAAAGTTTTTTTTCCAAATTCGTACTTTTTCTTTTACGGCAAAAATTGGTTGAATCATGAAGTTAGGTTATTTTGCACTATGTACGTCTGATAATGGATTTTCAAAATTTGTACTTTTGAAATTAAAATAGAATGGAAATACAACCAACTGTAGCACCCAAAATTAAAAAGTTTTTTTTCCAAATTCGTACTTTTTCTTTTACGGCAAAAATTGGTTGAATTATGAAGTTAGGTTATTTTGCACTATGTACGTCTGATAATGGATTTTCAAAATTTGTACTTTTGAAATTAAAATAGAATGGAAATACAACCAACTGTAGCACCCACTATATACCAATATTTATGGCTTTGAAAATATAAATATAAGAATATTTATTTTTTGAATTGACGTATTGGTAGCATTGCCTTATAAGCGTGGTTTGAAATAATTAAAATATTATATTTATTTATTAAATTAATTTTTCAATATTTGTATTTGTTTTGGTTTGGCTATATTAAAAAATTATATTTTCCAGTAATATTACTGCACTTCTACGAAAACCGACAACCTCTGTGGAATGCAATCCATGGTGGAGGATATATAAAGTTCGGCACGGCTGAACTTAACGCCGCTTTTACTTGTTTTTTTTTATAAAATTCGTTCCCACCGCTCTTCCTGGCCCAAGGAGACCGCAAGTGGAGTTAAATGACCGACCCCCAATATTTTTTCAACCTCCACATTTTCTCCGAACATACTTAGCTCCTATTGTCAACCCTTAGGGTGGTCCCCATGCGAATTTTTTATAATTTTTGTTATGACAGTAAGGCCTAAAACTGCCCTGGAATCGCTCCTAGCTGTGTTTCCACTAATTTTCCCTCCCCAACATTTTTTCAAACAAACTTACCCCTCACTTACAAAAACTAATTTTTAAAAAATTTTCTCCAACCACTCTAACTGCCCAAATGTAATTAACCCCCTCAATATTTTTCCCAAACATACCTACCCCCTATCACCACTCCTTAAGAGAAAGTTGATATACTTCCTATAATGTTTAAGGGGGCTCCCATACAAAAGCAAAATTTGTATAAAATTTGCTCCCACCACTTTAGGGGAGTCAAATGTAACAAATGTTATGGCACAGCAAATAGTTATAGTCATCTATTAATGCAAAGGCTCTTTCAGTAGCCATGATTAGCAGTTTGGTCTGGGCGCTGGTCAGTCAGTCAGTCACGCAACTCTTTATATATACATACATACATAGATATAATAAAAGACTTAAGCCACAAACCTCCGAGAACCTCGGTGAAAGAAATTTCAATAGTGCTTCCTTAAGACATTTCACATTGCGGTTGGTCTGACTTCATTCGTTACGAATAAAAACTTTCATTTTTCAATTGAAATCGTTCGGGTGGGTACACTATAAGTAAGGAAGCAAATTCCAAAAAAAAGAATATTGAATACAAATTTTAATAAAATCGAAACGATACTCAAATCCGATCCAAAATGAATGGCATAAACGTTGTTAATATAACACATTTATGTCTAAACCATATAAATTAAAACAAAAATGCTAAAGAAAGAAATTTCCTAAAAGTATGGCAAAGTGAAATTAAAGACAAATACCCAGTACCCAGTATGCACTGTGGGTGCGAGGGGGAGGAGGTGCGATGTCTGGTGTTGTTTAAAGGTTTATGCGTCGGACCGTCCGCCCGCCCGCCTGTTTGGCTCATGCATATTGAACTCTAAAACAGTCTGAGTGGAATTAACAATTGCCCCTCTACGAGTTACATACATATGTACGTGCAGTTTTAGGTATGCCGATATACTGTATGCGCTCCGTCCGCAATTTGGCGACAATTTTCTTCTTCAGATTTACTAGTATTTTCGTTGGGCTTCTTTGCCACCACAGACCCATTGAAAAGAGGGTGACATACGCACCGACGACATTGTCCGCGTGTGATATGTTGTGTACGTGCCCGCCAGAAAACCATACCATACCAAACCGTAACCAAAACCAAGTCGTACTATAAACTATGAAATTACCAATCAGTTTGGAAACAACAAAAGAGAGAAGCTATAAAGCACTACATTTAATATGGTCATAAATGGTGACATTAAGAAGTCCGTCCCGTCCCGTCGAGTCCCGTCCATATCTACGACACTTACTGAGGCACAATTCGTACGGGTACAACAAATTGTGAAAGTGAAAGTTTTCTTTCTAAATTCTTGTTGAAATGCGCAAATCAAGAATCAAAAACTCATGTGATTTGAAATTCAAACACTCCACGTACAGACAGACACACATCCATACAGACACACATACATTCTTTTCCACGAAACAATTTCATTGTGCCACCTCATTCTTCATCGGTTAGCAAATACGCATGGCACTGTGGTTCGTTCAAAACGAACTATTTATTTATTTGTGGGTATACATTATAAATTTCTACATCCACCTGAATGCGTAAGAGATGGAAAATCTCGCTAAATATAAAAACAAATAAGGATAGGCTAACATCGGACGTGCCGACTACACGAAACCCTCCACTTTCTAACGCATTACAATTCAATTCGGTAAAAAGTGTAAACGGGAAGGATTCTTTTTATGGGGCCTAATCATGGACCATTATGTCTCACTCTCATAATGTATACCGCGTTCTATCAAAATATTTAAAATTATTCTGTAAATATATGTGTTTAAATCGGAAAGGACATTTTTATGGGTATATTAAAACCAGGAACGATGTGGCTCGCCTTTTAGGATGGGTCACGAAAATAAATTGCTGCTGTCACCCCCCAGAAATGAAGATTGGATTGTTTAATGATGATTTCCAAAATATTTCGTCGCTGGGTCAAGCAGTTTGTGAGCTAAACGCTCCTGAAACACCTCTAAAAATAACTTTTCCCATGTAATTATACCCTACACCACTTCGTGGTCTAGGGTATTATAAGTTAGTTTCGCGCCAAATGTTTGTAACACCAAGAAATAATTGAGCTAGATCCACCTGTAAGTATACGGATCGGCTTAGAATCACCAGCTGAATCGACATCTGTCTGTCCGTCTGCTGTCCATCTAAGCTTGTTCGCACTTTTCAGGTCACAATTGCTGTCCGATTATCATGAAATTTGGCAGAAGTTACTTTTTTGGCCAAGGACCATCGGTATTGAATTTGGAGGAAATCGGTTCAGATTTAGATATAGCCCCCATACAAATGTGGCTCCCGATTTGACTTTTTCCGCCCTATAAAGCATATATAGTACCCGTTTTTTTTTAAATTGGCACAACATCTTATAACCGAACATAAAACACCTATGGTGAAAGTGGGTTAGATCGGTGCAGATTTAGATATAGCCCCCATACAAATGTCGCTCCCGATTTCACTTTTCCGGCTCTAAAACCACATCTTGTACCCGATTTTCTTTAAAATTGGCACAACTTCTTATAATCCAACTAAAACACCTATGGTAAAAGTTGGTAAGATCGGTTCAGATTTATATATAAACTTTACATATTATATTTCACCAATATACCACCATACAAATGTCCTTTCCGATTTAACATTTTTTGACAAACACATACATTTACATGATTCAAAAATCCTTCCCGATTCCTTTTTTACTGAATTGAATTGTAATGAGATAGAAAGTGGGGTGTATCATATAGTGGCTCCGTCCGTCTTTAGCCTTTCCTTACTTGTTTGTGAGGTGCCCATATGTTCATACTTTGGAATAACCTAAATGGGGCCCCATTCTGCTCTATTATAGCTCTACAACTTACATCCGATCTTCATCAAATTTTGCAGATCATTATATGTTTTATCTAGGAATATATACCGTGAATGAAAACTATTCAGGCCAATATTTCGGCACAGGCCTCAAGTGTTGTTATAGGCCCACTTCAAATGTCCGTCAGATTCATCCTATTACCGCTGTATAATCTGTATTTATCATTGGATCTTGATCAATATTTCCAGATCATGTTATATTTACTTTACTCGGAATATCATCTGTTAAGTTGGATCAATTACTTTATTATTTACCATATTCATTACATTTGACTAAATATGCATGAAATACTGGGTTTAGTAATCAAAGCGAGGTATATACGCAGGGAGTGGTGTAGGGTATTATATAGTCGGCCCCGCCCGACTTTAGCCTTTCCTAACATGTTTTTATGTTGCATTTTTGTCCAACATTTTTATATGAATTTAAAGACCCTTGGAAGCAGTTTAAATATAAATTTGTATACTTGTCTTAGAATAACTCATATGTCGTTTGTCATTGGACGTTTAGACAGCTACAAACTCATATTTCTTGGTAACATTTTGTAAAAGTTGTTATGAAAAATAAATAGGAGGAATCAATACATGTCGAATGATGCTTAAATGATGAATATCGGACGATAAATAACGTCACTGACTCCATATTTGTGAAATAATTTGGCTCTTCTCCGATGCCCATCATATAGGCATCATTCGAAAGGTATTGACTGCAGCTATTTCTGTTTTATTAAATACTGACACCAAATACGAATAAGCTTTTAGTTGTCACTATGAAACAACGAAAAAAATTACTATAAACGTCCAATAATTCGACTCATAAGTTACTCTAAGACAAGATGTTGTACCAAATTTATAGGAAATCCGGTACAATATGTGGGTTCTAGATTGGAAAAAGACAAATCGGGAGCAACATTTGTTTGGGGCTATATCTAAATCTGAACCGATCAGACCCGCTTTCATAATAGGCTTTTCTAGTTAGATTATAAGATGTTGTGCAAAATTTAAAGAAAATAAGGTGTGGTTTCTATAGCGGAAAAAGTCAAATCGGGAGCGATATCTGTATGGGAGCTATATCTAAATCTGAACCGATCAGACCCGCTTTTATAATAGGCTTTTCTATCTGAACTGAATCAGAACCGATTTTCTTCAAATTAAATAGCGTTCGTACTTATCCCGAAATACTTCGTTGTTCAAAGTTTCATTTTGTTCGGGATACAATTGCGACCTGTACTTTGATTACAAGAATAGATGGATGGATAGCTAAATCGATTCAAAAAGTGATTCTAAGTCGATCGGTATAATTAACAATGGGTATATCTCGCTTCCTTTTGGGTCATTTGATCGGTAAAATGTGGCCCTAAAAGTACAAAACATTATTTTAAAGTATACGCGGCCAGAACGAAGTATACATCCATTTCCATTATTATTATATTTATCCCCTTTCTCCCCGTTTTCAACCTAAAAGTAAAAATGAAAATTTTCATTATTTTGCACGTATACATTTTCAGAGGAATGATTATTATGATTATAGCTGCACTTATTTGATCGGTATCAATTTTATCCCTAAAATTTTTTTTGGAATCTAAGGATACACTGATTTTCATCATTCTAGCTGCAGAATTGGTACCATTTTTATCCCCTATAAGTATTTTTTGAAAATTTATTTCTTTGTTTTGCATGTCTACATAGTTAGAGGAATGTACACACCGATTTTTATGATTCTATCTGCAGCCATTTGGTCGGTACCAATTTTAACCCTTTTTCCACGTATATCCCTTAAAAGTTGGAATTTCCAAAAATCTTTCACGTTACTCGCTACTGTAGTTTGATTGGTACCATTTTTATCCCGTTTGCTCCATTTCACCCCCTGAAAGTATGCATCACTTTATGGTGCGCGATCACGCTATAAGCGGATTGAAATTGTCAAATGTCAGGTAAATACAAAGGTTTAGGGTTTATTGCGGGTATTTACTGTCCTTGTAAGGAACAATCTTTCTCTCTGGACCGATTTCGCACATTTTCAATCCCAACCGATCTACATTAGACATATTCTTGGGAAATTCTGACGTCCATCATTCGATGCTAGCGTACTTTCAACAGACGGACGGACATGGCCATCATATCGATTTTTTTAAATCGATCGTGTCACTGCCCATTTCTCACAAATTCGTAAGTTTTTCCGTACCAACGATATATGTACCAAATTTGATATGCATACTGCTCCTACTCATGAGATATGACCATTTACAATTTCGAGTTCTATGCATTTTAGAACTTCCCTGACGGCAGTAACATATGTTGTAAATTTCACTACAAACGGACTATGGTAACGGCCACCATAAGGCGTATGCTTTTGGCCACTTTTCCAAAAGGTATATTTGTCCCTGTATCAACATCATATGTACCAAATCCAATCTGCTCTTATAGTTCGTGAGATATGACCGTTTAATATGTTGAGTTGAACAGGTGGTGCCTCGTCCCTTTGTCCAATTAAACGTCTATAAGACCTATAACCTGTCCAAACCTGTCGAGACCATCGACAACGCCGATTGATCGCTACTACAGAACATCGTTTTTAAACATCATTCCTTGTTTTGATATGAAATCTTCAAAAAATGGTTGGAAAAATCACAAATTTAAAATTTTTGGGAATGTTTAAATGATTGCAAGTGGATTTTCCCTCTGGTGCGATTTCGACCATTAAGTTGCTGATTTTTGTACGAAAAATATTTCGTTAGGATACGTTGGTCAAGTCAAAGGTGGGAGGAACACATCAACAGCGTATCTACAACTAAATATAATCTGATTAAGAAAGCCAAGCAAATGTTGGCGTTTATGTTTGTCACTACTGTTGTTTCAATTGTTCGCTCGAGACCACTGTGCGTGGCAGCAACGCAAGAGCTGACGAGTGTGCGATTGTGCGTGTATATGTGTGCCTGTATCAGCTATGGCTAAATTGCCCATTTATGTCAAATTCATTCAGTGTTCGGATTTTAAACATAAATGACTAATTATGGAGGAACTAAAAGTTACAAACTCCTTTTTAGTGAGCCAGACCAAACAAACGTGTCCCACTCAACAACAGTGTGGGTAACTGATTTGAACCTGTCTTATTGTCGCAGTCGCAGTCGTCGTCTTATGTTTTCTATTTCATTGTGTCTTTTGACAAAATAATAAAAAGTTTTTTTTATTTGATTTGATTTGTTTTTGATAACAACTTTACTTTTGTATTACACAGCAGACAGAGACAATGTTCGCGTAGATCTTCAATCCTTTTTAGGGACGTTATGAGATGGATGGGGGAATGAAAGCTAAGTGGTGGAAGTAAAAATAACCGAAGTGTAAACGCTTCGGCTATTTTTACTTCCAGGTTTTGTGAATCGTAATTAAGTTCTTTATTCATTCGTCGTTCACATCTTAGTACACTGAGTTTCGGGATGTCTACGACCAAAAATTCCTTTTGAGTATAGAAAAACAGGTGTCTCGTTTTAATCATATTATGTGAGAAGGTACTAAAGTGATCAGAAAGAAAATGATACATTCACAAGCTTTTGGGCATTCATATAAAAAATAAAATATATATAAAAATCCCACAAATCGTAAAGCGATGAAAACAAATCCTAATAATGTTTTTTTGGAAAAATTAAATTTTTAGAAAATTAATTTCTTAATTTTGAAGATTGCTGCGTTGTATTTACTTTTTGAATTAATTTGAAGTATTAGTTCGATATATATAGTCGATGAGTATCACGCTGCATAAACATATTGGTGACCAGAGCCGGGGGCGGGGGGCGGTTTGGGGGTTCAAACCCCCCAGAGAGATTTCGAACATATAATTTTTAAAACCTTCTAGACTTTGTGAAGCAATAAAATATAGAATTTTTAAGGTATTTTTGAAATAACTCGTCTGACTTGGTAATTTTGCAGTAAAATCATGAAATTCGGACAAAGGTTATGAAAAATACAAACAAACTAAACGAATTGTGCCAATTTCAAGATTGTGTAATGCTAATTTCGCTAATGGACACCAAATTGTTCGGAAAGTTTTCATTTTTATTAACTGATACCACTTCTTGACATTCGACTAGAGCTATATCTTATGAAATTTTAATTGTGTACTGCTTGGAAATTTAATTTAGTAATTTAAAAAAGAGTAGATAAGAATCACTATGATATCATAATGAAATCTAAAATATTATTAATAAAAGCAGATAATTTGCTTGATGCTTGTAGAGCACTAAGATGTAACATTTGCGATTGGACATTTTTATGGAACTGTATCTAAATCTGAACCGATGTGCCCCATTTTCATCACAGATGCAACAACAACGGTTTCTGTTACTTCCAATGTTTTGAGAGTTTGCAATTATAATACAAATCCATTTCGACAAACGAAGAAAATTGGTTGATATACATAATCTTATTTATCTTTGTTCATTTACAACAACTGATGACATGTTTACCGAAAAACAAACTAATTTTTCCCACAAAAAAAAAACGCAAAAACGATGTTCACGTGTCTAAAATTTCGTTTCTACGAAATGCAATTTTTTCTGCGTGTAGGTCTCTATTTTAAAATCTACTTTAAAGTTGCGAAACAATAAGAAATGAGTTTCAACTTACTAAAATTTTTGTTATATTTATCACTTATGTCAAATATTTTTCAGAGTTAGTATTTTTTCTACATATGTAACAAGTATTATACAAAAGAGAAACAACAAATTCAGTAACTTGGATCTACGTAGGAAGACGTAACTCTAAAATACCAATTACATATTTGTTTTTTTTTGGATTTAACATTTTTAGTTGTTTCTTCTTGCATTTCATCGAATACAAAAAAAACTGTATTTGTTATTCGAATTTATACATATTTAAGATTATAAAAATGAAGAAACATTTCCAAATATTTTTTATTTAATCGGAATATGCGTATAAAGATTTTGAGTAAACATGCTGTTACTCATGTCCTATATAAATTAAAAACACCAAAACTCTTTAGACATCCTATTTAGACCCATACTTTGTCAAAAAGCATATCCAATATTCTGCATTTATCATAGATAAAATGCGGAACTGAAGGGTTTATCGCCGAGGAATTTGATCGTTTTTTGTGTAATATTTCTTCAAAATATATATCGAGGGCTAATATTCAAAAGTGGCTATGAACCATTTTCTCGAAAATGAGTTTTTGATGCCAAACTATTCTCAGATTTTGATGTCATCTGTCAATAAAATAGTTCAACAATGGAGCGGCATAAAACCGAAGGTTATAATTCGCTACAAGGATTTTGTTTAAAATATTTTTCTAGATTTTGGGCATGTCGTACTTTCAAATTCTATCATTTCGCGTTAATAGCATTTTGATTCCCCAGTTATCAGGCTAAAATAGGCTGTAAAGTCGAAAATTGTGAAAAATATATTTAAAAAACCGGCATAACTTTTTATTATATTGTGAATACCAAAATATTTCTTTGGCATGTGATTGCTGACTTCATGGGGAATATTTGTGTAAAAGTTTCAGAATTATGAATGAAGAAAGTTAAAATATAAGGAATTGCAACGCCGAATTTTGAATTTTTAATCAATTGTAGCGATTTTCGCGACTGGCTACATGTATGTTACAAGCGAAATTGGTTCTTAATACATAAACAAAAATTCAGTCGGATCCGTTGGCTAGATCGCGAGAAAATCATAAAACAAAAAATATCCAATTTGTATTTTTTGTTTACCATGCCCTACCGCAATATATACTTTTTGTAAAAAATTTGGTAAAAGGGATAAAAATTGTACCAATCTGACGGATGAAGCTGGAATCTTTAAATTCGCTGAGTACATCACAGAAAATGCGTTTTCTATACAACATTGTCAAGATTTTATAAATATGGAGTTTATAATAAATCTTATTTATATATTTGTACATAAATGGCTATGTGCTTATTTCAACATTCATAGTGCTCAATTTTAAACATACAAAAGTGGCTATGAACCATGAAACCGCGAATAATAGGAAATTTCGAAAACATTTTAATCGTAGCAATTAGTAATCCTTTTTAGATTAAACTGTAGAATAATGATTAATAATTTCTCTTCAAATTAAGGAGCAAATCAGTTTTTTCGCTCTCCTGAAAAGTTATGTTTTTGTTCATAGCCACCTTTGAATATAATATTTGTAACAATCATGGAGTAATAGTTCAACTCCTTATGGCAGAGGTATCATGCAACTTTTGAGAAATATTTCATGTTGTCATTTTTTGTATCAGTTTTGCATTCTCTGAAGCAAAACTATTTGTTTGATTTTTTTTTAGTTAAAATGAACTTATTTTAATTTCACCTTTTTTCCTTGTATAAAATAAAATTTTCCTCAGCTTAAGTAAAAATTTACTCGTTTTGAGGGAAAAAATCAGCAAAATTGTTCTTAGTTTGAGTAAATATTTACTTGATTTGAGTAAACATTTACTTAGTTTTAGGAAATTTTCAGCAAAATTTAACTAAGATTTAGTACAAATTTACTTAGTTTCAGGAAAATTTTGCTTAAATTTAGTAAAAAATTACTTGGTTTTAGGAAAAATTTACTTAGATTTAGGGAAATTTCAGCAAAATTCTACTTATATTTAGTAAAAATGTACTTGGTTTCTTAAATTTTAGTTAATTTTAACTCATTATAGGGTTAACTTTTTTATGAGTGTAGGTGAAAACCCCCCCAGGGGAAAATCCTGCGCACGGGCCTGTTGGTGACCTTACCTTATAAGTGGGCATGATGTGGGTTTTAATTAATTAAAATTATATAATTATAATATTATTATTTTTCAATATTTTTATTTGTTTTGGTTCGGCTATATTATAAAAAATTAACATTTTCCTGTAATTATACTACACTTCTTCTTTAATCTGCTGATAACACTGTCCGACGGTCTACGTTACAGTTGGACCGGATGATATATGTACGTCTGAAGCTATAGGCAAAATGGAGATTGTTGGCGTTTTCAGTTTTTGATTTTCTCATCCTGTTGCCCCTTAAAGACTCAAAGGATAACATTTTTCAAATAATACTAAACTAATACAGATATATGTATGAAACATAAAGTATATTTATTTATCGGTATAGTAGGGTGCGAATAAGATTTCAAAATAATTAGTGAAAAATTGTATCCTTTAAAATTCTGTAAACCAGTACAATGCAGTTTATTGGGGGTGGTTATATAAGGTTCGGTCCGGTCGAACTTAACGTCCTTTATAATTTTTTTACGAAAATGGTCGCTATTTATTTATTTTCCGCAGAGATGTGGTAATACTTTCTAGGTATGAAAGCATACATAAAGCAAAAAAAATTACTAGGGTAACCTACCTGGGTCCGTTGTCGAAAAGGACACTAATCGAGTATGTATTACGTCTCCTTTACGAAAATTAACAGATGTTATCACCTGCAGGAAGAAAAATTAAATTTACAAGCGAAACAATGTTGTCGCATTTTTAGAAAAAAAAAAACAAGTAAGGAAAGGCTAAAGTCGGTCGAGGCCAACTATATGACACCCTACACTTTCTACTCCACTACATTTCAATTCGGTGAAAATGTGAACGACATTTGTATGGGAGCTACATATAAATCTGAACCGATCTCATCCAATTTTACTATTGATGTTTCTAGTCTAAATGTCCTGCTTAATTTGAAGAAAATCGGTTAAGGTATTTGGTTTCTACAGCGGATAACTTCAAATCGGGAGTGAAATTTGTATGGGAGCTATATCTAAATCTGAACCGATTTGACACTTTTTTGTCACAGACGTTTCCAGCTAAAATATGAGGTGTTGTACCAAAGTTTATCAAAATCTGTCTAAATTTACGGTTTCTGTCAAATAGGGAGCGAAATTTGAATGGTGGCTATATCTAAATCTTAACCGATTTGACCCATTTTCACCACAGATGTTTCTAACTTAGATTTAAGGCGTTGTGCACAATTTTATCAAAATAGCTTCAATTATGTGGCTTCTAGAGCAGAAACAGCCAAATCGGGAGCAACATTTGTATGGGACCTACATCTAAATTTGAACCGATTTGCTTCAAATTAAATCACGTCCGTCTTCGGCATGCAAAAATAGTTTGTGTCAAGTTTCGTTAGAATCGGACAATAATTGCGACCTGTATCGTGATTACAATAATAGATGGACAGATACTGACAGACAGACGGACATGGTATAATAAACGATGGGTCTATATCGCCTCCTTTTGGGTGTTACAAACAAATGCACAAAGACATTATACCCTGTGGTGTAGGGTATAAAAACTATAAAACGAAACATTTTTGGAAGTTTTGTATTTAGAATGGTATAACTTCTGACTGAAGTAACACATTTGCACCAATCTTTCCTTTAGATTAGTTATATTGTATAAGCAACTGTATAAATAATTCGAAAATCTCGAGCTAATAAAACTGTGGAACAAAATATTTCTGCGTCACTAGGAAATTAATTATTAATTGTTATTAAATTAATTATTCAGGTTTTATTTACAAAAGTATATCGGCTGCTTCTTCACATTTTGTTGTAGTAGCCCTTACAATGAAATTTCATGTCGAATAATTTTTCCATTCACACCACCCCCCTAAAATTCAGTTTTGTGGGACAGTTTAGTATCAATTCGGAAAAAGGTTGAAATTGAAAAAAAAAGATTTATATCACTTGTTTTTTCGACTTTTTATTTAATATTCGTAGAATATTAACATTTCACAGACATTACAATATCTTCATTGAACTAAATGCAATATTTACATTCGACAATGGTAGCGAACCTACGCTAGATGAAGTAATATTTGCATTGTTGTTGTCTAACACACATATCCTTGAGGATAATAAATAAAGAATTTTATATAAAAATCATTAAGACATTGATAAATATTATTTATTTGGGTTACAAGATTAACCCTCAGATGAATTTTTAAGTTTTGACTTATTTCTGGCGTTTAAGTTCTTTTGCGCAAAACGCGCCAATAAGTTGAGTAGCTAGAGGGTCAAAATGTTCCACAAAATCGTAGTGTTTTAATTAATATTGCTGAACACATTCTATACTTAAACAAGTAAGTAAGCTTCAGTCGGAAAAAACGACTTATATATACCCTCACTCTTAGCGAATTTATACACGGAAGTTATAAGGACTTTCATTTTACTTAGGAGAGGATAATTTGTGGGAAGGTACTAGAAGGTTCGTGGGACATAGTCACAGCTTCCACATTTATAAAACAATTGTAAAAACATGATCAAATATCAAGTCAAGTTTTCAAGAATTTAATTTTACCAAGGATAGGGACAATTCCGAATGGAAGTTATATTTTGACCAAAGTTTATGCCAATTCGTGTTTGTGGCAATGTCGCCCATATTTCAGATGAATTCAACGTCTATAAAACATTGTCGAATGCCAAATTTCAGAATATTCGGATCATTCGTAAATAACTAATAAATTTCGGTCATCTTCGAACTCAAACTAAGTTTGTGAAAAATATTACCATGTGCAAAGTTTGAACTGATTTTAACTCCTTACGAAAGTTATCGTGTACTCCAACGGACGGACATGGCTCAAACAACTTAAAAAGTTGTGATACACTCGCTCAATGCGTTATACTTTCTTTCTGTTTCAAATGATATATACCCTCCTACTCTGTAGAGTGAGGGTATAAAAAGTGATTCACTATTAATTGTCTCTTAGATATTATAAAAACTCTTGTTCTGTCCTTTCCAAAATCGTATAACTTTTTTGTAAAAAGTGTACTTTTCCGATTCAAATTATAATAAGATTTGCCTCATACCACGGAATTGCGGTACTTAAAAAATCCACCTAAGGATGGTGGTATACTCACTTTGTCATTCCGTTTGTAACACCTTAAAATATTCATCGGAGACTCCATAAAGTATATATATTCTTGGTCGTGGTAAAATTCTAAGACGATCTAGCCATGCCCGTCTGTCTGTCTGTTGAAAGCATGATAGCGGCCGAACGAAATGAGCTACGAGGTTCAAATCTTTCCTAAATGTGTCTTATGGTTGTAGATCGGTTGGGATTGAAAGTGGACGAAATCGGCCCAGAGGGAAAACATTTTCCCTCACAAGGACTGAAAATACCCCTAATACAGATTATTTCAGCCTGCTTTTTGAACATATTAGCTTGTTTACTTGATATTTGCAATGCACATTCCCTTTATAACATAAAAGGGCACCATAGAGTGATTTTTATTTGTAGGGGGCGAAATGGGACAAAAAGGGATAAAAATAGTACATATTAAACGACAACTGATAGAAGCACGAAATTTGGCGTGTACATTCCACTAATAGAGTAGATACATAATATAAAAGTATTTTTTCTAAATTCGTACCTTTAAGGGGTTAAATGGTGATAGAGGGATACAAATAGTACCAACCTAACGGCTGCACCTAGAATAATGAAATTCGATATATACATTCATCTGATTGCGTAGACACGTAAAATAAAAGAACTTTCCAAAATTCGTACTTTTTGGGGATCAAATGGAAAAAAGGGGATAAAAATAGTACCTACCAAATGACAGTAGCCAGAATCATGAAATTCGGAGTATACATTCCTCTGACTGCGTAGACACGAAAAATAAAACGTTTTTTCCAAATTCGTACTTTCACGGGATACAATGGCTACAGGGGATAAAAATAGTACCAACTAAACGAATACAGCTAGAATGATGAAATTAAGCGTGTACATCCATCTAATTGTGTAGATACGTAAAATAAAGAGATTTTAGATAGGCGTACTCTTGAGGGGGCAAAATTGGAAAGAGGGGATAAAAATGGTACCAACAAAATGGCCGATGATAGAATCATGGAATTCGGTGTATACATTCCTCTGATTGTATAGCCACGTAAAATATTTTTTTCAAATTCGTACTTTATTTTGTTGCTTTTACGACAAAAAATGGTAGAATCATGAAGTTGTCTTATACTGCGTACGTGAGAGATAAGGTATTTTCAAAATTTATACTTTTAAAATTAAAATAGGATGGAAATACAACCAACCAAACGACTGTAGCTGAAAATACACTCTCTATCCCCCAATATTTAGGGTATTTATGATTGCTCCCTTATATTTACTTTATGAATTGAAGTATTATATCCATTACATATATATATATATATATATATATAATACAAATATTGGTAGCCTTGGCTTATTAATTAAATTTCTTATTTGCACACAGTTGAAATTTGTTGCGGACATTCCTCTTGTAGCTTGGAAGCACCACAAAGAAAATAAAAGTTTTAGCGGGCGAAATGGGACAAAAATGGATAAAATATGGTACCAATGATACGACAACAGCTAGAATCATGAAATTCGGTGTGTACATCCCTCTAATTGCATAGACACGTAAAATAGAGGGATTTTTCGAAATTCGTACTTTTAAGGGATATAATTAAAAAGAGGTATAAAAATGGAAGTTGAAATCATGAAATTCGGTGTATACATTCTGACTATGAAGACTCGAAAAAGGGGTTTTTCGAAATTTGTACATTTGGGCGGAGAATGGGGCGAATGGGTATATCTTTAAAATTTATACTTTTTTTATCACTTTGTCTGTATCTGAAAATGCTTCTTTCTAATGGCGACTGACAATCGCCTAATATTTAGGCATGTTCACTTTCACAATATCAGCATTTTATTTATATATAGTACCTTTTGATACCAATTGGAAACCCCTTTCACTGACGAAGTGGATGAATTCCACTCCATTTAGTTATGACAGATTGAAACTAGGGATTTCAGTATTTCTGTACATTCGTATGAGAGGAAAATTAAGATATATTAAGAATGTTGATCGATTAAAAAGAATTCGTTCTAGCCGGACGAATTTCTAGATTCCAAATATATATCTTCAGAAAATAGAACACCCCACAGGTCGAACTCTTCTCATGCCCGGACGAAAACGTGGGAATCGTGGGATCTTTTGGAATATATTTCTGATTCATA
The DNA here is from genome assembly GCA_947397865.1 of Polietes domitor. Lineage (NCBI taxonomy): Eukaryota > Metazoa > Arthropoda > Insecta > Diptera > Muscidae > Polietes > Polietes domitor. The sequence goes on along the minus strand of OX377619.1, from coordinate 66,534,460 downwards.
TTCCACCTTAGCGTTCTTCCCATGGCATTTGTATAAAGTAATAACTCCTATAAACCTACTAACGTGAACAACCAGTGGCCAACCAACCACCATATTAGCCATAAAAGTTAGTAAAGTTGTTTTAATGCTAACAAAAGCACATTGTTAACTTTAAAAGAAGCACGCTGCCAACACACAAGACCCTGCTCAGCTCAGCGCTGCTCTGTGCCTCCTATGATGGCATCTGTATGGCACAACAATAAATCGATGAGCGGCGGCGGCGACAAACACCCGCAATTTCGCCATTTCTTAGAAACCGAATGAAAACAAAAACAAACCTCCAGATGATATTGGCTATTGAATGCAGCTCAATGCAATGCTATCGCATCGAATCGAATCGATTGGAATTGTCATCAAATGAAGTTCGAGAGTGGATGGTGGCTGGATAGATGCACGAGTATTGGATGGATGGGATGTTAAGCATAACCAATCTAAAGATTTGATGTTAGTCATACACATGTATGCATCTATGAGATTTGTCTGTCTGCTGTCCGCATGCATTGGTTTGTTTGTTTTGAGCTGTGATGTGATGCGAGAAGATGATGATGAAGAAGAAGAGCACCAGAAGGCGACTCTCGGTAAGTAAACGTTTTCACTGAAACTGGTAATTATTTTTCCTTTTTAGTTATGTGGTCGGCCGGTCGGTCGATTGTGTTGGTCCATGCTGTCGATGATGAAGCCGATGCCTAAGTCCATGCCGAGGCCGATGTCAATACCGATACCGATGATGATGAAGTTCGAGTTGGTGTTTCGTTTTCATTCAATTCCAAGGAAATGCAGAAAAAAATCGAGAAAAAGTTATTGCGTATTTGTTGTTCGGCTTGTCTATTTGACAGTTCGTTGGTGTGTTTGCCTATCGGTCTGTTTGTTTGTATGTATGTTTGTAAAGTGTTTTCTGTTGCTAAAGAAAACAAAAATATCAATCAATGATTTTTATGAATGAAAATAGTGAAGATTTCATATTTAAACAAGTTTGTTGCCTAAGTCTTTTGTTTGTTTGCAAACACTGTGTTGCGTTGTGTGCTGTGCCTACTACCTCTATGGACATGTATGAGTGCGTGCGTGTGCGTGCCTGAGTTTTGTTTACTGTGTGTACTTTACCGCTTCCCCCATTTAGTTGGTGCTGTTACAACTCCACCGTGTGTGTTGGTCGTTGTCGCTGTCATTGCCGCTGTTGCCGTTGTTGTTGCAGTTGTTGTTTGGTGTTCGGTGTTTGTTCGTTTTGTACAGAGACGACAGACAAGTATATTTGTTTAATGCATTTTTGTCATACATTATCAACACTTTCCTTTTCATAACCAAAATTAGCTCTCGACAAAAAAGCTGCACAAAGCCCAATGTTTTGCGCTGTGCTGTGTATTTTAATGGGTCTTCTTTGGAATTATTGCGTTTTTTATTTTCATATTATTATTATTATTAATTTGTACGTTAACGTTAACAATTTTTGCATACTTCGTTTGCAATCGATGACAATTAGGCAACGCCAATTTGTAATTTTTAGGATTTGTCTCGGCGGCATATCATTAATCTCAATTGTGTTAGGTCAATGGTACTGGGGGAGAGGGGGCTACTAGCAAAACCTCGATACTGCGCTTGGGTAAAATGTTCGCATCTATCAGTCTCTATACAAATAAGGTAGAATTGTAGTTTGTCTCACTATAAACTATACTGTATTATTGCTTGTTCTGAAAATGATACAGTTTATGCTTCGTTGCCCATGTAAAATTAAAAATCAAGTAAGTTTCAGTCGGTATACACTCCCTCTCAGAGTGTATGGAAGGACTTAAAAGGACGGACATGGCTCAAACCGCTTAAAAGTGTTGTGAAACGGATTTAACACAAACCTACTTAGGGTTTTAAGTCACTCCTTCAATGTGTTACATTTTTTCTGTTCAAATGATATACAGTGAGTTGCAAAAATCAAAAATTACTTACCATCCATGTGATATATATATTTAATTTGTGTACTCACTTGTATTCTACAACTAATCAAAAAAACATTTCTCTTATTTTACTAAATAAAGAATATAAAAATTGTTAACTAATACAACACAATATTTTAGCACAGCATAAGTCATGGTAACCCTGGATTTATAAAGGGTGATTTTTTAAAAGCTATAGGAAAGTTTTTCAAAAAACGGTCCATATAATTTAATGTTTGAAGATTATTTCATGCAAATGTTAACCTTGACTGCGCCTAAAATGGTCGATCCGCTTAGACCAATTTTGGAATTTCCACGTTTTTGAGTAGCAGAGGCCCAATTGCTGCGAACGGCGACGAATCGATAATTGATGGTCATCATTAACCCTGGCCGATACAGCTGCGATATTTTCTTCAGTTCGCACTCTACGTAAGCGTGGTGGTGGTTTAATGTCCAACAATGTAAATTTGGTGCGAAATTTAGTCACAATAGCCCGAATAGCCGCTTCAGTGGGTCGATACCTGAACTGACCATAAAATTGAAGCGCGCGATGAACTTTCTTAACAGAGCACGCATTTTGATGATAAAATTCAATAATTTGCAAGCGTTGTTCGTTTTGTAAGACGATTCATGGTTAAATTATTGAACAAACTGAAGATGCTTGACAGTGAAACCAGTGTTGCCAAAAAGATAATAGCTAAAAAATCACCCTTTACTTAATTATGAGCTAAAATATTTTTGAAAACTATAGATAGCCCTTAGACATGGTTTATTTAGATACCTTCTGAAGAATGTAACGGTACTTTCCAAACTTCCAATCAACAAAGAGTCATTTGTTTATTGCAAGAAGAGAAGTTAAGATATTTTGTAAAATAATTCTCAATAGAATGAAGAAAAATAATAATAATAAATGGGAACATTTTACTTATAGATAAAAGAAAGTTAAAGTTATAAATCGGTTCACAGGAAAAAAGGTCACCCAAAGTGAATACAGTGTTAATTAAATCAATTGGGAAATTGGGATGCTTGTGTCGATACTATACGTGGGTACATAAGAGTATACCCGGCACTGCTCGCACTGCACATAAAAAGCAGGGCGTTAGCGAATCAAACAGAAAATGGGTATTAACTTCGCAAATGAATATGAAAATAAAACAAATAAGTTTTGGGAACATGTAATTTTCTCGGACGAATCAAAGTTTAACATTTTTGGATCGGATAGACTCGTATTAATATGACGGAAAAAATTCCAAGAACTAAATCGAATGTTACTGTCAAGGTAGTGTTGTTGGGCCGCAAGTCCTTATTGCCGGTGTTGGCAATGTATTGTTCATTGACGAGACGATGAACAGAACTGTTTCTGACATTTTGAATCGGAGTCCTGCAAAACATTCCTAATAATCCTTATAGTTATTACATTCTACAAGAAATGTTCCTAAGCATATCACTGCTGATGGTAAGATGTGGATGTCAAATAATACTCCACACATCCATAAACCTCTATACAAAGTCGCGTTTGGAACCCCATTGAGCATTTGTGTGATCATTTTGAAAACCGCATCCAAAATCGCACAATTTCTAACAAAGCTCAGCTCAAAGTCCCCATTCAGACTGAAGGGGGTCAACTACACCGAAAAACTGGGGTGCTCAGCGCCAAACCGATTGAATGAGGTTCTACGACTTCTGAGCTATCCATCTAAGTATAGAGTAAATAAATTTAGTTTAACAATTATGAAATTTTAATAAAGATGTTGATTTTTTTCTCAGGGTTACTGTTTAATTACACCCTACACCACTTCGTGGACTAGGGTATTATAAGTTAGTTTCGCGTCATATGTTTGTAACAACAAGAAATATTCGAGCTAGACCCACCTTAAGGTAAATCGATTCAGTTGGTGATTCTAAGCCGATCCGTATAGGCTTAGAATCACCAGCTGAATCGATTTAACGATGTCTGTCTGTCCGTCCGTCCGTCTGCTGTCGATATAAGCTTGTTCGCACTCTACAGGTCACAATTGCTGTCCGATTATCATGAAATTTGGCAGAAGTTACTTTTTTGGCCAAGGATGATCGGTATTTAATTTGGAGGAAATCGGTTCAGATTTAGATATAGCCCCCATACAAATGTTTTCTTTAAAATTGGCATAACATCTTATAATCTAACTAAAAATACCTATAGTGAAAGTGTAAGATCGGCTCAGATTTAGATATACCCCCAATACTCCCATAATGCTCCCGAATCTTTAACCGATTTTGGCCAAACTTTACATATTATATTAGTTTCGCGTCATATGTTTGTAACAACAAGAAATATTCGAGCTAGACCCACCTTAAGGTAAATCGATTCAGTTGGTGATTCTAAGCCGATCCGTATAGGCTTAGAATCACCAGCTGAATCGATTTAACGATGTCTGTCTGTCCGTCCGTCCGTCTGCTGTCGATATAAGCTTGTTCGCACTCTACAGGTCACAATTGCTGTCCGATTATCATGAAATTTGGCAGAAGTTACTTTTTTGGCCAAGGATGATCGGTATTTAATTTGGAGGAAATCGGTTCAGATTTAGATATAGCCCCCATACAAATGTTTTCTTTAAAATTGGCATAACATCTTATAATCTAACTAAAAATACCTATAGTGAAAGTGTAAGATCGGCTCAGATTTAGATATACCCCCAATACTCCCATAATGCTCCCGAATCTTTAACCGATTTTGGCCAAACTTTACATATTATATTTCACCAATAAACATACATGGTGAAAGCGGGTCACATCGTTCCGGGTTTCAATATACCCCCATACAAATGTCCTTTCCGATTTAACATTTTTTGTCAAACACATTCATTTATATATATAGGCGCATGATTTGGCACAGGCCTCAAGTTTTGTTATAGGCCCCCTTCAAATGTCCGTCCGATTCATCCTATTACCGCTGTATTATCTGTATTTATCATTGGATCTTGACCAATTTTTCCGGATCATGTTATATTTACTTTACTCGGAATATCTGCTGGAAAATTCGATCAATTACTTTATTATTTACCATACTCATTAAATTTGACTAAAGATGAATTTATAGTAACTGTATAATTTATATGAACTACATATTCTATGCAAAGTGATCCAATGACTATTCTCGTTTCCCGCGGGAATATGAAATACACACGGACAAATGAATGGATGACATTGAAGAAAACTTTTCTATTAACTTGCAATTTCTTTGGCAAATTAACAGAAAATCCTAGCGTTAAATTAGTATATAAGTCTGTGGTTTTGGTAAATAAAAGTTAGTTACAAATCAACTCGTAATCGGTTTCCTTAATTAGTCAAATCCGTTTGACTACTCAGTATAGGAACAAACAGGTACCAAGAGTTATGGTGTCGCAAAATATGAGGTCGACATGATATATAGTTTATATATTTTTGTTTACATAAGTAACTGAAAAATAATCGTTTTTTGTTTTGGTATATAAGTGAGCACATTAAATAAAAATTAGTTTAAAATCATTTGTGGCGTAGTTTTTGAGAAATTACCACATATTTTTTATTTTGGTTGGGGTACCATGACTTTTGCAGCTCACTGTATATCCTCCTACACTGTAGAGCGAGGGTATAAAAAATAAGCAGAGCTTTGAACACACTAAAACACACGTTTCTATAAGCAATATTTTGGTTGGTACTATTTGTATCGGTGCAACGGTGCCTTAAGGTACTAATTGACGCTCCCGTGCAAGGTACCAATAAATTTCGAAAAATAAATTTATATTGCGTATCTACGTAATTAGACTCAGCAAAAACTTGTCATCAAAAGTAACAAATGTTTTTTTAAAACGTCTTGCATCCTCCCAAAAAGACGATATATAATAGAGCGCGAACCAAGCGGATATTTCAGACCGAAGCCATGTATAACATTTTCTGATGTATTTTGGCTTTCTAAGCTCGAAAGCGATATTAAATTCTTAACGACAATTTTGTTTAATTTTCTTTATTAAAATTCCAATTTTCGGCGATGGTACCTTAAATATTTGTACTCTCATCTTGGAAATATAAGTCCGATAACACCCAGTTATATGTTAACTTAAAGGTACTCATGTGGTGGCTATAAATATTGCGAATTACACTTTAGAAAAAGAAAAAGTTGTTTTGGGATTTTTTTTAATTTTTGTTTCTGGCACAAATCATATTTTTTAATTTTTGTATTAATGGCGCGAAAAATCCCTTATTTGATAACAGAATATTTTATTTTAGTTGGTAATAGCTGACATCTTAACGAAACAAACAAGACCTAGACCTTGTAGAAGTACATGTCATCTTCACGTATTTAAGCAAAAACTTTGTAAAATATAACACACGATTTTTTAAAATTCCCTCATTTCTACATAAGGGTCATAACTTCTAAATTTATTCATAGATTTTCTTCAGAAATACACTGTTTTCTTCGTTAAGATGCCAAAATAAAATATCAAAATTTGTACAGGGATTTTCGCGATACATTAATTCTTAAATATTAAAAAACCTTTTGATTAAAATGATTTTGATTGATTAAAAAATAAAACAAAATACTTTTTTCTATTTTTTATGATTTTCTTTGTGCCAACAAAAATATATTTTTTCGAAAAAAATATTTCTTAACAAATTTTTGGACGCTCTATCCCCTAACCACTGTGCAACATTTCCAAAATAACAGCACAAATATTAAAGAAATTGGTTGAATTGTTGTCATACAACCGTAGTGTTTTCTTTGTTTATATTTTTTTAATTCCGATTACGACAACAAGCGGATTCTATTAATAAATAATATATAAATAATGAAAACATAAATATTTTATATACGCCTTAAATTAAAATTAAATTTTTTTATTTTTAATTCCCTCATTTCTACATAAGGGTCATAACTTCTACATTTATTCATAGATTTTCTTCAGAAATGCATTGTTTTCCAAAATAAAATATCCAAATAAAATATCAAAATTTGTAAAGGGATTTTCGCGATACTTAAACAAAAAATAAAAAATATTAAAAACCCTTTTGATTAAAATGATTTTAATTGATTAAAAAATAAAACAAAATACTTTTTTCTATTTTTTATGATTTTCTTCGTGCCAACAAAAATATATTTTTTCGAAAAAAATAATTTTTTCCCAAATTTGTGGATGCTCTATTCCCTAACCACTGTGAATGTGGAATTTGCAACATTTGAATACATCGTAATATAATATATCCAAATAACAGCACAAATATTAAAGGAATTGGTTGAATTGTTGCATGCAACCGTAGTGTTTTCTTTGTTTATTTTTTTAATTCCGATTTATTAAAGAATAAAAATAATCTATAAATAATGAAAACATAATTTTTTTTATACGCCTTATTCAAAATTAAAAAAGTTCCCAAAATGTATAAAAAGTTACCATGTAATCAAACAATTTAAATTTTACATAATTTGTGTTAAAAATAACAAATAGTGGCAATCGTGTTCACAAAACAATTTATTTTGCCGTCGTTTACACTGCTCAAGTCGCCCAAGTGTTTAAAGAAAGCTGAAGCCTTTAAATTTGTTTCTGTGTTTATTTGATCTGGGATAGTGTCCTGGCTCAAGACCATTTTGCATCTATATTTTATAGAATGCAAATTTTTTTACAAATGGCATGGTGACATTTATTAGATGGCTGCAGACTGACACTATCATGTACTGACTGACACTAATTTGTAACAAAACCTGAATCTTTAGTTCTTGGAGGATTCTTGTACCCCATGGGTGGGACACTTCCACCAATTTGGGTTACTTTGAAAAACTTAAAGAAGAATAGAATTGTTGGGAATCACTGCTATTGAAACTATAAAAATTAAAGCTGAGGGATATAAATTTTTAAATAAAAAAATGTTTGGTAATAATCATTGGTTTCGTTGCCTACACTAGTAAGCGTTGGTCTCCCTGCAAAAAATAAAATTTCTTACATTACTTAGAGACAATTTCGGGGCCACATTTTCCGAATCAAAATCCATCGGCCAAAATTCATTATTCTAGTAAACATTTTTGAGTTCTGTAAAAATTGAAATTAGACAAAGACCCAAGGTATATTTCCCATCCGCCTTAGGTTGGCGATATATTCATTTTGTCATTCCGTTATATAGGGATGTACATTATATTTCTAGCTGTTGTCGTATCATTGGTACCATTTGTATCCCTTTTTGTCCAATTTCGCTGAATCTTTTATTTACTTTTTGGTGCTTTCATGCTATAAGAGGAATGTACGCATCAAATTTAGATTTCATATAAAACAGAAACTTCCAAAAAATGTACTTCAATAGTCCAAAGTACTTGTCCTTCCCTTCAGTCCTTGTTAGGGAAAAAATTTTTCCCTCTAGGCCGATTGCGCCCACTTTCAATTCCAACTGATCTGCAACCATATGACAGATTTATGGAAAATTTCAACCTCCTACCTCATTTTGTTCCGTAGGTAGCGTGCTTTCAACAGACAGACGGATATGGCTATATCGTCTTAGAATTTTACCACGACCCAGAATATATATACTTTATGGGGTCTCCGACGAATATTTTAAGGTGTTTCAAACGGAATGACAATGTGAATATACCCCCATTTTTAGGTGGAGGGTATAAAAAAGGAGTAAAATGGGTACCTCTTGGCTGCAGATCAAATTAATAATTAATTAATACTTTTATTTTAAAATTGTACAGATACTGGGTCTGTAGCTGGAATCAAGAAATTGCAGATGGGGAAATTGGCCCTAAGGGAAAATGTTTCTTCTTAATGACATGTCTGACAATAAACATTTTTGAATATTCCTGCCTCATGTTCACTTTTTGATTTATATATAGTGGGTACTATTAAGACTATAATAATGAAGCCATACAAATATCGTAATGTGAATAAAGATATCACAATTTTCCTAATATGATACTGCACTTCTATGTAACGCCTACAGCCTCTAATCTGCCGATAATGCACTCCGTGGTGGAGGATATAAAGAGTGATTTTTTTGAGGTTAGGATTTTCATGCATTAGTATTTGACAGATCACGTGGGATTTCAGACATGGTGTCAAAGAGAAAGATGCTCAGTATGCTTTGACATTTCATCATGAATCGTCTTACAAACGAACAACGCTTGCAAATTATTGAATTTTATTATCAAAATGCGTGCTCTGTTAAGAAAGTTCATTGCGCGCTTCCATTTTATGGTCAGTTTAATCGACCCACTGAAGCGGCTATTCGGGCTATTGTGACTAAATTTCGCACCAAATTTACATTGTTGGACATTAAACCACCAACACGCTTACGTAGAGTGCGAACTGAAGAAAATATCGCAGCTGTATCGGCCAGTGTTAATGATGACCACCAATTTTCGATTCGTCGCCGTTCGCACCAATTGGGTCTCTGTTACTCAAAAACGTGGAAATGCCAAAATTGGACTAAGCGGATGGACCACCTAAGACGCAGCCGCGGTCAACATTTAAATGAAATTATCTTCAAAAAGTAAATGTCATGGACCAATCTAACGTTTCAAATAAAGAACCGATGAGATTTTGCAAATTTTATGGGTTTTTTTTTAAAAAAAAAGTTATCAAGCTCTTAAAAAATCACCCTTTATAAGATTCGGCCCGGCCGAACTTAACGCCTTTTTACTTGTTTATATTTGAATTTGTGGAATATCAACCATTTTTTTATAATGAAAAATCGTCCAAATTACAAATATGAAATATTGCCCAAAAATGTGAAAAGAAGTTGTTGGGGTGATTTTTCATATGAATTTTCGATTTCCTCTCATTCTCGCAAAAACTGAACAAATATAGAAACAAATGTTAAATGTCTCCATTTCATTTGTTTGGAAACCATTTACATTTTAACCCATCTTCTAATCATAATAATACTGAAAACTGAAATTTCAATTTGTAGCTAAATCCAAGATAAACTTATGTATTTATAGTTTTTGTTGTAACTCTTACTCAGGTTCTTATGTATTTATATTAAACGTCGCTTGCAAACTGCTCAATGTAGATATGGACGTAAATAAGCTGTTTGTTCGATGTTACTTGTTGTCCATTGTTGTGGTCAGTGGACGGGACGGATGGATGGATGACATGTGATGTTTTGCTGCTACGGTAGATGGATTGTCCGCCTTCTGGCAAAATAAGTAAATAGGTGTACCTACTCATGCCGGGTCCATGTGCGGATAAATGATGAAATGAATGAGTGACTGGCACTGTCTGGCTGACACACCAATTGTTATGTGATGGCTGGTGGCTACAAAGAAGAAGAAGAAATCACAGCAACTAATCATACAACTGTTTGGCCAAATGAAAGACTCGACTCGACGTATGCAAACCAGCAACGAGGACCGTTTAAATAGAAATATTTTGTTTATGACAAACGATTGACAAATTGACATTTTTTGTTTTCTAAACGCGCGCACACACACATGTGGTATGGTATGGTATGTATGGCGAAAAAACGCCTAAATGGAAAAGTGTTTCTTTTTCGAATGTGGCTTAGTAAACATTGATGGATCAGCATTTGAAACCAAATTGAATACCTACCTATTTGCATTTCTAAGTGAATTTCTTTATTGAAAAGTAAAAAAAAAAACTAAGAAGCGTATGGATTTGTAATGATTTCGTTTAGCGGTTTTGTTGTTGTTTGACGTTTGGCGTTTTCGAATTCCCCAAAAGAAATGGGTGGCTCGGTGCCAAATGGTAACTATTGGTTTTTCGAAAAAGTGTTGTTGCTGCTGCTGTTGTTGTTGTACAAAGAAAGTTATTTGTTTCTACTTGTTTTTGTTTTATGGGGGGAGCAAGAGAGGTTTGTCTTCATATTAATATGCAGATGGTATGTTATCTGCTGCTGCTGCTGCTGGTGTTGTCGTCGTTTAGTGATGTGTTCCTTAATTGTACGTGTTGGCGTTTTTATATGTGGTCAGTTGGCTTAGCCTGCCTATGACTGTGGCCATTTCTTAACTCTTGCACAGTGTTGCGTTCCCTTGCCAAAACCCCAACATTTGCAATTATTGCACAAATGTCCATCAATTTGATATACATATGCATAATGATGGGTATTTACTGTTACTTTTTTCCTTGAAATGCCCTAAAAATCCAACAGGAAATAAATGCACGTCAAATTGATAGAGCGGCGTGTCCCAGTTTCTTTCACATATTGTAAAAATTATCATGCACTCTTGTTATAAAATGGAAATACAAATTTTATTTATATATGTTCAATTTATATTTTTATTACTATAAATTATAAAATCCGTAAATATGCCAATAATTTTTAGCTGAATGAATTCCTTAATCTTTCACCCTCCCTTTTTTCGGTATTTGTTTACAAGTCTTTCAAAATGTATATTACTTTCTCATTCAACTTCATCATTTGCCATGGATCTCCACTAAACACTTTTTAAGTTTGGGAATAGGAAAGATCTGGAGAATAAGGTGAATGTGGAAACAAAAAATAATATTCCCAAAGCTGGGTAAAATTCACACACACAATTTTGTTCAACAAATTTAAAATTTCCCTAAAATTGGGAAAACTGACTACCGTTTCCATAGTAAATAATTCAATTGCTATAATTAAGGTAATAACAATGTGTGTAATTTTTTTAAGTCATGGAAATATAGCCATATACGGACACACTACGTGATAAAGGGCCAAAAATACCCGTGTCTCCCAGTTTTCCCAAAGTCATCTACTTTTTTTATGGGCCCAAAGATTTTCTCAGGCTCATATCTTGCGAACGATTTGGAATTTTGATTTACTCTCTGAGGCTAGGTTGTAAAGAAGTAAGGAAAGGCTAAAGTCGGGCGGAGCCGACTATATGATACACTCCAATTTCTATCCTATTACAATTCAATTCGGTAAACAAGTGAAATCGGGAAGGATTTTTGTATCCTGCAAATGTATGTGTTTGACAAAAAGTGATAAATCGGAAAGAACATCTGTATGGGGGTATATTGGAACATGGAACGATGTGACCCGCTTCCACCATGTATGTTTATAGGCGAAATATAATATGTAAATTTTTGCCAAAATCGGTTAAACATTTGGGAGCAATATTTATATATATATATATATAAATGTATATATATATAAATAAATGTATATCTAAATCTGAACCGATCTTACCCACTTTCACCATAGATGTTTTAGTTAGATTATTAGATATTGTGCCGGTTTATGTGGTTTCTAGAGCGGTAAAAGTCAAATCGGGAGCGACATTTGTATGGGGGCTATATCTAAATCTGAACCGATCTAGCCCACTTTTGCCACAGGTATTTCTAGTTAGATGATAAGGTGTTAAGCCAAATTTGAAGAATATGGGGTACAATATGTGGTTTTAAGAGCGGAAAATGTCAAATCGGGAGCGACATTTGTATGGGGGCTATATCTAAATCTGAACCGATTTGCCTCAAATTAAATAGCGTTCGTCCTTGATCCACAAAACTTTCTTGTGCCAATTTTTGTAAGATCGGACTATAATTGCGACCTGTAATTTTATTACAACAATAGTTGGACAGACGGACATTGCTAAATCGACTCAGAAAGTGATTCTAAGCCGATTTGTATAATAAACGATGCGTCTTACTCGTTTCATTTTGAGTGTTACAAACAAATGCACAAAGACATAATACTCTTGTGAAGTGTATAAAATCATCTTCTAGGTCAAAATCGCAAATGTCGTCGAACAAATCTTATAGGCTGTTGTGTGTGTAGGTAGCGTATACGTGCTGTTGATTAAATATAATATCACTCATACGCACTGCAGTCGGACTGACCATTAACAGAAACAGTCCTGCAAGATATATTTTTCCTACCTAAACTTTGTTAAGAATCATTCCTAGCAAGTTCATATGTTCTAGAAAGTTGTTTATTGAGATCTTAGGTACATTTTTGTAGTTGATTGTTTCTTGAATTTTGAACGGGTTTTGCTACCAAAGGACATGAACAGGAAAAAGATTAAAAATCGTTTTTTAAGTTTTTTTGCGATTTTGACCTTGAGTATGAAGTTTTTGCCTCAGAGAGTAATTCAAAATTCTAAACGGTTTGCAAGATATGAGCCTGAGAAAATGATCACTTTTTGCAAAATAGACACCGAGGACCCAAACTGGGAGACACGTATTAGTTTAGCATTAACATCCATTTCTAGTTTTTCCCCTTAGAAACTAAAATATGAATAAACTGAAACATAAAATGGTTGTTAATGCTAAACTAATACAGATAGAAGCATGAAGTTTTAAGTATTTTTAACAGATATTTATTGATATTTAATTTGATATTTATACCAGCCACATAGGGTGCGAAAAAGAATTTAAAATAATTGTTGAAGAATTGTATCCTTTGCCTATAGTTTCAGAAGCATAACATCCGTTTCAAGTGTAACGACGTTTTCTAAAACAAGTAAGTAAGTTTCAGTCGGTTAGAACGACTTATATATACTAGGATGAGTTACGAAAATAAATTGCAGCGATCACCCCCCAGAAATAAAGATTAGATTGTTTAAAGATGATCTACAAAATATTTCACAGGGTGAAGCCAGTGATGGCTTGATCTAGGAACGAAATTTTTGCGTAATAAGGGTCCGCCATCCAACGGTTTTTTTCAACTATTCAACCGTTGGACTATTATTTGTTGGACAAGCCAGAGACAATTGACGCTTTAAAGGACAATATTCGTGAAGTCATTGGTGAAATACAGCTTCACACAATCGATAATGTTCTTAAAAATTGGACCGATCGTGTAGGCTACTGCATGGCCAGCCGAGGCAGCCATTTGAATGAAATTATTTTCCATTATTAACCGGAAGGATTGTACTTTCAAATAAAAAAATAAATTTGAGAAAATATTCAGTAGTTTCTTTTATAGCATTTTCAAAAAAATAAAAGTTATTTGACGGAGCCTATATACCCTCACCCTCAGACAACATGTGTATGGAAGGACTCAAATTTTACTTAGCACCGGATTATATGTGTGGGAGGTACTAAAAGGGGAAGTGATTATAAAAACATTTTCAAATATAAAATTGCAACTGATTTTGACAACCCATATGGAAGTTATATCGGTTTTATTTTAACCAAAGCTTATGCCACTTTGTGTAAGAGGTACCAGAAGGTGTGTGGCAGTACCCGCCATATTTTGTACAAGTAAAGTGTTTATGAAAACTTTAATAAATACCAAAATATAGCTGATTCCGTATATCCGTTTGGAAGTTATATTGGGTTTAATTTAACATATTAATATAGACCATTTGTGTATCAGAAGGGGCGTGGTAATTTCGATCATCTTCGAACATAAACTTAAGTTTGGGGAAAATATTACCATGTGCAAAGTTTGAATTGATTCCTTAACTCTTTTCGAGAGTTATCGTATACACCAGCCAGCTTTTGGTTTTCTAAAATTCAAAATGATATACAAAATTATGGATATTTTTTGCCGAAGTACCTTTAAGATTTGTAATCTCATTTTGGAAATGCCAAAATATCATACAAATATTGCGAATTTCACTTTCACATAGACATAGTGATTTAGCAACAAAAAAAAATAGAAAATTTTTTAATATATAAAATTTTAATGCTGCAAACAATGTCTATATGTAAAAGATATATTTGTAGACGACTCTTTTTTAAATTACTAATTTTTATTTTCTATAAATAGTGCGAAAAAAACCCTTTAGAAATTAGATAAATTAATATTTTATTTCGTAATAGCTGGCATCTTAACGAAAAGAACTAAGCCTACTTTTAACTTTAACTTTTAAGCACTGTTTTTATGTAAATTACCTTCAATTGAATATATAAGCGGGTGCGATAAAATCAGCATACAACATTTTTATACCCTCCACCTCCAGGATGGGGGTATACTAACTTTGTCATTCCGTTTGTAACACCTTGAAATATCGACCTGAGACACTATAAAGTATATATATTCTTGATCGTCATACAATTTTAAGACGTTCTAGCCTTGCCCGTCCGTCCTTCTATCCGTTTGTTGAAAGCACGCTAGCATCTAAACGAAAGGAGTCAGAACGTTCAAATTTTCCATAAATGCGTCTTATAGTCGTAGATCGGTTGGGAGTGAAACGGGGCGAAATCGGCCCAAAGGGAAAACATTTTCCCTCACAAGGACTAAAAATACCCATGATAATCCCTAATATTTTAGCGTATTTAAGCATGTTTATTGAATATATCTGTTTATATTTGCTTGGTATTTGGTATGCACATTCCCCTTATAGCAAAAACGTGCACCTTAAAGTGATTATTATTTGTAGGGGGTGAAATGGGGCAAAAAAGGGATAAAAATGGTACATATTAAACGACAACAGCTAGAAACACGAAATTCGGTGTGTACATTCCTCTAATTGAGTAGATACATAATATAAAAGTATTTTTTCCAAATTCGTACTTTTAAGGGGTAAAATGGGAATAGAGGGATACAAATGATACCAACCAAACGGCTGTACCTAGAATAATGAAATTCGGTGTATACATTCCTCTGATTGCATAGACAAGTAAAATATTTGTATTTTTCAAAATTCGTACTTTTTGGGGTTAAAATGAAAAAAGGGGATTAAAATAGTACGAATCAAATTACCGCAGCTAGAGTCATGAAATTCGGAGTATATATTCCTCTGACTGTGTAGACACGGAAAATAAACTGATTTTTCGAAATTCGTACTTTTTGAGGTTAAAATGGAAAAAGGGGATATAAATAGTACCAAATGACCGCAATTCGGAGTATACATTCCTCTGACTGCGTAGACACGGAAAATAAACGGATTTTTCGAAATTCGTACTTTCAAGGGATACAATGGTACAGAAGGATAAAAATAGTTCCAACTAAACCACTACAGCTAGAATGATGAAATTCTAATTGCGTAGAATGTCAATGTCAATGTCAAGGGGGTAAAAATGGTACCAACCAAATGGGCGCAGGTGGAATCATGGAATTCAGTGTGTACATTCCTCTGGCTGCATAGACACGCATAATAAAAAGTTTTTTTCCAAATTCGTAATTTTTCTTTTACGGCAAAAATTTTTTGAATCATGAAGTTAGGTCATTTTGCACTATTTACGTCTGATAATGGATTTTCAAAATTTGTACGTTTGGAATTAAAATAGAATGGAAATACAACCAACTGTAGAACCTACTATCTACGAATATTTATGGTATTTAAGCTTTTTGAAAATATAAATATAAGAATAATTATTTTTTGATTTGAAATAAGTAATGGTTTGAAATAATTAAAATATTGTATTTATTTATATATTTTTTTCAATATTTGTATTTGTTTTGGTTTGGCTATATTAAAAAATTTATATTTTCCTGTAATATTACTGCACTTCTACGAAAACCGACAACCTCTGTGGAATACAATCCATGGTGTAGGGTATAACGTCGTTTTTACTTGTTTATTTTAATTTTTTGCTAATTACCAATTTTCGTCGAAGGTACCTTTAATATTTGTGCTCTCATTTTGTAAATATTGTCCCGGTATTTTCAAAATGTCGATGAAAATTGATATATTAGTAAAAACTAAGAAAAATGTCAAAAAATATTGTATGCTGATTTTATGAATCAGCATGCCTCAATGCACACAATAAATACATTTTTAAGTCTCAAAAACTTTTATTTTTTGTTGCATATTGTAGTATTTAAACATTTTTTTTTGGAAAATTCCTCATTTATTTATTCATTCTCCTTATAGAGTCATCGCGAAGCAAAAAGTTCATACTTTCAGAGGGTGAAGTGGGACAAAAAGGGAAAGATTGTCGGTTTGTACATCCCTCTAATTGTAAAATAAATGTTTATTTCGAAATTTGTATTTATTACCGGCAAACTGAAAATAGAGGGATAAAAATGATGCGTCATTCTGCGAATTTTTAGATATAATCTTTTCATTGTTTTTCATCAGGTATTTAATTACAGTTATACTGAAAAGTTTAAAACAAATATTTATTAATTAATATATAAACACTATTTGGGAATATGATTCGAAAATTGAGATTGTGACCTTTATTTATTAATATCGTAAAAACTCGTGGCATCATGTTTTCTAAAAAGTTATTTGACTTTTAATAACCCTCCCAACCCAAAAAAATAGAGTGAGAATAAAATGAAAATATTGCATACTAGTAAAATAATAATGTGGAGCAGAAAATAAATAACAAGGTTCTGACAATGGATTCTGATAGAGGGATACAAAAAGGTGAATATTTACCTTTTTTGGATGTGCATCCTTATGATGAATCGGCATAGGAAACCTTGTGATTCTTTCTTTTTAAGTATAGGATGTGTTCTGCAATATGACGAGGAACATTTTTGTGGAACATTTTAAGTGGTCTTCTTGGTTCTGCGACCTAGGGATTTCTCGTAGGGATCTCTCTTTTGGATATGCATTTCTTTCGTATTTTTATACCCTACACCACAGGGTATAATGACTTTGTGCATTTGTTTGTAACACCCAAAAGGAAACGAGATAGACCCATCGTTTATTATACCGATCAACTTAGAATCACTTTTTGAGTCGATTTAGCAATGTCCGTCCGTCTGTCCATCTATTCATGTAATCAAAGTCCAGGTCGCAATTGTTTCTAGAACTTAATGAAACTTTGCATAACGAAGTTTTATGGGATAAGAACGAACGCGATTTAATTTGAAGCTAATCGGTTCAGATTTAGATATAGCTCCCATACAAATTTTGCTTCCGATTTTACTTTTTCCGCTCCAGAAACCAATTTGGCAAGACGCCCTACATTTCAACTAGGAACAGCTCTGGTAAAATTGGGATAGATCGGTTCAGATTTATATGTAGCTCCCATATAAATGTCTCCTCCGATTTGACTCTTTCCGCTCTAGAAACCAGAAACTTTGACAGACTTTCTTCAAATTTGGCAAAACAGCTTATATTTCAACTAAAAACATCTCTGGTAAAAATAGGATAGATCGGTTCAGATTTATATATAGCTACAAATGTCTCTTCCGATTTGACTCTTTCCGCTCTAGAAACCACAAACTTTGACAGATTTTCTCCAAATTTAGCAAAACAACTTATAGTTCAGCTAAAAACAGCTCTGGTAAAATTGGGATAGATCGGTTCAGATTTATATATAGCTCCCATACATATGTCTCCTCCGATTTGACTCTTTCCGCTCTAGAAACCACAAACTTTGACAGATTTTCTTCAAATTTTGCAAAACAGCTTATATTTCAACTAGGGACAGCTCTGGTAAAATTGGGATAGATCGGTTCAGATTTATATATAGCTCCCATACATATGTCTCCTCCGATTTGACTCTTTCCGCTCTAGAAACCACAAACTTTGACAGATTTTCTTAAAATTTTGCAAAACAGCTTATATTTCAACTAAGAACAGCTGTGGTAAAAATAGGATAGATCGGTTCAGATTTATATATGGCTCCCATACAAATGTCTCCTCCGATTTGACTCTTTCCGCTCTAGAAACCACAAACTTTGACAGATTTTCTTTAAATTTGGCAAAACAGCTTATATTTCAACTAAGAAAAGCTCTGATAAAAATAGGATAGATCGGTTCAGATTTATATATAGTTCCTATACAAATATCTCCTCGGATTTGACTCTTTCCGCTCTAGAAACCACAAACTTTGACAGATTTTCTTCAAATTTGGCAAAACAACTTATATTTCAACGAAGAACAGCTCTGGTAAAAATAGGATAGATCGGTTCAGTTTTATATATAGCTCCCATACAAATGTCTCTTCCGATTTGACTATTTCCGCTCTAGAAACCACAAACTTTGACAGATTTTCTTCAAATTTAGCAAAAACAACTTATATTTCAACTAAGAACAGCTCTGGTAAAAATAGGATAGATCGGTTCAGATTTGTATATAGCTCCCATACAAATGTCTCCTCCGATTTGACTCTTTCCGCTCTAGAAACCACAAACTTTGACAGATTTTCTTCAAATTTGGCAAAACAACTTATATTTCAACTAAGAACAGCTCTGGTAAAAATAGGAAAGATCGGTTCAGATTTATATATAGTTCCCATACAAAGTCTCTTCCGATTTGACTCTTTCCGCTCTAGAAACCACAATCTTTGACAGATTTTCTTCAAATTTGGCAAAACAACTTATATTTCAACTAAAAACAGCTCTGGTAAAATTGGGATAGATCGGTTCAGTTTTATATATAGCTCCCATACAAATGTCTCCTCCGATTTGACTATTTCCGCTTTAGAAACCACAATCTTTGAAAGATTCTCTTCAAATTTGGCAAAACAACTTATATTTCAACTAAAAATAGCTCTGGTAAAATTGGGATAGATCGGTTCAGATTTATATATAGCTCCCATATAAATGTCTCCTCCGATTTGACTCTTTCCGCTCTAGAAACCACAAACTGTGACAAATTTTCTTCAAATTTGGCAAAACAGCTTATATTTCAACTAAAAACAGCTATGCTAAAAGTAGGATAGATCGGTTCAGATTTATATATAGCTCCCATATAAACGTCTCCTCCGATTTGACTCTTTCCGCTCTAGAAACCACAAACTTTGACAGATTTTCTTCAAATTTGGCAAAACAGCTTATATTTCAACTAAAAACAGCTCTGGTAAAAATAGGATAGATCGGTTCAGATTTATATATAGTTCCTATAGAAATGTCTCTTCCGATTTGACTCTTTCCGCTCTAGAAAGCACAAACTTTAACAGATTTTCTTCAAATTTGGCAAAACAGCTTATATTTCAACTAAAAAAGCTCTGGTGAAAACGGGTCAGATGAGTTCAGATATATATAGCTCCATTACAAATTTCGCTACTAAATTGATTATTTGATTTATATATAGCTCCCGATTTGATTCTTTCCGCTCTAGAAACCACATATTTAACACTCCATAAAATTTGGGAAAGCGTCTAATATAGGGTGATTTTTTAAGAGCTTGATAACTTTTTTTTAAAAAAAAACGCATAAAATTTGCAAAATCTCATCGGTTCTTTATTTGAAACGTTAGATTGGTCCATGACATTTACTTTTTGAAGATAATTTCATTTAAATGTTGACCGCGGCTGCGTCTTTGGTGGTCCATCCGCTTAGTCCAATTTTGGCATTTCCACGTTTTTGAGTAACAGAGACCCAATTGGTGCGAACGGCGACGAATCAAAAATTGGTGGTCATCATTAACACTGGCCGATACAGCTGCGATATTTTCTTCAGTTCGCACTCTACGTAAGCGTGTTGGTGGTTTAATGTCCAACAATGTAAATTTGGTGCGAAATTTAGTCACAATATCCCGAATAGCCGCTTCAGTGGGTCGATTAAACTGACCATAAAATGGAAGCGCGCAATGAACTTTCTTAACAGAGCACGCATTTTGATAATAAAATTCAATAATTTGCAAGCGTTGTTCGTTTGTAAGACGATTCATGATGAAATGTCAAAGCATACTGAGCATCTTTCTCTTTGACACCATGTCTGAAATCCCACGTGATCTGTCAAATACTAATGCATGAAAATCCTAACCTCAAAAAAATCACTCTTTATTTCAATTAGAAAACTTTTGCTAAATATGGGTCAGATCGGTTCAGATTTGTATATAGCTCCCATTCAAAGTTTGTGTTCAAATTTTCTTACAAATACAGATAGAAGTATGGAATTTGTAGTATATTCTCCTCTTATAGCTGATACGATGCATCACCCGCTTCAAATGTAATCACCTTTTTATATCCTGCACCATAGGGTATAATGACTAAGTGTATCATATAGTCAGCCACGCCCGACTTTAACCTTCCTTACTTGTTTATTATTATAACAGTTAACCAATAATTTCACTTTAGTGATTTCAACTATCCCTTTTTGGTTTCTTTAAATGATATACAATTTGAAAATTTTCCCATATATTTTCAATGACCAACAAATTGCTTACGTGTACCAGCCACCGATTGTGACAAATATTCAGATTTATTTAAATCTGAATACATTCATCTATTTATGATAACACTAAGCATTTTTGTCCACGGCGAAACACTGTGTGCACTGGGTGTCGTCTCTAAAGTCTGTTAAAGTCTTTTGTTTCGATCACCTCAATCTGCACTATGAATAGATATTTTGCTACAATTTCATATCGGCTATTTTTTGTATGTGTATGTGTGTGTGTTACTAATTGTAAAGAATTACTTTGTGTTAATTTCATGAAATGAAATTTATTTATTTGGGTGTTTCTATATCGGTTTGGTCATCGGTTCTTTCTACACTAGCATGACATACGTACGTGTTAAAATTAGTTGAAGATTTTTCGTTCAAACTGAGGGCGTGTATATATATATGTATGTATGAATGAGTGGCATAGGGGATTTATGTATTTTTGATTAATGCAAATTTTGCAATAAATAGAAACTTTCAATCTTAGATGTTTAGATCTTTATTAAATGGTCTAAACACGTACATATGAATATGTGTTCGTTTTCGTTAGAAAATTTCTATGGTAGATTGAAACGGCTTGTCGAAACCAATACTAGATTAGCCATTTTTTTGGTGATTGGAGCTAGGGATTGGAGCTATTATTAATTCCGCATTAAATTTCTAGATATCTTAAAATTAAGGCGAATTTTAGGAACATCTGATAATATTTTAGAAGATGAGCACGTAAAAATTGTTGCAAATTTGCAATTAAATTTGTGTTCCGCTCTCCTGAAATTTGTTTGATTTTTTTACATAGACTTTATTGAATGTTAACCCTCGATGTATTTTATGTTTTTGAATGAATCACCTCTCCGCAACAAATTTTTTGCAATAGTTTCTTTCTGATGGAAACATGTTGCTGGCAACATTTTCTCTGCAACTTCAAGTAAGTCAAAGGAAAACGAAACGGAAATGAACAAGAAAAACTGTTTTTCAAAACGACCACCTATGTTTTCCATTTGTTTGGCACAGCTCAAGAAAACAATCACGCAAAGTATGATTTGCACACAAAACAATCATAATAAATTGAATATCTTTATGACGTTGATAACTTAATTAAGATCAAAGCATATTCAATAAATCAAAGATTTTATTAATCTTGTCCGGTCGGCATTCGAACGCAAAACGAAGCAGAAAGCTAAATGACATGGGAAATGGTAGAAAATAAAGAAAAAAGCCAGAGCCAAGATAAAACTAGTATCAACAATATACATGCAAACAACATTTGGATAACAAATATTTATATTTATTACTCAAAGTTATGCCAAATAAAGTCTAAAAATTCCATGTGTGAAAAAAAACAAACAAACAAACAAATCCCGCAAAATTAAACAATGAGTCAAATTCATAGTGCTTGGCATCGCATCACTCCGATCGCAGTAATTCACGTGTCGCTGTCAAAGCATGAAATCGAAAGTATTTTTATCCAACTAATAAAAAATATCAACGAAAACAAAACTCTCTTCAATGACTATTTAAGAAGTAACGTTTGTTTTCGAGTTGGGTGTGGATGCGCATACATACTTGGTACATAAACATATTACGTTTGTGTTTTTTAATGTTTTTTTTTGTTTTGTTATGAGAAAAATAAAGATATAAAAAACATACGAGTACATACATATGTAGAGATATAATCAATAATAAGTAGTTATCAATGTTAGATGTCAAAATGGACATAAGAAACAAAAATTGAAAGACTAACAATGTTATGTTTTACACGTAACAGTGGTTCCCACACGAAAAAAATGATTATAATTATGGATATTCGAGACTGTTGAAATGTTTGCGGATAAATTGTTAAGGAGGAGCTTCGATAAAATTTATTTGACAGATAAAAGTGGCTCATTAAAAAAAGGCTAAAGTCGGGCGAGCCGACTATATGATACACTCCACTTTCTATCCGAATACAATTCAATTCGGTAATAAAGTGAAAACGGGTAGAATTTCTGATTAAATGTATGCGTTTGACAAAAATGTTAAATCGGAAAGGACATTTGTATGGGGGTATATTGAAACCTGGAACGAAATAAGTGAAATATAGTATGAATAGTTTGGCCAAAATCGGTTAAACATTTGGAAGCAACATTTGTATTGGGGCTATACATAATCTGCAGTGATCTTACCCACTTTCACCATAGTTGCTTTTAGTTGGATTATAAAATGTTGTGCCAAATTTAAAGAAAATCGGGTACAATATGTGTTTTGTAGAGCGGAAAAAGGAAATTGGGAGTGACATTTGTATGGGGGCTATATCTAAATCTGAACCGATCTTACCCACTTTCTACATAGGTGTTTCTAGTTGGATTATAAGATTTTGTGCCAAATTTAAAGAAAATCGAGTATAATATGGGGTTTCTAGAGCGGAAAATGTCAAATCGGGAGCGACATTTCTATGGGGGCTATATCTAAATCTGAACCGATCTTACCTACTTTCAGCATAGGTGTTTCTAGTAGGATTATAAGATGTTGTGCCAAATTTAAAGAAAATCGAGTATAATATGGGGTTTCTTGAGCGGAAAATGTCAAGTCGGGAGCGACATTTGTATGGGGGCTATATCTAAATCTGAAAGTGATTCTAAGTCGATCGGTATACTTAACAATGGTTCTATCTCGCTTCCTTTTGGGTGTTACAAACAAATGCACAAAGCCATAATACTCTCGTGGAGTGTATAAAAACATCTGCTCAAAACAAGGGAGTCAAAAAAACGATTTTATAGAACCAAAAATTAAATTTTCTTTATAATCGGTTTTCGGTTATTGTTTTATTACCGGTTAAACCGGGGCACATACATGATATTTACATTTATACATATTTATTGCATTTACATAAAAATAAAAATAAAATTAAATACATTTTTTCGATGGCATCATTCGAAAGAATGAAAAAAAATTTCTAAAGGGTGATTTTAGGAAAGTTTTTCAAAAAAAAAACACTTAAAATTCAGAAAAATGCATGAAATATTTATTTGAATCGATAGTACGGTCCATATAATTTAATGTTTGAAGATTATTTCATACAAATGTTGAGCTTGACTGCGCCTAAAATGGTCCATCCGCTTAGTCCAATTTTGGCATTTCCACGTTTTTGAGTAACAGAGGCCCAATTGCTGCGAACGGCGACGAATCGATAATTGATGGTCATCATAGCCCGAATAGCCGCTTCAGTGGGTCGATTAAACTGACCATAAAATGGAAGCGCGCGATAAACTTTCTTAAAATTGGATTAAATTAACGTGAGCACAACTTTTTCAAATTCAGAATATAAATTAACATAAATTAATTCTTCAAAATTTGTACTTTTAAGGAAGAATCCACACAAAAAGGGATACAAAATAATAAGGGCAGACAGTCCAAATTTACAGACTTTAAAAATTATATACCCGAATATTTTTAGCTTGTAATAGCTGGTATCTGAACAAAGCCTAGTTAAAGAAAATCGATGGATAAATGTATAAGTTATCGTCCTTCTTGTAAAAGTACAAGTGGTCTTCACGTATGACTAAATCAATTTAAGCAAAAACTTCGTAAAACTTACATACGATTTTTTAAAATTCTAAACTTCTACATTTATTAATAGATTTTCTTTTAAAATGCCTTTTTTGTTAAGATGCCATCTGTTACAAACTAAAAAAAAACATATATTTTTATGTAAATTGAAATGGAACTTTTCGCTATATTTAAACAAAAAATTTAAAAAATCATAATTTTTTAATTCTTTTCTATCATAACTTCTACATTTATCCAAAGATGTTTTACATATAAATGTTGTAGTTCTTTTCGTTACGTTTACGTTTTTCCAATTTTTTTTTTGTGCCAGCAAAAATATATTTTTTTTTTCGAAAAAAATCATTTTATCCCAATTTTGGGAACTGTTTTTATGTGAAAGTGTAATTGCAGCATTTGTAGCCATCACAATTACTTTTTATTGAACATATAATCGGGTGCAATCGGACCAATATATCTAAAATGAGAGTACAAATATTAAATAATAATAATATTAAGTAAAAAATTAAAAAAATATCCATAAAAAATAAATTTAATTCGAATTCACTAGCAAAAATGCTATTCATAAAATTGCTTTCCTCAAACGCAGAAATAAAATTAAATTATTTCAAAGACAAATTTCCAATCTATTGCCTCTATTGTTATTATAATTTCCAATGAGAGAGTCCTTTTCCAGATCAGTGTCAGTATTCAGAATTGTTTAAAAGCGAATTTAATGTTCTAACGACACTATACTCAACTCCAAACGAAAGACTTAAGACACAAACACTTTTAGTGTTTGCACAACAAACTCCAGTAATTACGGCAAATGCTCGAACTGACATACATATATCATCAGCTAAAGACGTGTACATTTAAATATGTATGTATGTATGCATGTATGTATTTCCTATAATCATTTAAATCAAATATTGTTGTCGACATTACACTAAATTGTATCAATTTACAATTTACACACTCTCCGACGACGACGACGGACACGACACGCCACAATCAAACAATAAATGCCGCCAAAGCTACAAAACGACGGCCAGTAATAAGTGGACTCCTCTTGTACATTTTCATTTAAGACAAACGATGTTCTCCACGTGCACCACTGCCTACACTCAGTTCAGGTCCATGCTTTCATTCATTCATTCATTCAGTCACTGGTATCAACAACGCCTTTCGTTCGTTCGTTCGCTCGTTCCATTGGACATATATTTTCATTAGGAGTCAATAGCAAAGCAACAGCGGAAGATTATTGTCATTTGGCACCAACTTTGTTGTTATTATTAATGGTCCTTTTGCTCACACCAGAGAAGAAAAAACAAAGCGAAACTTTTTCAAATAAATTGAAACCATAATTTAACTTAACAGCTGTAGAGTTGTGCGAAACCGGAAAACTATTGTATGTATATTAATATGACTAATAGAGTTTTGTAAAGATAAGACATGAAATGGGAAATCAGGGGGATGAGAATACTTGATTGCATGTTTTTTTCTGGTTCTAAAAAATGGATTTCAGGTTTTATTTACAATCAGACAAGCAGAAATCATATAAATGCAAGTCGATCTTCTAAAGAGGAAAACTTAAATCTCCCAGATCATTTCATTTGGTTGGCGGAGAGACAGATTTGGGAAGAAAAACACCACAAAGGCTCCCGAAAAATAAGTAGGCGAAAATAATGAAATATAATCATCGCGAAATATATATTCCAGAAAACCGTATTAAATTAGACAACAATTCTTCTCTGAAAGCTATAGTAAAAGACTGAGTATAAGATTGCTGCAGTTCACCGAGGATTTTTAGGAATAAATTTAATGGAAGATTTGGATTTCAAGCAGTCAGATATTATTATTATTTTATTTAATTTACCATTTACTCCAAGACCATGTTATTCACTAGGATAGGTTGGGTATTTTTTCTGGTATAACCATATATTTAGTTTAGGAAATATTGATTTGAGACATTTCTCTCGTGAATGAACGTTTTTGTAGCCCAGACATGCTACTGATCAATAAAAGTGTAACATCTGCATATCTTATGTTATTGATTAACACTTCGTTTACCCTTATTCCCACGTAGTCTCCTTCAACAGTCCCCTGGAATATGTTCTCCGAATAGAAGATAAAAAGTAATGGTGACAATATGACAATACGTCATGGATGTACTCCTTTTTCAACTGATATTTCGTGTGTTAATTCTCCATTAACATTTATATGCGCAGTTTGATGTCAATATATATTTTCTATGCATCAAATTGTATTTTCCTCTATTCCAATGGATCTTAAGATATCCACTAGTTTATCATGCTTGACAGCATCAAATGCTTTTTCATAATCCATAAAGCATGAATAGATATACTTCTGTACATCTTGACAGTTTTAAATAAGAACTTGAACATTCAATAATGCTTCTCGTGTCCTTAAACCTTCTTTAAATCCAAATTGTGTTGCTGCCATATGTATCGTCTTTAGAAATGATGACCACCATTGCACTATGGTCCCAAATCCATATATTTTGGCAGAAATTAAAAAAAAATAACTTGGAAATGGTTACATGATCAAGATATTATTAAAGATATCAAGAAAATATATTAGGGAAAACGAGGTGGCAACACCGCAAGCATGACAGGCATTTAAAGTTTGCCGTTAAAACAAGTGGGATTAACTCGGGTCTAAAACTGTTATACAAAATACTTAAAATTAAGGCGAAAGAAAATAATGAAGTGACTATATTATTGAAATTGAATGCCGGCGTAAGTAGTTGATAAATTATATTTAACATTTTGTGATTACTGTAGTCTTGTCAGTTTTCCTAAGTGTTGTAATTTTGTGATTTATAGTGAGCATAACATATAAATGTCGTGGAGCAAAAGTTATATGTAGGACTCAACTTGACTCAAAGTGTAAATGTGAAAGTATTCGCCTGAGTGTGTAGTTTATGGTGGAATTAATATCTCGCCAGCATTTTTCGGCAAACTCCTGCAATTGCCACTTTATTTCAGCACAATCTCCAATAGCCATAGTACACATATTTGATCATATCTCTGCATCAGATTTGTGTATGAGACCCATCAACACCTCAGTTTAAAAGTATTGTAAGTACCTTTAAAATGGTATATAACGTTATTTACTTTTCTATACACATGTATACATTTTATATTATTTCCTGAAATAATTATTTAAATTGCGGTGTCTTTGCTATATTTTGCTTTTGTAATAATGTCCAGAAAAATATTTTTCGTCAAGGCGAAATAGGTTTCATTCTTTCAAGCTTTCATAAAATTTTGTTTTTGGTCACCCTGTACTAATAAAGGGCGATAATTATGTTGGTTATGTATTGAGTTTATATGGGAGGTAATCCGATCAGCCCAATTTTACTTTTTTAAGTATGTTATATCTATTATATCTTTATTTTTCGACTTTATGCCATAAAAAATGGATTTGGCACCAGTGTGCATTGTAATTGTAATTACGATGATAACGATTATTTTAGAACTTCTGAAGTGATTTCATCTGGACAAGGCAATATTCCAAGAAATGCTTGCAGATGTCACCTGACATTGGATATGCTCTTGGGAAAGTTCTCCTCCAGGGGGAGGGTGATAATACCCCCATAAATACTCCATAATCAAATGGGAAGCTCTTAGAAGAAGTCCCTACAATGATTTTATTCAACACATATGCGTGCATAATTTCAAACCATTTGTTGATATTTACTTTTACAACCTGTTAATATTCATTATGCCACATGTTGATATTTACTTTACTTGTTCAATATTATTTCTATCTAAATTTGTGTATAATAGGCAGAGAAGTTGTCTGGAAAATCAATTGACATCGAACAACAGAAGCGAGCTGTCGTAATTATAAACGACGGTGCCTTCTAAATAAAGACTGAAAAGTATTATTTAAAATCTTCGAGCTGTTTCATGAAATCATACAGCCGTAGGAAGACGAGTGTTGCAGGTGCTAAACATGATCTAGTCATGTGGTCTTTAACTGATGTTAAAGTGACAAGTTTAAAACAAATAGTTTTTATAACTGACTTTTGCTAGTCATGTATGTACATATATGTGACGCGCAAAATAAAAAGGGGCCTAAGGGTAAAAACCGGTTTTGTTCAGGAGGGCCATTTTAAAGATTTAAATACGTGTATCTCTGGTGTACCATCACTTCCATAAAACGCGCATATCTCTGGGAGGGAACACTTTTGGGGCATGTGATCGGTCTCATTCGATGCTCAGATGTTGTCCACATCAAAAAAAAAGTGGAAATTGATTTTTTTTACCCTTAGGTCCCTTTCTCTATGCGCTGTCACATATACAAATATTTTTAGGAATATGAGTCGAAAGTAAAAAAAAAATATCGTAATACAATGCCGCGTTAAAAAGTTATTTACTATCAATATTCTTTGAAGACCCAAAAAATAGACTGAGTGAAAATTAAATGAAATTTTTATATAACACTGTGGAACACAAAAAATAAGAATGTTCTGACAGTGGATTCTGATAGAGGGAGTAAAAAAGAATATACGTGTATCGGTGATGTGATATTTTACGTATGACTAACGTGACCATCTCTTATTTGACAAAAAGCGGGATTTATGAATTCAAAAAGCGGGATTTGGCGGGATTTTTAGAAAAAAAGCGGGATTTTTTGAAAATCTAACCAAACAATTTAAACATAAAAAACTACGCTTTATCTGTATTATAAATTAAAATGTCTGTGCTTAAAATATGACTGCCTGACCTTGTGGGCGTGCAAAGAATTTTTTCATATTCGTACTTTTAGGGTCACAAAACTACTATATAAGGAATCATGAACTTCAGGCAATCAGGGTAGCCTGTGTGTGAAGACAATTTTTTAAAACACTAAAAAGTCGACAGGCTAGAATCCGGTAATACTGTAAAATTCACTCCATGGTGGAGAGTATATAAGATTAGACATGAACGAACTTAACTCTATTTTACTAGTTCCTTTATATCAATTTTTCATAGTACTGGATACTATCTTCAAAATGTAAAGAAATCTACACATAATTTGTGTTTTGAAATGTAGTTTAACGAGCTTAATATCAGGGTAGAATTTCATGGGAGTATATTTTGTTAATCTCAAGGTGTTTGTATCATTATGGTGCCCATTCATAAACTGGTTAATATATGTTTTAAATTAAACAATTAAAAACGCAGCATTGCATTATAATTTATCAAAATATAGATTAAATTACTATTAATAATCTTAAATTCTCCCTTAAAACTGGAGCCAAAATTTAGAGTAAAGTAAAGATTAATTAAATATTTTAGAAATTGTGGATTTTTTCGGTTACCAACTAATTTTTAAGTGCCAATTTTTAATCGATATTGTAACAAAAATATTCTAAAACGAAAAAGCGGGTTAGTCCCGCGAAAAGCGGGATGGATGGTCACCTTACGTATGACGGTAATTTTGCACATTCTTATGAGGAATCGGCATAGGAAACATTGCGTTCCTTACATTTTAAGTATAGTATGTGTGTTCAGCAGTATTATTTAAAATACTACGAGGTAGAATCTTGTGGAACATTTGAATCCTCTAGCTCCTCAATTTACCGATCTTTTTGGTCCCTTTTGTGCAAAAGGGTAAAAACATCCCCAAAAAAGGGTCAAGATGTTCTACAAAAATATTTGCCATAAAATTCCGCTATAAGTCTCTGAATACACCAAAACTCAAAACCAAACTTAAATGACAGAAATAAGTCAATGCAGTAAATTAATTTCGTACTTTTTCCGAATTGGAAGCTAAACTGCCCCACAAAACTGAATTTTAGGGTGGTGGGGTGAAAAGTAAAAATATTCTACGTCAAATTTCACTGTAAGTCAACGAACAAACTAAAGCTATAGCAGTACCAATTTGGGTATTTAAACAAGAAATTATTTATTAAATTTTTCTTTTGGTTCTTGCGAATTCTATACCATTACCAAACACTGCCCATCAAAGAAGTGATCATCAATAGGCGCACATGTTCAATGAAATCGTTCACTTTGTTCATTGGACTCTGTTGGCATCAGATGCTTAAAGTTCATATGAGAATAAAAAAAATATTTTTTTGTTTAGTTTTCGTTTGTTTTATTTCGGTCTGTAATCAATATTTGATTTGATTTTATGGGTTCTAAGATAAATATTTTAAGGTGTTGCAAACGGAATGATAAAACGTTCGAGCTATATTGTGAAATCCCTCCACTCTAACAGTGTTGTCACCTATTATTCCCCCACTAAATTTTTTGATTGCAAGGATTTTTGCCTTCAAGAAAATATATGTATACTAGGTGAACCCCGCCCGATTCGCCAGGCAAAAAAGGTAAAATTAAAACCTGTTTTCATATTGATTTTTTATCGTGGTCAGTAATATATACGTTTCAATTTTCTGCCTTCTAGCTCAAAGAAACACTTTTGCCACGCCCCACTGCCCACCAAACGAAAATTAAAAAACCGACATCATTTTTATCTTTCTCATGATTAGTAATATATACGCTCCAATTTTCAGCCTTTTAGCTCAAAAAACACTTCATCATTAACACTGGCCGATACAGCTGCGATATTTTCTTCAGTTCGCACTCTACGTAAGCGTGTTGGTGGTTTAATGT
The DNA here is from genome assembly GCA_947397865.1 of Polietes domitor. Taxonomy (NCBI): domain Eukaryota; kingdom Metazoa; phylum Arthropoda; class Insecta; order Diptera; family Muscidae; genus Polietes; species Polietes domitor. Next base: position 66,503,439 of record OX377619.1, on the reverse strand, counting down.
CCAACAATGTAAATTTGGTGCGAAATTTAGTCACAATAGCCCGAATAGCCGCTTCAGTGGGTCGATTAAACTGACCATAAAATGGAAGCGCGCAATGAACTTTCTTAACAGAGCACGCATTTTGATAATAAAATTCAATAATTTGCAAGCGTTGTTCGTTTGTAAGACGATTCATGATGAAATGTCAAAGCATACTGAGCATCTTTCTCTTTGACACCATGTCTGAAATCCCACGTGATCTGTCAAATACTAATGCATGAAAATCCTAACCTCAAAAAAATCACTCTTTATATATGTACCCATTTTCAGCCTTCTAGCTCTCAAAAACGCTATTGCCACTCCTCCTCCGCCCACAGATCAAAATTTTAAAAATTCTATATCCTATAGTTCCTTCCAGACCTGCATCTATCTGTACTGAAAAGGTTGTATAATATTAATAGGGATAGGGATAATAGGGATATGTATTTACATTTTATTAAATATAGATGCAAAATGATCTTGAGCCAGGACAATAACTGAGTTCAAATCAAATATTGATTACAGACCAAAAAAATATATAAACGAAAAAAACAAAACACGGTAGAAGTATTGCTGGGTATCTATACCTGCATATACACATAATTATATATGCAACTCAAGGAGATGCTTGTAAGATGATATGTCTACTTTATTACTTGGTGCGATTTTTGAAACGCATATTCGGCAGGAGGAAAAAAGTCGCTGCGAAGCCACTTGACAAAACCTTTGACAGTGTGGAAGTCATGATAGTGGTAATATGCAGCCAAGTAATAAATGTCACCATGCCATTTGTAAATAAATTTGCATTCTATTAAATTCTGGTCTTGAGCCAGGACAATATTCAATATCATATATGCCTAAACCTTTACCATTTTCTATTTTTTATACACTCCACGAGAGTATTATGGCTTTGTGCATTTGTTTGTAACACCCAAAAGGAAGTGGGATAGACCCATTTTTAAGTATACCGATCGACTTAGAATCACTTTCTGAGTCGATTTAGCAATGTCCGTCTGTCTGTCTGTCTGTCCGTCCATCTATTGTTGTAATCAAACTACAGGTCGCAATTATAGTCCGATCTTAACAAAAATTGGCACAAGTAAGTTTTGTGGATCAAGGACGAACGCTATTTAATTTGGAGCAAATCGGTTCAGATTTAGATATAGCCCCTATACAAATGTCGCTCCTGATTTGACATTTTCCGCTCTAGAAACCACATATTGTACCCAATTTTCTTTAAATTTGGCACAACATCTTATAATCTAACTAGAGACACCTATGCAAAAATTGGATAAGATCGGTTCAGATTTAGATATAGCCCCCATACAAATGTCGCTCCCGATTTGACATTTTCCGCTCTAGAAACGATATATTGTACCCGATTTTCTTTAAATTTGACACAACATCTTATAATCCAACTAGAAACACCTATGCAGAAAGTGGGTAAGATCGGTTCAGATTTAGATATAGATATAGCCCCCATACAAATGTCACTCCCGATTTGACATTTGCCGCTTTAGAAACCACATTGGTCAAGATTTCAATATACCCCCATACAAATGTAATTTCCGATTTAACATTTTTTGTCAAACTTTTTCACCGAATTAAATTGTATTCGGATAGAAATTGGAGTGTATCATAGAGTCGGCCCCGCCCGACTTTAGCCTTTCCTTACTTGTTCTTCTTTAGTTTCTGTCGAACATCAATTAATTTGTGACTAGGGTTTGGGGTCCGGGAATTTCCGAATCGTTTTTCCCGGGAATACCCGAAAAATTTTAGCCGGGAATTCCCGGGAAAATAAAATTAAAAAATATTTTATTGATTATTTTGAGCATTAATTAGATTTACTATATAATTTGGAAATTTTAGATACATTTCAAATTCATATACTTACATTACTGACAATAATAATAAGTATTTGATTATTACTACAAACAGAACTTTTTAAATTCGCTAAGTAGCCATTTTTTGCGAAATCCAGTATATTTATTTAATAATACATTTATTTACATTATCTTTATTGGGAAACAAAAATATCATACCGGCAATACTATACTGGGCAATGCTGGTTAAACTTTAAATTTCTTGTTTTCTTAGAAGAATCGGCGAAATAAAAGGTGAGAATCTTCTTAAATAACAACTAACTTTACATATGAAACCAGTAAGAAATTGTTTAAAATTGGGTTACAATTAAAACTTTTCACCTGGAAACTTTCAAGAGAAATCAAATAAGAATAGAAATATATCCTACGGTATTTTTAAATAACCCTTTGTAAGAACTAATGACTGGACTATTTCAATGTTTTTATTTTTTATGAATCTATTTACTTAATATTAAAGTTGTTCTATTGCTTTCTCACTTTGAATGAATCTAAATTAATTACGTCATAACATTCTCCGAGTTATTTGTTTCCTTAATCATTTTTTAATTTTGAATCTAGTGTAGGCGTAAGTCACTTGTGTCTGCGATTTAAATGTCCAATTTTATGACGCACTTAATTCGACGATTAGTCTATAGTAAAATATTTGTAAAATGAAAAATAATCTGTAAAATATTTTGACAAAAACATTCATCTATAAAATATTTATTTTTAGATTATTATTATATTGTTTTGTTCTTCTCGATGACTTAAAATTAAGAGACTTGATAATGTGGCAAAATTTTTATTCACTGTTTTTTTTTTTCTTAAATGAATCAACAAGAAAAATCTGGCAGCAACACTATGAGAGTAATAAGCTACTCTCTTGTTAAGCGAGTTTAATAGTCAGGAATTACATTCATATTAAAAGTTATCAACAAAGTACGAAAACTTTTACGTACTGTACAGGGACGTGTATGGTGGGCGTTAATAGGTTAAAAAAGCACACCAGTTACTAAATGTGACATTTCAAATCATATTGGACATACCTAAAATAAATTATTTTTTCCCGGGAATTCTCGGGATTCCCGGTAATGAAACTTTTCATTCCCGTTTTCCCGGGAAATGAAAAAAAGTCCGGGAAACCCCAATCCCTATTTGTGACCATAGTGCAGCGGCAGAAGAAATTGAATAGAACGACGCTAACTTCCTCAAGAACTGTATTTCTCTCAGACTTTTCCATAAGAAAACATTCAAATCTTTTTTGAAGTTGACTGCAACGCTCCCATTGTTGTTATACACTTAGAATTCGCTGAATGGAAATTCTTTATTTCGTAAACACAGGAGGTAAATTAGTTAAACAATTTAAATTATTTGTTTATGGAAATTAGGAACAGGTATGTAAAAAAATATTGTTCTTTTGTGCAAGTAAGGTACAAACTTGACTTGTCTGTCTTAAGCCCTTTTCATAGAATGCAAATTTAATTACAAATGGTATGATGACATTTATTACTAGGCTGCACCATGCATAAATATTGTTTGGTTGAGGTTTAGTAAATGACTTCTTTCTTGACTTTCATTGGAATTTCTACACAAAAATATAATAAATTCCTTTCTATAGACGACAACACGTTCCCACGCATGAACAAAGCACAAAATATCAAATATCTGAAATAAGAAAAAAATCAACCGGTCATCACACCATCGGAAAAAATAGATAAAACAAAAATGAAAAGAAAAAGGCCACACCAAACAAAAGTCGCAAATTTTTTGGTGACCAAGTGTCTGGTGGCACATCTTTGGAGGAGATTCTTTTGTATGAACCCAAACAACAGCAACAACAACGATAATGAAATAATAAAAAAAAACATCTATAAACTGTGCAACTAGTTACACGGCATCTAAACATGCGTTAAATCGGAATGAGCTACGCTCACGGCAGCATCAGCCACAGCCTCAGCGGCATCCATGACAGCGGCACATGTGAAAACGTGTAGCTTGTTTTGTGTGTGTGGCAAGTCATTATTACTTTATTACCATTATTGTTATTGTTGTAAAGCTCTTTGCATATCAATTTTATGCCGCAACATCATGTTGCATGTCCGACTGGCTGCATGTCTCAGTTTTTGTTTTTGGCGTGTCTGCAGTGTCTGTACGTGTATGCAGTTGGCTGCGGATGCCTCCAAAATTTGTATGGGTCTCTGTCGACGGTGGAACGACGAAAGGAACGGCATCATACGACTGCATGTATACTCGTACGAGTACAATGACAACATCATGCGAGTATAGTCGTCGTGTTTAATTCCACATTAGTATTGTTGTTGTAGTGCAGAATACGAACATCCTCGGAGCATCTTCTTATGTTCGCGACACATGGGGTTAAAATCCGAATAATATTATTGAAAATCTAATATTGCGGAAAAAAGTTCAGCTATTGGCTCTAGTGATCGAAAAACCGTTTTTTGTGTAATGTCGGGTTTTTCGAAAATCGTGATTTCAAAAAACACGGTTGTCCGGTTTTCTTTTTACAAAAAAAAAACGGTTGGACCCTTCATTCCCTTTCGGGAATGGCTTTGGCCCCCCTGTACCCTTTAAGGTCTAATGGCATATGTATTTTAAACAAACAATTCTGTCGATTTCTGGGCAATCTTACACTAGAGGGCAGTTTTTTTGATTTAGCAGTTTTTTACAGAAATTTGTATCAGGAATGGACGGATCGGCAAGTGCAGGGGGGCTAAAGCCATTCCCGAAAGGGAATGAAGGGTCCAACCGTTTTTTTTTGTAAAAAGAAAACCGGAGTATTAAGTAAAGAGATTCATAAAAAATTAAAACATTGAAATAGTCCAGTCATTAGTTCTTACAAAGGGTTATTTAAAAATACCGTAGGATATATTTCTATTCTTATTTGATTTCTCTTGAAAGTTTCCAGGTGAAAAGTTTTAATTGTAACCCAATTTTCAACAATTTCTTACTGGTTTCATATGTAAAGTTAGTTGTTATTTAAGAAGATTTTCACCTTTTATTTCGTCGATTCTTCTAGGAAAACAAGAAATTTAAAGTTTAACCAGCACGAGGGTTAAGTATTGACATTATGTCAGCCATAGTATTGTCGGTATGATATTTTTGTTTCCCAATAAAGATAATGTTAATAAATGTAATATAAATAATGTACTAAAGATAATATAAATATACTGGGTTTCGCAAAAAAAATGGCTACTTAAGTTCTGCTAAGCTAAAGTTCTGTTTGTAGTAATAATCAAATACTCATTATTATTGTCAGTAATGGAAATATATCAATTTGAAATGTATCTAAAATTTCCAAATTATATAGTAAATCTAATTAATGCTCAAAATAATCAATAAAATATTTTTTAATTTTATTTTACCGGTAAAAAATTTTGAATTTCCCGGCTAAAATTTTTCGGGTAAAAACGATTCGGAAATTCCCGGACCCCAAACCCTAGAGTTAGAAGGCTGAAAATGGGTACATATATATTACTGACCACGGATTTTAGTTTTGTAGGTGGAGTGGGCGTGGCAAAAGTGCTTTTGAGAGTTAGAAGGCTGAAAATTGGTACATATATATTACTGACCACGAGAAAGATCAATTTGATGCCGAAATTTCTAGTTTCGTTTTGTGGGCGGAGTGGGCGTGGCAAAAATGTTTTTGAGAGCCAGAAGGCTGAAAATGGTTACATATATATTACTGACCACGAGAAAGATTAATTTGATGCCGAAATTTGGATTTTCGTTTTGTGGGCGTAGTGGGCGTGGCAAAAGTGTTCTTGAGAGCTAGAAGGCTGAAAATTGAAACGTATATATTTCTTATCACGACTAAAATTATTGAAACCACACTTATAAGACAAGGCTACCAATATGTTTATACTATAGGGTCCGCCAAATAACTTTTTTTTTGAAGATGCTATAAAAAACTACTGAATGTTTTCTCAACTTCTTTTTTTATTTAAAAGAACAATCCTTCCGGTTAATAATGGAAAATAATTTCATTCGAATGACTGCTGACGGCACCCCTCAAATAATAGTCCAACGATTGAATGGTTGAAAAAACGTTAGATGGTGGAACCTATATATATCGAAATAATACATCAAGTAAATTCAAAAAGTAAATATAAATCAGAAATCTTCGAAAAAGCTTAAATGCCATAAATATTGGTATCCTATTTTAATTCCCAAAGTAAAAAATTTTGAAAATCCATTATCTGACGCACACAGGCAAAATAACCTAACTTCGTGATTCAACAAATGTTCGCCGTAAAAGTAAACAAGTAAGGAAGGGCTAAAGTCGGGCGGGGCCGACTATATGATACACTCCACTTTCCATCCGAATACAATTCAATTCGTTAATAAAGTGAAAACGGGAAGGATTTTTGTATCCTGTAAATGTATGTGTTTGGAAAAAAATGTTAAATCGGAAAGGACATTTGCATATTGAAACCTGGAACGAAATGGATGAAATATAATATGTATAGTTTGGCCAAAATCGGTTAAATATTTGGGAGCAACATTTGTATGACGGCTATATCTAAATCTGAACCGATCTAGCCCACTTTAGCCACATGTGTTTCTAGTTAGATTATAAGATGTTGTGCCAAATTTAAGAAAAAAACGGGTACAATATGTGTTTTGTAGAGCGGCAAAAGGCAAATCGGGAGCAACATTTGTATGGGGGCTATATCTAAATCTGAACTGACATTGCCCAATTTCAGCATAGCTATTTCTAGTTAGATTATAAGGTGTCAAGCCAAATTTGAAGAAAATCGGGTATAATATGTGGTTTCTAGAGCGGCAAAAGTAAAATCGGGAGCGACATTTGTATGGGGGCTATATCTACATCTGAACCGATCTTACCCACTTTCTGGATAGGTGTTTATATTTCGATTATAAAATGTTGTGCCAATTTTAAAGAAAATCGGGTACAATATGTGGTTTCTAAAGCGGAAAAAGTCATATCGGGAGCGTCATTTGTATGGGGGCTATATCTAAATCTGAACCGATCTGTCCCACTTTAGCCACAGGTGTTTCTATTTAGATTATAAGATGTTGTGCCAAATTAAAAACAAATCGGGTACAATCTGTGTTTTGTAGAGCGGCAAAAGGCAAATCGGAGCAACATTTGTATGGGGGCTATATCTAAATCTGAACTGACATTGCCCAATTTCAGCATAGCTATTTCTAGTTAGATTATAAGGTGTTAAGCCAAATTTGAAGAAAATCGGGTATAATATGTGGTTTCTAGAGCTGCAAAAGTAAAATCGGGAGCGTCATTTGTATGGGGGCTATATCTATATCTGAACCGATCTTACCCACTTTCTGCATAGGTGTTTATAGTTCGATTATAAAATGTTGTGCCAATTTTAAAGAAAATCGGGTATAATATGTGGTTTCTAAAGTGGAAAAAGTCAAATCGGGAGCGACATTTGTATGGGGGCTATATCTAAATCTGAACCGATCAAGCCCACTTTAGCCACAGGTGTTTCTATTCAGATTATAAGATGTTGTGCCAAATTAAAAAAATAGGGTATAATCTGTGTTTTGTAGAGCGGCAAAAGGCAAATCGGGAGCAACATTTGTATGGGGGCTATATTTAAATCTGAACTGACATTACCCACTTTCAGCATAGCTATTTCTAGTTAGATTATAAGGTGTTAAGCCAAATTTGAAGAAAATCGGGTACAATATGTGGTTTCTAAAGCGGAAAAAGTCAAATCGGGAGCGACATTTGTATGGGGGCTATATCTAAATCTGAACCGATCTAGCCCACTTTAGCCACAGGTGTTTCTAGTTAGATTATAAGATGTTGTGACAAATTTAAGAAAAAAAAGCGGGTACAATATGTGTTTTGTAGAGCGGCAAAAGACAAATCGGGATCAACATTTGTATGGGGGCTATATTTAAATCTGAACCGATATGCCTCAAATTAAATAGCAATTTTTGTTAAGATCGGACTATAATTGCGACCTGTACTCTGATTACAAGAATAGATGGACGGACAGACAGACGGACATTGCTAAATTGATTCAAAAAGTGATTCTAAGTCCATCGATATAATTAACAATGGGTTTATCCCACTTCCTTTTCGGTGTTACAAACAAATGCACAAAAACATAATACTCTCGTGGAGTGTATAAAAATAAAACTGAGTTCGAATATTCGTTTGGAAGTTACAATTGGTTGGGAGGTACCGGATGGGAAATGTCAATTTCGTCCATCTTCGAGCCTTAACTATTTTGGGGAAAAAAATTTCTATCTGCAACTTTTGAACAGATTCCTTACTCCCTGCGAAAGTTATTGTGTACACCAGCCAGCCAAACAGACAGACGGGCAGACATGACTCAAACAGCTTTAGTCACACCTTCGATGCGTTACACTATTTTCTGTCTCAAATGATATATACCCTCCTACTCTGTAGAGTGAGGGTATAAAAAATACGTTAAGTTATATTATTTGGACTCAATCAATCAACACATTAAGTCAAATTATACTGTTTTGCGAATTAAAGTGTAATTGAGAGATAACACTATAGGGATTGGCTAAAATCGTCTCACCACCGAAAAAAATCACTTTTCACAGGGTATTCAGATCATTTCGCCAAATTGCTAAACAAATTTTGACAAACACTACATCCGGTGGTGGCTAACTTCAAAGAGCCAGCCAGCCAGTCTCATACATAAATCAAAAGACTTGAGACACAAACACGAAAATAGTGAATGTTTCTCACAACAACACGAGATGCAACACGAGAGCAACAAATGTTGCCGCAACAATGTTGCATTTCCCTATTAAAAAGCAATAAACAGCACGCACTTGTTGTTCAATTTCTTCTCGCCATGACAAGTAAAAGCATTTCTTGTGTATTGTTGTTGTTGCTGTTGGCTTGCTTTTTTCTTCACAACAGCAACGACAACGAAAACAAAGCGCTAAATGATGCATATCACGTTTAACGCACATAAACGTGCTACACACAATCACGCTGATAACTTTTACAAGCTCTAAGCTTTTGTTTTAGGCTGAGACAGAAACAGAAACAATCAAACACCGGCTCTCGCACACTGTTGGCCTCACAAGTGGACAACAAGCAAGCCCCCACCCTCCCCACTGCCCACTTACATGATGATCGTGTTGAAGTGATCTTTATGATCGTCATCGTCATTAACGACAGAAGCAACGAACGTCAACAACATCGTCATAATGACGATGTTGCTATTGCTGTTAAACGATGATCCAAATCAAGTGGATGTGAATGTGGATGATGTTGTCGGCTGATTCGTGATTTGTTGTCATAAGCGTTGTTTACACTTTAAGATTTGTTTATTACAACTTGAAAATAGTTTTTTGTTGTAGTTGAAATCTTAATAATTTTTATTTTTTTTAATGGAAATAGTAATAATATATGTACTAAAACGATACAATATTTTTATGTGGAAAGCTTTCACAGAACTAGAATCTGATTCCAAGTTGTACAATAAATCTTTATGTGTGAACAGCGCTATTGTTTCATCGCTGCTGTTGTGTTGTTATCGACCGTTGCACAGTGGTTTAAAACGAAGCATTTCATTTTCTTCAAATAGGACTTATTTTCTTTGTTGGGATTCAAGCTATTATAATATTAAAAATTATTCTGTTTTATAATTTACAAATGGCTTTTCCCGCTATTTAAACAAACATTTAAATTTTTATACCCTCAACTTGAGACCCTATAAAGTATATATTCTTGATCGTCATAGAATTCTAAGTCGATCTAGCCATGTCCGTCTATTCGTCTGTTAAGCACGCTAGCATCTAACCTAAAGGTGCTAGGAGTTCCAAAATTTCCATATATGCTTCTTATAGTCGTAGATCAGTTGGGATTGCATCTGGGCGAAATCGGTCCAAAGAGAAAGTTTTTTACCTCACAATATTTAGAGTATTTAAGCATGTTTATACACTCCACGAGAGTATTATGTCTTTGTGCATTTGTTTGTAACGCCCAAAAGGAAGGGAGATAGACCCATTGTTAATTATACCGCTCGGCTTAGAATCACTTTCTGAGTCGGTTTAACAATGTCCGTCTGTCCATCTATTGTTGTAATCACGATACAGGTCGCAATTGTAGCCAGAACTAAACGAAACATGCACAACGAAGTTTTTCGGGACAAGGACGAACGCTATTTAATTTGAAGAAAACCGGTTCAGATTTAGATATAGCCCCCATACGAATTTCACTCCCGACTTGACCCTTTTCACTCTAGAATCCACATATTTCAACAGATTTGTTTCAAAATTTGCAAAACACCTTATATTTCAACTGGAAACACCTGTGGTAAAAATATGTTAGATCGGTTCAGATTTATATATAGCTCCCATACAAATTCCGTTCCCAATTTGAATTTTTCGGCTCTAGAATCCACATATTTCAACCGATTTTCTTCAAAATTGGCAAAACACCTTATATTTCAACTGGAAACACCTGTGGTAAAAATATGTTAGATCGGTTCAGATTTATATATAGCTCCCATACAAATTTCGTTCCCAATTTGATTTTTTCCGCTCTGGAACCCTTTTTTACAGTTTTTCTTCAAAATTGGCAAAACATCTTATATTTAAACTAGGAACACCTATGGTGAAAATAGGTCACATCGGTTCAGATTTACATATAGCTCTCATACAAATTTCGTTCCCCCAGAAACCGCGTATTTTCATAGAATTTCTTAAAAAAGAACATAACACGTTATACTTCAATTAGAAGAACTTATTGTGAAAGTTAGTCACTTCATTCCATGCTTGGATATGGCCCCGATACAAATATTATTCTCGATTTGACAAATCGAACCAGGTCATATTAGCCTATGATTAGGAAACATACAAAAATTCTTCCCGTTTTCACTTTTTACCGAGTTGAATTGTATTCGGTTGGAAATTCGGCCCCGCCCGACTTTAGCCTTTCCTTACTTGTTTCTTACTAAATCCTGACAATATATTTTTAAAATGTAGAACTGCAGACAAATCTGCATCTTTAGAACACTAAAGATGCAGATCTGATTCTTTCTTGTTTTGGCGTAGTTTAAAACGTGCGAATGTCGCGTCCGGGTCACTGGGAGATACCCTTATATTCATTGTTATACCCTCCACCTCCAGGATGGGGGTATACTAACTTTGTCATTCCGTTTGTAACACCTTGAAATGTCGACCTGAGGCTCTATAAAGTATATATATTTGATCGTCATAAAATTCTAAGACGATGTAGCCATTGCCGTCCATCTGTCCGTCTGGTGAAAGCACGCTAGCATCTAAACGAAAGGAGCTAGAACGTTATAATTTTCCATAAATGCGTCTTATAGTCGTAGATCGGTTGGGATTGAAACGGTACGAAATCGACCCAGAGGGAAACTTTTTTCCCTCACAAGGACTAAAAATACCCATAATAATCCCTAATATTTTAGCGTATTTAAGCATGTTTTTTGAATATGTCTGTTTATATTTGCTTGATATTTGGTATGCACATTCCCCTTATAGCAAAAACGTGCACCATAAAGTGATCCTTATTTGTAGGGGGTGAAATGGGGCAAAAAAGGGATAAAAATGGTACATATTAAACGACAACAGCTAGAAACACGAAATTCGGTGTGTACATTCCTCTAATTGAGTAGATACATAATATAAATGTTTTTTTTTCCAAATTCGTACTTTCAAGGGATACAATGGGTACGGAGGGATAAAAATGGTACCAACCAAACGGCTGTACCTAGAATTATGAAATTCGGTGTATACATCCCTCTGATTGCATAGACAAGTAAAATAGACGGATTTTTCAAAATTCGTACTTTTTGGGGTTACAATGAAAAAAGGGGATAAAAATAGTACCAATCTAATGACCGCAGCTAGAGTCATGAAATTCGGAGTATACATTTCTCTGAGTGTGTAGACACGGAAAATAAACTGATTTTTCGAAATTCGTACTTTTTGGGGTTAAAATGAAAAAAGGGGATAAAAATAGTACCAATCAAATGACCGCTGCTAGAGTCATGACATTCGGAGTATACTCTCCTCTGACTGCGTAGACACGGAAAATAGACGAATTTTTCGAAATTAGTACTTTTAAGGGATACAATGGTACAGAGGGATAAAAATAATACCAACTAAACGACTACAGCTTGAATGATGAAATTCTAATTGCGTAGAAACGTCAAGGGGGTAAAAATGGTACCAACCAAATGGGCGCAGCTGGAATCATGGAATTCGGTGTATACATTTATCTGGCTGCGTAGACACGCAAAATAAAAAGTTTTTTTTTCAAATTCGTACTTTTTCTTTTACGGCAAAAAATGGGATGAATCATGAAGTTAGGTTATTTTGCCCTACGATAATGGATTTTCAAAACTTGTACTTTTGGAATTAAAATATAATGGAAATACAACCAACTGTAGCACCCACTATCTACCAATATTTATGGCTTTGAAAATATAAATATAAGAATATTTATTTTTTGAATTCACGTATTGGTAGCATTACCTTATAAGCGTGGTTTGAAATAATTAAAATATTATATTTATTTATAAAATTAATTTTTCAATATTTGTATTTGTTTTGGTTTGGCTATATTAAAAAAAATTATATTTTCCTGTAATATTAGTGCACTTCTACGAAAACCGACATACTGTGCAACATTATGAGCGTAGAGTAGAGTGTTGTTATCGATCGTTGGTACGACACATGCGAACATTACGATGGGTAGTAAGTACAACAACGACGACGACGATGATGATCATGATGTTGACGATGACTTGGAGTGCAACATTACAATACGAACACGACGCTGTTGGCGCCAACTACAACGTCGCGGTGGCGGTGACGGTGACGTCCACGGTGTTGGCGTCAACAACACCGCCACAACTTGTTAGTTTGGCGAGGAAACAACGCGAATTCAGTTTTAATACGAACATCGACTGTAACGGATGCTTTTAGCGGAAATAAGCAAAACGTTCAAAAAATAAAATAAATTTGAAAAATATTTGCTATTTTGTTCGTTGTATCGGCCGTCGCTTGCAACGTAAAATACTTGAAAATTTGTTCATTGCCAACAAACACTAAACGTATATGCGTGTATGTATGTGTGTGTGTACGAGCGCTCGGACTGTGTGTGCGTTGTTTTATAACCTTAACTAATCAAGTGTGTGCCCCGTTGTTGTAGTTTGATATCTTTTTTTTTGTTGTCGTTACATTCGTCGCCCGTTCGTGATGTTGTATGTTGCTGTTGTTTGATGATTATTTAGCAAGTTTGTTACATGCAACAACAACGACAACTGCGACAAGCGCAGCAGCAGCCACAGCATCAGCAGTTGCAACAACAACTTTAGCCAGCAACCAGACAGTGGATGATACCCGCGAAGAGTCTCTGTCTCCGGGAGTTTTACGTTCGTTACGTTTTTTTGTTGTCGTTTCTTCTTTCTTTTCATGTGACAAAAAACAAACAAATAAAAAGTGAAACTTTTTCGTTGTATGTGTGTGCGAGTGTGTGTGTTTACAATTTGTAATTTGTTGCAAAAGTTCGAATAAAACATAACGAAGAAGAAGAAGAGAATTGAAAAAGGATACATACATTACAGCAAAAAATATTGAGATATAGAAAATTTATTTGAAACTTATCCTTGAAAGTGCGACTACAATAGTCACACATCGTTTTTTCTCGCTCGCATCTACCGCCCCTCAAGTGGATATAAATAATTTTCTTGTGGATTGTCCTTAGTTTATGGTAAGTGACGATACGTGATTCATTAATTTTACTAATATTCTGAGACATTTTCTGGGACACACCAAAACCACAAACAAGACGCTTGTGTCTTAAGTCTTTCGTTTTAGGCAATGATTGGATTATAAAACAAAAATCTGATGATTGCTAATATTTTTTGTTGTTATCATGAGTTGATATACACAAAAATTTATTGTTTTTATATGTAATATAACGGATTTTATTTTTTTTTTTTAATAAAAAATAAAAATTAATTTTTAATAATTTTTTTTTAGTTTTTTTCGTTTGCATTTTTTTGGTCTGTAATCAATATTTGATTTGAACTGGGATATTGTCCTGGCTCAAGACCATTTTGCTTCTATATTTAATAGAACGCAAATTTAATGATTTTGACCATGTAAAAAGTCTTTTCAAGTGGCTTCGCAGCGAATTTTCTCGTTCGTTCGTGAGAATCATCTCCTTATAGAGGCCGGGTTTGATGTTGAAAAGTCGCTGCGAAGCCACTTGAAAATACTATTGACATGGTCGAAATAATGATCGTGGTAGTCTGCAGCCATGTAATAAATGTCACCATGCCATTTGTAAATAAATTTGCATTCTATTAAATATAGATGCAAAATGGTCTTGAGCCAGGACAATATCCCAGTTCAAATCAAATTTTTAATAATTATTTTCCTATTACACTATGCAACAAATAATACGAAAAATTTTATGTCCGAGACCTAAAATTTTAGTTTTTTTGTGCATTGATTTATGAATTCAACAACTACAATTTTTTAAGGATAATTTTTTTTTTACTAAAATTTAAATTTTCTTCAGAGTACCTTTTATATTTGTACTCTCAAGTCCGATCACATAATTATGATGACTGCAAATGTGGCGAATATTCCTTTCACATAGAAACAGTGTTTAAGGGAAGTCTCAAAAGAATTGAGAAATTTTTTTTGCTCGCACAAATAAAAACATAAAATTTAGAAAAAAAAAATATTTTTAAAGAAATAGTTCAAAGGGGTTTCGGACTATTTAACCAAAAAGTAAAAAATCAATGTTTTAATCGTTTGCGTCTACAAAGAGTGTAATAACTTCTACATTTATCCATAGATCTGTTACATAAAGACATTGTTTTCTTCGTTAGAAAGTTAGCTATTTAAAAATATAACTTTTTCCCGATTTTTCTATTCCAAAAAATCGTTTTTCTCCATTTTCTTAGGTTGGGGCCGGAAAGCATGATAGTTGGTGGTAATGTTCAGCCAAGTAGTCTATAAAATATAGACGGAAAATTGTCTTGATCCAGGACAATACCCCAGTTCAAATCAAATACTGATTACAGACCAATATTTGCTAATTTCTTTAGTTCCAATTTTGAATCGGGTTCACAATTGATGGATTTTGTTCCTTTGGACTATATTACTGCAGTCTCAAATTTAACTTTTTTTAACATTTCTGAGAGTGATATTAGATCTAGTTTATCTGATATTAATGAATCTGCAAGGTTAGATACTGTATTTCAGCTTTATTTCTGAAAAAATGTTCATCTTCTGTCAGCTTCCCATTGCAGTATATCTTTAATTATTCTTTAAATATTGGCTTCTTTTTAGATTGCTGGAAAATTTCCGCTATTACTCCAATACATAAATCTGGTCCTAAGGGGGGCATTTGCAATTATAGACCAATTTCTAAATTAGCCAATGTTGCCAAGTTATTTGAACACTTAGTCTATGATAAGTTATTCTCTTTTGCTTGCCGATTTTTATCTGAATCTCAACATGGATTTATGAAAAATCGTTCAACTACATCTAATCTATTAGTTTTTACTAATTACTGTATTATTAGTATTGAATTGGGTCACCAAATTGATACAATTTACTTCGATTTTTGTAAAGCGTTTGACAAGTTTCCGCATAATATAATTCTCTTGAAGTTAGCTAAAATTGGGTTTCCACCTGCCCTGGTCAAATGGTTTAGGTCATATTTAAGTGAAAGACGTTTTTTTGTGGCTATTGATAATGCGATATCGGATATATATCTAGTCACGTCGGGTATTCCTCAAGGAAGTATATTGGGTCCCCTTCTTTTTAACATTTTTATTAATGATATAAGTTCTTGCTTCAAGTATTCTAATTATCTAATTTATGCGGATGACATTGAACTGTTTTCTAAAATTTCTCTTCCTCTTGATTCTATCCAAATTCAGGAAGATATTAATCGCTTGTTGGCTTGGTCTGAATTGAATCATTTTCCACTAAACTTTGCGAAATGTGTTCATCTCCCGTTTGGTAGGCGTACGAAGTTGCTAAATACAGGTTATTGTATTAAAAATCATGTATTGTAGAAGGTTATCTTAGACTTAGGAGTTGTTTTCGATTCTAAATACCTAAAGCTTATACTGTGCTTGCGTTTATAAGAAGAAATGGTAAAGAATTCTCTAATCCATATACTCGTAAATTGTTGTATACAACATTTGTCAGGTCTAAATTAGAATATGGTTCTATGGTATGGAACCCGTGGTATGATATTTACTGTAATCGCATTGAGAGGTTACAGAAAAAATTTATTAAATTTGCTTTAGTTTCTGTGCCATTTGTCAATCCCGTACCGACGTATGAAGCTATGTGTCGAATAATTCATTTGGAGTCTTTATCAAGTCGTAGATCAAAGAGCTCAATTTTATTTCTGTATAAACTAATTTGTGGTCTTATCGATTGTCCTTTTTTGCTTACTCTTATTTGTTTTAATGTCTAAATGTCTAAGGCATAATGCATTTTTTAATATTCCTTTTCATAGAACTAAATATGCATCTTTTGAACCTATTCTGAGGTCCATGAAGGAATATAATAATTTAATAATTAAGCATGATATAGATTTGTCATATAATTTAAATAGATTTAAGGAAACTCTAGATTTAATTTACTTTTAAGTTTGGCTTTTCTGTAAGGATTGTTACTCCATAGACATATGAATGAATAAATAAATATAAATGGTGATTTTTTAGGCAAGACCTTTGGATTATTTTGAGATATTAACATTGTAAGTCGGATAATATGTTATATAAGAAGATTGAATTGTTTAATGATGATCTGCTGGTTAAGCCATCTACGAGCTGAACGCTCTTGAAAACACTTCTGAAAATCATGTTTTTTCCCGTGTAATTTTTTATGTTGCATTTTTTTCATTTTTGTCCGAATTACTAGACCCTTGGCAATACCTTAAATATAAATTTTTATTCCTGTTTAGAATAACTCATATGTTGTATAATTGGACGTTTAGATTAGATTTGTAGTTGCGACTGCTAAAAACTCACATTTCTTGAAAATATTTTGTGAAATGAGTTATGAAAAATAAACAGAATACCTTTCCAATGATGCTTTAATGATGAATATCGCGCGAAAATTGACGACACTGACTCTACTTTTGTGAAATAATTTAAAATCAAATAATAATTTAAAATCAAAATGTAATCAAACTTTTTTTACAAAATGAGCGCTGCGGCGTCAATTGCCTTCCGATGTTCATCATTTAGGCATCATTTGAAATTATTGACTGCAGCTAAAAAGTTTTCAGTTGTCACTATGAAATGGTCAAATAATTCGACGAATGGTTTATTATTTCAGAAAATCTGATTTTTATTGGTATTTTGAAGAACGAAATATATTTGCAAATCATCATTAAAAACTCCAAACTTTATTTCCATTGGCTCGGCAGTACCTCATCCGAACAACCCAATTTTTCAATTTGTATACCCTCACAGAGTACCCTCCTACTCTGTGAGGGTATATCATTTGGGACAGAAAAAAAGTGTAAAGCATTGAAGGAGTGACTTTAGACCCTAAGTATGTTTGGACCAAATCCGTTTCACGGCTTTTTAAGGTGTTTGATCCATGTCCGTCTGTCTGGCTGGCTGGTGTACACGATAACTATCGAAAGGAGTTAAGGAATCAAGATTCAAGCTTTGTGCATTATAATATTTTTCCCAAACTTACTTTAAGTTCGAAGATGGGTGAAATTGCCACGCCCCTTCTGGTACCTCTCACACAAATAGCCCATATTCCAATGTTATATTAAAACCCATATAACTTCCACGCGGATATTCGGAATCAGCTATATTTTGGTATTTGATAATGTTTTTATAATCACTTTAAGTGTACCAAATATGACGGGTTTTGCCACGCCCCTTCAAGTACCTCCCACACAAATCGTAAAATTAAAGCTGTTATATCTTCTATACTGATAATCGGAATACTATGAAATTTTATATTTAGCAATGCTTTTTTAATGGTTACATTCCCATTGAATATGGGTGAAATTGTCACACCCCTTCTGGTACCTTCCACACAAAGTGGCATAAACTTTGGTTACATTAAAACTGATATAACATCAAAAATCATTTGAAATTTGATATTTAAAAATGTTTTTTATAATCACTTTATATCTAAAAAATATTTACGTTTTAGTCACGCCCCTTTATGTACCTCCCACACAATTGTCTCTATCCTAGGTAATATTAAATCCTTCATAACTTCTATACTGATTCATGGAATCCACTATGACTTGAATTTGATCATGTTTTTACTCCTTATAACTTCCGTATATATGTTCTTTGAAAGTGAGGGTATATATAAGTCGGTTTAGCCGACTGAAGCTTACTTAGTTGTTTTTTTTTTTCAAAGAAGTGCGAGAAATGTTCAGTTCCTGAGAACGATGACGAGTGGATGTTGATGGATGTTCTTGGACATTGTCAGCCACAGCAGCAATGTTTTCGATTGAAAGCACTGGACGAGAACATCCACGGGTTGGTTTATCCAATAACGATCCATTTTCATGAACTCGCTTCACAATGGACCGATCTCTTCTCAAAAATTTTCCACGTGAATTTCTTGCAGTTTGCGTTAAATACTCACTACTTTGGAAGTAAGTTTTTAATATTTCCCAATTTTGTTCGAGCGTATAGCGTCCCATTTTGCAAATGTCAAACATAAACCTGAAAATAAAAATTAAAAAAATTATTTTAACTTTCAAAGTCAAAGTAATCGGTAGTTTAAATTAAAAATTTTAAATGGCCCACTCAATACCTCTAAATATGCATTTGAATACAATATTGAATGGTCCCAAAAGTTGCATACGTATTGAAAATGTGTAATAAATAAATATTGCAAAAATCGTTATACGTTAAATTTAAGCTTTCACATAGTTAATACGAAAACCCCTGACAATAGAAAAAATAAAAAAAAAAATATTAAAAAACAATATCCACAAAAAATGTTCATTTTACGGAACGATGTGCCTCAATTTATACAAAAATTTAATTTTCACATCAAACTGCCGCTACTTTGAATTTCATGTTTGCTGATTTATTGATGCGATAGATAAAACAGGGCAATTGTTGAAATTCCTGAAGTCCGTCGAAAATCATATTCACCGTATTCACTTTTTGAAATCTCTTGGTGGTTATGGGCATTGTTTTATACGATCAACACTAAATAATGCTGACCAAAAGCTAAATAAACTACGAAGATGCACACATTTCGTAAAACAAACTTTTAATAAACAATAAACTCCAATGCCACTTGACACTTGTCTTCTATAAAGGGCAGACGGCAAAAGGGGTAGCGAGACTACAACGGTCCACCTATTGTTTATTTAAACACTTTAGGTAACACATGATGCTACCACAGCGGATGCTACCACTTAATTAGATACGCATATAAAATTTAATAAAAACCAGAAAGCGTTTTCTTTCATCAATTCATCAGCGTGCCGCTCAAATTGCAATTAAAAATATTTAATCAGTTCAGTTACAGAATTGTTAACTGTTACACATTTAATGTGATTTTACTGTTTTGTTTTTCAATGGAATGGGGCTGGGGCTGGGCTATGGACTGTGAACGGTTTCACAAGTGTTATTTATATTCGTCTGGTATTGGGGGTTTTTTATATAAGAGAGGCCTGGCATAAAATCACAATTAAATAATATTAAGTCGATCGTCAGATATGTATGTATGTACACAGATATGTATACCGATGCATGTATTTAAGTAAAAGAGCACGTGTAGTAACTTACACAACAGCACGATGTGCTGTTGTCGGTGTGAAATTGCATCATCATCACGATAGGATGTATGTACACTGTTTATATACATACAGGCATACCATATGTATGAGATTTTGTTCGCGATTATTTGCTGCTGAAGTATTCCCACCAATTACGAAGAAGTTCCATGATAATATATGTATGTAATTGAAGGAAATGCTGATTGAATTGGCGATAGGGACACAGGAAGACAAATGTATTTTGAGAATAGTGATTTGATTGGAAGTTTCACACATCGATCTGTATATTAAACGAAGTGACTTTGTGTGCAGCCAAGAAAAGTGAAAAAAGTTACCCATAAAAAAATATTCGGTTATAAAATATTTCGGTTATAAAATATTTCGGTTATAAAATATTTCGGTTCCAGCAACATACGCTTGCAAGCTATACCAATGTCAAATATGGAGTTTTAACTCAATATTGAAGTTGCATACATATTGAAAGAATTAACTACCTTTAGATTATGTCCAAACCGAAAAAATATTTGTTGTGTGCATTGAGGCATAGTGATTCATAAAATCAACACAGACAATTTTTTGGAATTTTTTATACCCTACACCACTTCGTGGGCTAGGGTATTATAAGTTAGTTTCGCACCAAATGTTTGTAACACCAAGAAATAATGGAACTAGACCCACCTTTAAGTATACCGATCGGCTTAGAATCACCAGCTAAGTCGATTTAACGATGTCTGTCTGTCCGTCCGTCCGTCTGCTGTCCATCTAAGCTTGTTCGCACTTTACAGGTCGCAATTGTTGTCCGATTGTCATGAAACTTGGCAGAAGTTATTTTTTCTGGCCAAGGACCATCGGTATTGAATTTGGAGGAAATCATACAAATGTCGCCCCGATTTGACTTTTTCCGCCCTATAAAGCACATATAGTACCCGATTTTCTTTAAAATTGGCACAACATCTAAAAATCCAACTAAAAAACACTATGATGAAAGTGGGTAAGATCGGTTCAGATTTAGATAAAACCCTCATACAAATGTTGCTCCCTAATGTTTACCCGATTTTGGCCAAACTTTACATATATTTCACAATAAACATACATGGTGAAAGGGGGTCACATCGTTCCAGGTATCAATATACCAAATTCAAATAAAAATGTCCTTTCCGATTTAACATTTTTTGTGAAATACATACATTTACAGGATGCAAAAATCCTTCCCGATTTCATTTTTTTACCGGACCGACATTTTACATCGGAAGTTTTTCAAATTTTGCAAATTAAGCCCCATACAAATTGGGCCCCATTCTACTTTATTACCTCTCTAGAACCCACATCGTACATTAGATCTCGATATAATTTTGCATATCATGTCATATTTCAACTAAGAATGCCTACTTTGAAAGTGTTAAGGAACCACTTTTTAATGTAGATCACTTACAAATGGCCCCATTTTAATTTTTACCCCTCAAGAACAAATTTTACATCGGAACTAAGAATACAAAGTCAAATATATGTGTCCATACTTTGGAATAACCCAAATGGGGCCCCCATTCTACTCTAATACAGCTCTAGAAACTACGTCTTACATCGGATCATGATATATTTTAACTTTGAATACCAACCGTGAATGAGAAATATATAGGCCCATGTTTTGGACCAGGCCTCAAGTGTTGTTATAGGCCTTCTTTCAAATGTTGGTCCGATTCATCCTATTAATACTGTATAATTTGCATTTGTCTGCCGGAAAATTGTGTCTATTATTTACCATATTTGTTAAATATGACTAAAGATGAATCTATACTGTATAATTTATATGAACTGCATAAAATTGCTCCCAAGAAACACCTGGGTTTAGTAATAAAAGCGGGGTATATACGCAGGGAGTGGTGTAGGGTATTATATAGTCGGCCCCGCCCGACTTTAGTCTTGTTTTTTTTAATCTATTTTTACTGGCACGAAAAAAATCATAAAAAATAGAAAAAAATAATATAATATATTCTAACACAAAAACAATGTTTATATGTAAAATATCTATGGATAAATGTAGATACTCTTTGTAGACGTAAAACAGCTTTTTAACAAAATAATCTTAAAAAACCAAAATCCATCAGAAAATGTTATACATGACACTTCGACAAAGTTTTTGTTGCGTAGTTTTATTAACATTGGACAAAAATCCTGTAGTTTTTATAAAATTTTGTGTAACTTCTCCATTTATTACAAAGTGACCTGTGGAACCGTATTTATGAAAGAAATAAAATTTATTTTAAAAATCAAAAATTTTGTTTTTATCGTTAGTTTTATGTCTGCCTGTAAACAATTGTACCATCAGTACCATCAGGGAAAAATGTTAGAAACAAATATGCGGGTTTTAAACAGGATGATTGATATATTTGACAACCCATCATTAAACAATCCAAATTTTATTCCTGGATGGTGAAAACATTAACATTTGCAATATCTGTCTGAATCATAATGACCAGCCATGATAGCAACATTGTCCTAAAGACACATCATATAAAGTGTTTTGTTTTATTTCCTCGACATTTTCTTTGCAAGTCAAATACGTTCATATTCGGAACAAATGACCAGTTTTAGAGGCAAAAAAGAATTGGAGGCAGCTACACCTTTGAAACTTTCAGCATGTGGTTATGGTGCTTACCAAAGTCGTCTATGTAGATGTGCAGTCCAAATTTCATGTTTCTAGCTGTTATCCTATTATTGGTACCATTCATATCCCTTTTCGTCCCATTTGGCCCGCTAACAATTTTAAGTACTTTTCGGTGCTTTCAAGCATCAAGAGGAATGTATGCAACAAATTTCAAGTGCATATAATTCAGAAATTTTCAAATAATTGCTTATATAATCTAAATATTAGGGGTATTTTCAGTCCTTGTTAGGGAAAAAATTTTCCCTCGGCCAATTTTGCTCACTATCAATCTCAACCGATCTGCAACCATAAGACACATTTAGGAAAAATTTGAACCTCCTGGCTCTTTTCGTTCACAAGCTGACGCGCTTTCAACAGACAGACGGACATGTCTAGATCGTCTTAGAATTTTACCACGACCCAGAATATATATATATACTTTATGGAGTCTCCGATGTATATTTTAAGATGTTACAAACGAAATGACAAAATGTATGTAATAATGCAAAAATGTCTAACTCCATATTTTTTCTTAAACAAAGATTTAATTTTCGATGCAATAGCCTATCTACCACAACAGCTGTTTGTTACATGCATTCTGTTAATACTGCAGAAGATCCGTTCAGTAAAATTCTTGCTAATTTGTGAATAAAACAGTTTTGTTTTGTTTTTGTACATGGATATTATTTAATATAAGCCTTCGATAAATGGGCTTTGGTTTTATATGAAGCTGACGTATGTAAACTAAAAAGGTCTGAAAATGTACTCTCAAAAAATGTATATAGTGGTATAAGAGGAATGAATGTGAAACGACAACTGATTAACACAATTAAAAAATATGCAAAACTACATAAACAAATATATTCGCAAGGCAAATGTACTAGAGGAAGGAAAGAACTTTTTTAGTTGAAAAAAAATATTCAAGATTGGACTGGTTATTGTGATTAACGAAATCGCTTATGCGCAGTCAAATTATGGGAATTAGTCAGTAGTAAATAAAATAACATCGCTAACATCCGAACAAATACAATAAGGTGGTACAAATGATTTGGAAAAAAAAATTAAAAATATTTTTTCTTGCAACATTTCCAAGGAGCGAAAAAAATAAAAATTATTGTTCCATGCATGTATTTATTTAATCGGAATGTAAACTGCTCAATTGTTGCCAAAAATATATTAATTATGCCCTGCAAGTTCTCCACAAACCCCCGAACAACACTAAGGAATGCCATAAAGTTCGTGCCTTAAGTCTTTTTTTTAAACACTACACACCCCGCTCACAAAGTCAATAAATATTTTAAGGAAATTTTTCAAATTTTCTCCATTTGAAACTTTGAAAAGTTTCACTCTAACCATCGATAAACGCACGGAATGCATTCGGAATACTCGTATGTGGTTAACATCTCTTTTCGAATTCAATTTTCACCCTTTTCAATTAAACACGTACACGGACGGACTGACTAGCTGGGCCAGTACTCCCTTTTTGAACGTCACACATGCCATGCACGCCCGCTTTATGATTTCGCTTTTGGTCACACTCACTTAGTTCGTGCGTTTTGTTTTTTGTCTTGACAAAATAGCATTTGAAGTGAATTGTTTTTGTGTTTTTTTTTCTCTATTTGCTTGTAAAGTTATAACCATTACATGCTGGCCAGCACGAGCATGGCCCACAGACAATTTGGTGACGGTGACACTGCTTAATGATCTGGCTTGATGCTTGTTGGCTGGTTGCCTGGCTCTTGATGATGGAGACGGAGATGATGTTGCTGATTTTGTTGTTGTTATTGTACCTATCTCAATACGAAGACGAAGACGGCGACTACTACTTACAACTATTATAATTATAATAATAATAATTATATTTATTATTATAGTTGTCGTTGTTGTTAGTATTTTAAAGTTAAGTGTGGTATTTAACTTCTTTTTAAGCATTTAACTACATATTTATCTTTCACTTAAAGCGAAGATGACATTCTTCAAATGAAATTAACGTTTTTTTGTGCATGTGAATGTGAGTGCGCGCGAGTGTGTGTACGAGTATTTGTCCATGCATTTGTCGTCGTTTGTCGTGTCTATCTGCACGCTTGGCCATCTCGGCGTTATGGCCTGGCTCTGCCCCCCCCCCTTGCAATGCAGTCATTCACACTTTGTTTTTCACGAGGGCCGCCCGATAACTCTGGTGACATTCAAATGTCAACCATTGAATATTAATTTAGTTTCGAATATGCCAAGTACACATGCTGACGACATTCACTTTCGTTTTCGCTTTCCGTGGAATAAACATCGAAAATGGGAAAAAGCTAATTTCGACAAACATTATTGCGCAAGGTGAAACTTTTTAACGGTTGGTGGGGAGGGGGGGTTGTCTCCGATTTTTACATAAAAAATAATTCATTAGTTGTTCATCGATTGTCGTTGTCAACGTAACAAATTGCTTAGTCCTAATGTTGCTTGGCTTGAGACGCGAAATGAGGTCACAATAGGTAATTATTGCGCAAGGTGCTATATTAAGAAAACGGATTTTTTGCAGGCATTTTTTATTAGTTAATTTGCAAATTGGCCCAGCAAAAGTAGTTAATTTGAAAAATTTGTTCAACTTTCGAAATAAGCACAAGAAATCCCCTATGTCAATTCTATGCTAAACTCATTGCAGATGATCCGATTTTGCACAGCCTATGGATCACAAAACTGGGATGTTTCAGCTTTTCTTTGAATTCTTTCTTTTTGCTGGGTATGGAAGTTATATAGGTTTTTTATTTATAAGCCTGACAACACCCTGTGTTCTGAATTTCACTTTCACATAGAAACAGTGGTGCGGGAACAGTCTCCGACGAATTGAGAAAAAAAGATTTAGTTTCTGAATAAAAACTATTTTTGCTTGTACAAAAAAATCCTTAAAAGATATTTTAAATTTGTGGTTGAATAGCAAGAAAAAGCTCTTTGTAAATTAAATAACAGAACAGTTAATTTTTGTATACACTCCACGAGAGTAATATGTCTTTGTGCATTTGTTTGTAACACCCAAAAGGAAGCGAGATAGACCCATTGTTAAGTATACCGATCGACTTAGAACCACTTTCTGAGTCGATTTAGCAATGTCCGTCTGTCTGTCTGTCTGTCTGTCTGTCTGTCTGTCTGTCTGTCTGTCTGTCTGTCCGTCCGTCCATCTATTCTTGTAATCACGATACAGGTAGCAATTGTAGACATAACTAAGTGAAACTTTGCACAATGAAGTTTTTCGGGACAAGGACGAACGCTATTTAATTTGAAGAAAATCGGTTCAGATTTAGATATAGCCCCATACGAATTTCACTCCCGATTTGACTCTTTTCACTCTAGATACCGCATATTACAACAGATTTGTATCTTTAAAATTGGCAAAACATCTTATATTTCACCTAGAAACACCTGTGGTAAAAATGTGTTAGATCGGTTCATATATATAGCTCCCATACAAATTTCGCTCCCGATTTGACTTTTTCCGCTCTAGAAACCACATATTGTATATTATTGTCTTCAGATTTGGCAAAACATCTTATATTTAAACTAGGAACATCTACGGTGAAAATAGGTCAAATCGGTTCAGATTTATATTGTACTCGATTTTCTTTAAATTTGGCACAACATCTTATAATTTTACTAGAAACACCTATGCTGAAATTGGGTAAGATCGGTTCAGATTTAGATATAGGCCCCATATAAATGTCGCTCCCGATTTGACTTTTGCCGCTTTATTGCCACATATTGTGCTCGATTTTCTTTAAATGTTGCACAACATCTTATAATCTTACTAGAAACACCTGAGGCTAAAGCGGACTAGATCGGTTCAGATTGAGATATAGCCCCCATACAAATGTCGCTCCCGATTTGACTTTTGCCGCTTTAAAAGCCACATATTTTGCTCGATTTTCTTTAAATTTGGCATAACATCTTATAATCTAACTAGAAACACCTATTCGGAAATTGGGTAAGATCGGTTCAGATTTAGATATAGGCCCTATATAAATGTCGCTCCCCATTTGACTTTTGCCGCTTTAAAAGCCACATATTGTGCTAGAATTTCTTTAAATTTGGCACAACATATTATAATCTTACTAGAAACACCAGAGACTAAAGCGGGCTAGATCGGTTCAGATTTAGATATAGCCTCCATACAAATGTCGCTCCCGATTTGACTTTTGCACTATAGAAACCACATATTGTACCCGATTTTCTTTAAAATTGGCACAACATCTTATAGTCCAGCTAAACAAACCTATGGTGAAAGTGGGTAAGATCGGTTCAGATTTAAATTTTAAATTTTAACTGATTTTGGCCAAACTATACACTTTATATTTCACCTATTTCGTTCCAGGTTCCAATATATCCTCATACAAATATCCTTTCCGATTTAACATTTTTTGTCAAACACGTACATTTACAGGATACAAAAAACCTTCCCGTTTTCACTTTTTCACCGAATTGAATTGTATTCGGATAGAAAGTGGAGTGTATCATAGAGTCGGCCCCGCCCGACTTTAGCCTTTCCTTACTTGTTTCCTGTTAATTTTATGCAGAGTGTATGCAAACAACAAATAATTGTTTAGCTCTTGACACAAAATGTTTATTGTATTTGCTGCATAGTGTATCAAATCGCAGTGGATTCCGATCATGTCCATAGAAATTACAAAAGTTTTAATTTTACCTATTCTACGTAAAATGAGGATAGGTACTAGGTAAAGTATTCCCTACACATGAATTTGTTGTAAAAAATATAATCAAATATAAAAAATGGTTTCAATTTAATGTCCACTTATCTATAGGGAATTTCCGGCAAAAGGAATTGTCTTCTGGAATTCGGGAACACAAAATCCTTTTTTCAAAGGCTGTTTTTCTTAAAGAAAAAAATAATACCCGGTTCCCGGGAAATAAAAAGTACGGGAAAAAATATTTAGAAATTTAGGAAGTTTTCAAGAACCTTACAAAATTTTCGCATAAATAATAATTGTTTCGCCTGGAATTTCTGGAAATGATAAAATATATCCCGGAATTCCAAAATTCGGGGAAAAAGAAGCCTACTGATAACAGACATCTACAAAATTTGAATAAATGTCTTAACTCCTTTTGAAAGTTATCATGTACGGACGGAACATGACTCAAACTGCTTAAAAAGTCATGAAACGGTTTTGGTCCAAACGTCTTGAGTAACTCCATCCTTTCTGTCTGTAACAAATTGTGCTCTCAGGAGCTAGGGTGAGGTTATCAAAATATTACGATAAATGATTGCAATGCATTAAAATCATCCATTTGGCCAGATTAAACAGTACCAGGTCAAAATAAGACTAATTGTGGCAAAAATATATGCCTCCTACATTTTTTCTTACCAAACTTATTACAAGATGCTCGTACCTGGCGTTATTGTGAGTTTTTCCTCTGGCCAACATAGTATTGAGTTAATAAATGTTAAAAAAATACATAAAATTGAGCTGCATTTCGTCTACACCATCTCGTTGTGGATATCCCAAGTCTTTGGTTGTAAATGCTCTTACGATCATTACGTTTGCAATCCTGCCACTATCCAACACTAATACTTGGTCGGGCTGGCTTGGCTTGGCTGGTCGTCTGGATGGCTATTGCTACCACTTGTCACTGCAATTAGTATTTGTCCATGAGTCAGGCAATATTGTTGTGGTCATTTGCTGGCGTTAAGTGTGCCTTCGGTGGTATGCATTCATGATATTATAGCTTTGTTCTGTCATTTTAAACTCGCCTTTTCTCATCTCAATAACGAAATGCTTTGAAGGAAATAAGAATTTTCTATTGTAAAAATTGAAATGATATTTGTTAATAGAAATTTATAGTTTAGGTGGCCGTCTCACTTTGAATAATATTTGATATTATTTCGGTGAAATATTTTTTGCTCGGTTATCTTAGAAAATAATTTGTAAATCTTTTCCAAATTTGTAAAATCTTTTCCGAAAAATGACAAAAAAAAAAAAAACAAAAAATGTGGAAAATACATATTTGTTTCGTATATAATACCGTCCGTTATATCAAATAAGTATTTTAAAAATACTCACAGTCTCCAAAACTCGAAAAAAAGATTTGACGAAAAAAACAACATAAAAATAGAAGCAATTCGGAAATGTTTGTTTTATCTTCTAATACCTAACATTATAATAAAGGAGAGGAAGAGAAAAGGCGTTAAGTTCAGCCGAATTTTTATACTCTCCGAATATTATATACTCTCCACAACAAAGCGCATTCCTCACTATTGCCGGCTGATTAGAGGCTGTCCATTTCAAATAGAAATGCCGAACCATATTAGGAAATTTTGCGATATTTGTTTACTATTTTAAACCATATGTATGCGTACTGTTTTAAATAAATTTGGATGCTTCATTATTATAATATTATTAGTCCTCTATTATAAGTAAAATATTTCAACAATCTCCAAAAATGTGCTTAAAATATTTGGGTATTATCATTAGGAACTATAGAGAGAAACATTTTCTCTCAGGGCCGATTTCTCCAATTTGTAATTATTTGATTTCAGCTACAGACCAAATGTTTGTACCATATGTTTCGCGTCCACAGTGGAATGCACACACCTAATTCCATGGTTCTAGCTACAGCCGTTTGATTGGTACCAATTTCGTTCGGAATATCGAAAGATATCTTTATTTTTCGCATCTACTCAGTCAGAGCAGTACACACACAGAATTTCACAATTCTAACTGCAGCCGTTTTGTTGGTACTGCCTTTGCCCCCTTTCGCGTCATTTTCCCCTTAAAAATTTAAGGAAAAAAAATTTAGAAAGATTCCTTAATGTTTCGCTTCTACACAGTCAGAACAATGTATACACCGAATTTCATGATCTGAACTTCAGTGAATTGGGGGTACCATTTGTATCCCTCTTTATACCCTGCACCACAGGGTAAAAGAACTTTGTGCATTTGTTTGTAATACCCAAAAGGAAACGAGATACACCCATCGTTTATTATATCGATTGACTTAGAATCACTTTTTGAGTCGATTTAGCAATGCCCGTCCATCCGTCCGTCTGTCCATCTATTCTTGTAATCAAAGTACAGGTCGCAATTATTGTTAGAACTAACTGAAACTTTGCACAACGAAGTTTTATGAGATAAGGACGAATTAATCTGAAGCAAATCGGTTCAGATTTAGATATAGCTCCCATACAAATTTTGTTCCCGATTTTACTCTTTACGCTCTAGAAACCACATATTTCAACATATTTTCTTCCAATTTGGCAAAACGCTGTATATTTCATCGGTTCAGATTTATATATAGCTCCCATACAAAGTTTGTGTTAAAATTTTCTTAAAAATACATATAGAAATATGAAATTTGTAGTATATTCTCCTCTTATAGCTGTATCGTATATCACCCGATTTAAATGTAACGACCTTTTGATACCCTACATTACAGGGTATTATGACTAGGTGTAGGGAATCACATAGTCGGCCACGTCCGACTTTAGCCTTTCTTACTTGTTTGCAATTGTATCCCTAAAAGTACGAATTTTGAAAAATCCATCTATTATATATGCCTACGTAATTAGAGGGATGTCCATTCCAAATTTCATATTTCTAGCTGTTATCGTACCATTGGTATCACTTTTATCCCTTGTCGTACCATTAAAAATTGCTTAAGTAATCTAAATAATGTGGGTATTTTCCGTCCTTGTTAGGGAAATGGTTTCCCTCTGGGCCGATTTCGTTCACTTTAAATTCCAACCGATCTACAACCATTAGACCAGAGCTTTTAAGTAATGATTAGTAATCGTAATCATTATTAATTAGATTACTTTTTTTTAAGTAGAAGTAGTGATTACAATACGATTACATTCAGTTTTATACGATTAGTACTTGATTACGATTACAAGTAATCAAAAAATAATCAGGATTACTTGCGATTACTGAAAAATAATCAAAAGTAATCAAAAATGAGTTCGACTACTTTAAAAGATTACTTTTGACTATTTTAGATTACTTTTGATTTTTTGTGATTACTTTTGATTCTCGCGAAATCGGTATGAGAGTCAAGTAGTCTGTTTGTCAAAACTTTTGACTTTTCAATATATGTCAGTTTTGATTTTTTCTGTTCTCGTTCTTTTGCCAGCTAAAACCGAAAGGTAACGGAAGTACAAATTCCAATTCAATATAAATAAAATTAAAAAAATTAAATTATAGGTGAAAATGTCTCAAAATATTTTCGAAAGCGATTTTTCCGCAGACGACAGTACTGAGGATCCTGACTTTAATCCTTCTACAAACAATTGAATAAGGCTATCAAATAAAGAAGCAGGAGGGGCCCTCAAAAAACACTTCTATATGCATTTGATATCCTTTATATTGTGTTTCGATGAAATATTAAATATATTAATTTTATTAACCACAGGATTATTAATACTTACTCTTGTGACACTGTGCAATAAGCTGCATAAACTAAGCACAAGCAAGAAGCTGCAACCATTATCCTCTGTAATTATGAAAATGGAACATCGATTGAGACAAAGGTTTCAAACATATTTCATGTTGCACCCTGAGGCAAATATCGCAATTACGGCAACAGTACTAACGCCAAGCATCAAAACGAAATGGGTGAATGCTTTGCAGAGATTAAGCCCAGTATTGCCGGAATTAACTATTGACAGCATAACCAGCAGAGTTTTGGATACTCTGTACAGTTTTTACGACAAAAACTGCAATTCGTTTAATTTTGAATCGAAAAATAATAACGTATCGAGTAGGCCCGATTTTTTTGGATTTCAGTAATGATGGTGAGCTAATGCGTGCATTACTTTGAATTTTCAACTTTAAAGATTTCACTTTGCAGATGATGAAATTAACACAAGTTTATCTTCAAATGACCAAACCAAAATTGACCGACGATCCAATATAAAACATCAGTTTTTCAGTTATTTAAATGATAACTCAAGTACTGATGACATTTGGCAAAATTATGATTTGCTCAAGGAAGCATTCATTTTTTTTAACACACCCTTAACATCTTCAGCTCCAGTTGAACGACTGTTTTCGTTTGCCGGGATCGTAAACAGTCCAAGGCGGCAATCATTGTCGGATTATTCTTTTGAAAAATTAGTTTTAATGAAAGCCAATTCAAATTTTATGTAAATGAGAATTATTATTCATTATTTATTCATTTTATTGTAGCAGAATTTAATTTATTTATGTTACTTGCTTAATTCAGATTTTCAGAATTCAATTCAAAATTCACCCTACCCTAACTTAACTTTGTATAGTTTTTTTTTTCAATAAATGTAATGTACAAGATTCCTTTAAAAATAATCAAAAATAATCAAAAGTAATCACAAAAAATCAAAAATAATCAAAAGTAATCACAAAAAAATCAAAAGTAATCAAAAATAGTCAAAAGTAATCTTTTAAAGTAGTCGAACTCATTTTTGATTACTTTTGATTGTTTTTGATTATTTTGCAGTAATCGCAAGTAATCCTGATTATTTTTTGATTATTTGTAATCGTAATCAATTAGTAATCAGAAATTGTTGAATAGTGGATTATATAATCATTACGATTCTTTTTAAAAAGTAATGTAATTGATTACTAATCGTAATCGAAATTTAACAGCTCTGCATTAGACACATTTATTTTTTTTTTTCACTGAACCAACACACAGGGGATGTCTCCTATAAATGCAGTGCATTGCGTTGGTGGAAGGAAGATCAGGTATTGGAAGGAGGAAAGAGGGAGTAGTGTCTGTTGACATCTGTTTTGAATCTCTGAAAGTCGTATTGGAGGGAAAGATATTTGCCGGAAGTCGATTCCACATACGGACAGTACGGGCGAAGAACGAATTTATTCTGTAATGTTAGTGCGGTCGGTTGTCCAATCGACAACAAATGGGTGAGCGTTCCTGGACAGTCGCGTATCTCTACCGAACGTTCTCACGGGCGGTATAAGATCACGAATTTCCGAAGAACAAAGACCATGAAAGTATCGATAGAACACTGACACACAACCAACATTACGACGGTGTTCAAGGGAGACAATAGAATTGGATATCCTACCGTCGCCTATCAACACCATCGCCCTCCTCTGGACACGGTCAAGTAGCTCCAGTGATGAAGCTGGAGCACCTGACCATGTATGGGAGTTGTATTCCATCTTTGGTCTGATGAAGGTAGTGTAGATATTGAGAAGATCAGAGGGTGTGAAATACCTTTTTAAAAAGCCTAAACATTTGAAGGCATCTTTCGGCACATCAAATACATGTTTTGTCCAACGAACATCACATTGTATTTTTATGCCGAGAACAACGAGAGCATCTGATTGCTCAATATCTACACCGTTCATTAAAATCGACGACACCGTTGGATCAGTGAATCGCTTGTGAGACAACAAGGAGCACTGGGTCTTACGTGCATTAAAATCTACTCTATTCTCTCGACCCCATTCAGAAATGGCCATCATGGCCTTTTATCCTCAATTTCTTGACGACTTGGTCTATGATCGAATGAGTATGAATGACAGAGGTTGCTGTCATCCGCGAATGAGTATATTGGATTCGCAGTCCGATCCAAGAGGTCGTCGATGAAAATAAGAAATAGGGAAGGGGAAAGGACAGAGCCCTGTGGTACTCCTGCGGTTAACCTATGTTCATCGGATGAGAACCCATCTAAAGAGTGATTTTTTTGAGGTTAGGATTTTCATGCATTAGTATTTGACAGATCACGTGGGATTTCAGACATGGTGTCAAAGAGAAAGATGCTCAGTATGCTTTGACATTTCATCATGAATCGTCTTACAAACGAACAACGCTTGCAAATTATTGAATTTTATTATCAAAATGCGTGCTCTGTTAAGAAAGTTCATTGCGCGCTTCCATTTTATGGTCAGTTTAATCGACCCACTGAAGCGGCTATTCGGGCTATTGTGACTAAATTTCGCACCAAATTTACATTGTTGGACATTAAACCACCAACACGCTTACGTAGAGTGCGAACTGAAGAAAATATCGCAGCTGTATCGGCCAGTGTTAATGATGACCACCAATTTTCGATTCGTCGCCGTTCGCACCAATTGGGTCTCTGTTACTCAAAAACGTGGAAATGCCAAAATTGGACTAAGCGGATGGACCACCTAAGACGCAGCCGCGGTCAACATTTAAATGAAATTATCTTCAAAAAGTAAATGTCATGGACCAATCTAACGTTTCAAATAAAGAACCGATGAGATTTTGCAAATTTTATGCGTTTTTAAAAAAAAAAAAGTTATCAAGCTCTTAAAAAATCACCCTTTATTAAAAAAACAATTTACTTCCATTGTGCATCGCTCAACGCTTGTGTCTTAAGTCTTTTGTTTTGTTCGCTCGTTTTTCAATTCAATTACAAAACAATAAAGACATAAATAATACGGCTTGCCAAGTGACAAATTTCGGTTTGCATGGCAATGACTAAATATAAATTTAACAAACAAGAAAAAAACCCAAGGAATCCGCATCGTAAGATTGGTGGGAAAATTTATGATTTTGCTAAAACCACAACATAAATTTAAATTAACTGTCAACAGACGAAGGAGGAAGAAACAAAAACAAAAAGACATTTGTAGGCAACATAACAACGGTGAACCGTATAAATCAAGCAAAATTTAAAATAAAAAATGATTCTCATTTTCAGAGTTACATTTTTAAATTAAAAACAAAAAAGGAGCCGCCACAGTCGACGATCTTGCTGTCGTTGTTGTAACAGCAGAAGCACGAACAAGAGTTACTATCCCCCACCAAGAAGAAGAAGTGAGTTAAAGCCAAAATTTCACTTTCATTTATGAACAAAAAGGAAAACTACTTACTTGGATGGCATGGGATGGGATGGATGGGACCCCCGAAAAGAAAAAAAGTAAAAACAAAAGCAAAAGTTACAGGGAACCCCTCTGAGTCTTGGAGTCAGCAGCACCAATCGCACAATACACACACACACACTCACAATCCCTAAGGACATGTTAACCATATTTTATCGGCCATAAAGAAGAAGTAGAAGAAGAAAGAACCCCTCCCCCGCCCTTCCTTCGTGCCATTTGAAAGCTTCTCCTGCCACAGAAATGCAATTGTCAAAAATTGATCAGCCCACCCATGTAATTTTATATCTTCTTCTTCTTGTTCGACTGCTTCGTTTCGTTTTTTTGTTGGTGCATCCTCGCTGTCTTGGTTTTTACCTCCTGGGTTTCGGGCCATTCGCAACATAATACGATTGATGCCATTTACAGACATTGTCTTCTCAATTGCCTGTGCCTGTTGAAGTTGCGGCAAAGTATCTTTAACACAAAGGCCGAGCCAAGCCGAGGGAGAATCTTTCATTTCGAACCCTTTGGCTACATACCCATATATTTCCAGTGATACCGCCACAGCATGTGGCGTTCGTTTGTTGTGCTTGTCGCTCGTTGCACATGCTGTTCGCAACGTACTGGTCTGGACTGGACTGGATTGGAGTGATCCGCCGCGATCTTTTCAATTCACATGACTGCTGACCACACAGTGCAAATTGTATACAAACGCCTCAATGATTTTTATAAATGATACGACGATTGTATCATCTTCCTTCCTTCAGCAAACAAGAGCGGGCAACAACAATCAATGCGATTGTTGAATTATGTTCTGGTTAACAGAGACCACTTGGATACCGTTCTTCTTACACAAATTCCGGGGAATAGAAAATTCAGCTGAGCGATGGCATTTATTGAGTTGAACGAAAGACCCAACCCAATACTCGAATTTATCATTACGATTGCCAGTCCTAAACGTATTTTTGAAGATAGCGATGAGTTAAGTCACTGCAACATGTATATTTATCTAGCATCACTTGCATTGGTATTTTACAAGTATTTTCGTTTTCAGATACTACGGTCTTTAATTAAATCCCATCAAAAGTTATATTAAAAAATTTTCTAACTTTTATTAACTTAGTTATATAAAATAAACTTTGACGCCTCTTCTGCAAAACAACGTCGGTATATCCTCGCCCTCAGAGTCACAATATCGAGTCTCTGTATGGAATTTATAAGGGCTTAGAGCTGGATTATATGTATGGAAGGTACTGGAAGTTTCAGGACAAATGAACACAGCTTCTACAATTGTAAAAAAACAGGTAAAAACTGCGTTCGGCCGGGCCGAACATTATATACCCTCCATCATGGATTGCATTCCACAAAGGTGGTCGATTTTCGTAGAAGTGCAGCAACATTACAATAAAATGTAAATGTAGCAAAACCAAAACAAATAAAAATATTGAAAAAATGATTTTATAAAAATATGTAAAATTTTATTTTTTTAAACCACGTTTATGTTTATACTATATATATAGAAATAATACTTCAAGTCAGTTCAAAAGTATATATCTTCAAAAAACCTTAAATACTATAAATATTAGGGGTTTCATCTACAGCCGTTTGGTTGGTTGTATTCCCATTCCATTTTAATGCAAAAAGTAAAAATTTTGAAAATCCATTATCTCTCACGTACACATTTCAAAATAACCTAACTTCACGATTCTACCCATTTTTGACCGAGAAGTAAAAAAGTGCGAATTTGGAAAAATATTTTTATTTTGCGAATCTATGCAGTCAGAGTAATATATACACCGAATTCGATGATTCTATCTGCATTCATTTGGTTGGTACCACTTAGAGCGATGTATACACAAAATTGAATAATTCTAGCAGTAGCCGTTTAGTTGGTACCATTTTTATCACTCTGTTCCCACTGTATCCCTTAGAAGTACGAATTTGGAAAAACTTTTGTAATTTTCGTGTCTACGCAGTCAGAGGAATTTATACTCTAAATTTCATGACTCTAGCTGCTGACATTTGGTTGCACGAATTTTAAAAAATCCCTTTATTATTACGTGTCAACGCTATCAGAGGAATTTCATTATTCTACACTCAGAAAAATAGCATTCTTAAATCTGAGTAAAATCCATACTCCAATTTAGTTTCACAATTTTACTCCAGTGTAGGTAAAATTTCTTTACGAGAAGGAAAATTAAACAGATATGATTACACTTTCCTTATTTCAAAGCCAGAAAAAATAGTACATATACTCAAAATAGGGTAGTAAATTTACTTAAAAACATTTTATTGGATCTAGTAAAAACTCCTTACTTTACTAGCGTTTATGAAAGAAAATAATGCAGAATATTTTTGTATGGAAAAATTCCATTTAGGAAGTTTTTACTTAAAAATGCGTTTATCACTTCAAATAAAGTAAATAAATATAATTAAATTTATGCCATGTTCCTCGTACATTCAAGTATAAATGAACATACAAAAAATGCTTCAGTGTGTTTAGAAAAATACAGAATAGTAGTCAAAAAAGCAATTCTCGTTCGTTAGCCGAGACTTTCTTCATAAGTACTTCAAATGTTACTCTAAACAATCACTGCGAAGGCGCCTACCTAGCCTCCGCAGCAGTCATGGTGAAATATCTCAACTCTTTATGGTATGAGTAAGATGAAACGTTTGAGAACTATAACATGTTGTCATTTTTGATTTTTGTCATGAGTGTTGCATACTCTGAAGCGAAATAATTTATTTCAATTATCAGTATAGTCGTAGTCAGGCTGAATACAAATTTACTTGGTTGCAAGAAAATTTTAGTCAGGCTGAGTACAAATTTACTTGGTTTATGGAAAACTTTTCCTAAAATTTTCCTCAGATTCAGTATAAATTTACTTGGCATGACTACAAATTTACTTAGTTTGAGTAAATAAAGGGTGATTTTTTAAGAGCTTGATAACTTTTTTTTAAAAAAAAACGCATAAAATTTGCAAAATCTCATCGGTTCTTTATTTGAAACGTTAGATTGGTCCATGACATTTACTTTTTGAAGATAATTTCATTTAAATGTTGACCGCGGCTGCGTCTTAGGTGGTCCATCCGCTTAGTCCAATTTTGGCATTTCCACGTTTTTGAGTAACAGAGACCCAATTGGTGCGAACGGCGACGAATCGAAAATTGGTGGTCATCATTAACACTGGCCGATACAGCTGCGATATTTCTTCAGTTCGCACTCTACGTAAGCGTGTTGGTGGTTTAATGTCCAACAATGTAAATTTGGTGCGAAATTTAGTCACAATAGCCCGAATAGCCGCTTCAGTGGGTCGATTAAACTGACCATAAAATGGAAGCGCGCAATGAACTTTCTTAACAGAGCACGCATTTTGATAATAAAATTCAATAATTTGCAAGCGTTGTTCGTTTGTAAGACGATTCATGATGAAATGTCAAAGCATACTGAGCATCTTTCTCTTTGACACCATGTCTGAAATCCCACGTGATCTGTCAAATACTAATGCATGAAAATCCTAACCTCAAAAAAATCACTCTTTATTTACTTGGATTGAGGAAAAATCGGAATATTTTCCTCAGTTTGAGTATAAATTTACTTGATTTGAGTAAAATTTCTTAAAAATTTTCCCTCAGATTAAGTAAAGATTTACTTGATCTGATGAAAAATTATCCTCAGTTTGTGCAAATTTTACTTGCTTTGTGGAAAAGTTGAACTGGAATCAAGTTCAAAGCATGTCCTATTTTCAAGGAAAAGTTTGTACTTGAAGTGAGAAGTTATTGCCTTAGCGCTATACGAAGTTCAATTTTCCTCAGTTTTAGTGCATATTTACTTAATCCGTTGCATATTTTTTTCTGAGTGTAGATGCAACAGTTTGGTTGCTACCAGTTTTATCCCCCTATTCCCATTTTACCCCAATATTTTTATATTAAGTATCCACTCAGTGTAATGTACACACCGAGTATAGTGTTTCTATCAGTTGTCGTTTGATAGGTACCATTTTTATCCCTTTTTGCCCCATTTCACTCTCTACAAATAAAAATCACTTTATTGTGCACGTTTTTTGCTATTAGGGGAATGTGTATACCAAATATCAAACAAATATTAGCGGTTTTCAGTCCTTGTGAGGCAAATCCCTGTAGACCGATTTCGTCCAGTTGCACTTTATAGGGTATCAGGTCGACATTTCAATGAGTTACAAACGGAATGACAAAGTTAGTATACTCCCAGCCTAGGGGTGGAAGGGTATAACAAATATGGGTTCGGTTTGTCATTTTTTTTAAGGGGAAGCGGGGCAAAAGGGATACAAATAGTACCAACTGAAGTATTGCAGCTAGAATTGTGAAATTCGGTGTATATATTCCTCTGACCACAAAGAATCACAACATAAATGGATTTGTTTAAAATTGAAATTTTAAAAAGTGAGCGGGAAAAATGGTTACCAGCAAAAGCAGCTTCTAAAATTCGGCGAGTAAATTCCTCTGACAACGAAGAAATAGATTTTCCCAAGAGCGCCCCGGTAGTCGAGTTGGTAGCGTGCTCGGCTATCAGCGTGGGGGTTGTGGGTTCGATTCCCACCAGAGGCTCTGGTCTGTCGCTGCAATAACTAGCTACAATGGTCTTAGTCACCCCGGCCCAAACCCTGGACTTTGTATTGTAATTCATAATAAATAAATAAAATTCCCATGCGTTGCAGAAAGGAATAAAAATGGTACCAACCAAGGTATTACAGGTAGAATCTTAAAACTCGGCGTATACACTCTTCTGAACGCGTAAAAGCGCTTCTTCTTTGAAGGGGGAGAAAAATGGAGCCGGACAAAAAGGATAATGGTTGGCACCAACCAAATAGTGATCTTTCAAAATGTGTGCTTTTTAGGAAAGTGGACAAAATGTGAAAAAATGGTCGGCTGCATTTAGAAACATGAAAAGGTGTAGAAAAGGATAAAATGAGGGGGAGTTCAACCAGAATAGTGGAATTCGGCATCAGGAGAAGGTATCAAAATTACCATTTATAAATACTATCGAAAAACAGAAATGAATACAATTGATACCAAATAACTTGCACTGCTAGTTAATTATAAAAATGTTACAAACAGCTTTACTACTTCGTTTTCGATATTGGTTTATTAGCAAAGGTTTAATCCTCATATCGCCGATTTTTTTTAAGCAAACTGAGCTGAGTGGAGCACTTGTAGCAACTTGGATAAATAATCGGCATATAGAGTAGTTTCCACTATAAGCGATTCATTATCAATTTGCAAGCTATCTTAACAATTATAAAAAATCGGACGTTCTATTCAAATCAATCAGCAATTAACCACATTAGCTAGTGTAAGACTTTTAAATCTAAGCACCAAATTTGCAGTATTCCTATAATTTGTATACCCTACACCACAGGGTATAATGTCTTTGTGCATTTGTTTGTAACACCTAAAAGGAAACGAGATAGACCCATCGTTTATTATACCGATCGACTTAGAATCACTTTTTGAGTCCATATATTCTTATAATCAAAGTCCAGGTCGCAATTGTTGTTAGAACTAAATGAAACTTTACACAACTAAGTTTTATGCGATAAGGACGAACGCTATTTAATTTGCAAAACAGCTTATATTTCAACTAAAACCATCTCTGGTGAAAATGGGTCAGATGAGCTATATATATAGCTGCAATACAAATTTCGCTACTGGATTGATTATTTCCGCTCTAGAAATAGCATATTTGAACAGATTGTCTTCTAATTCGGCACATCAGCTAATGTTTCAAATAGAAACATCTAAGCGAAAGTGGGTCACATCGGTTCAGATTATATATAGCTCCCGATTTGATTCTTTCCGCTCTAGAAACCACATATTTAACGCTCCATAAAATCTGGGAAAGCATCTAATATTTCAACTAGAAAGACTTTGCTAAACATGGGTCAGATCGGTTCAGATTTGTATATAGTTCCCATTCATAGTTTGTGTTCAAATTTTCTTACAAATACAGATAGAAGTATTGAATTTGTAGTATATTCTCCTCTTATAGCTGCATCGATACTACCCGGTTCAAATGAAATGACCCTTTTTATATCCTACACTATAGGCTATAATGACTAAGTGTAGGGTATCATATAGTCGGCCACGCCCGACTTTAACCTTCCTTACTTGTTAAATTATTCCTATAATCGTAAGAATCTCCGAATGATTAGATTTAGTAATACCAAAGTCTACGCGGCAATATCCACTTGTGCTACACTTGCCTCCTCGTCTAAAGAATTTGTTATACTAAACTAATTTGTTATTATCGATGTATAATTTTCATATCTGCAACTGCATCTAGTTGCACAAAGACTTTGCATTTATCTATACGTTTTAATCCATAGGATTTCGACTAATAGAAAAAGAAACGAACTAATTTCTTATCTATTATTCCAAACGAAGCTCCAGTTATTGCAGACTCTACCTGCAACCTGTTCTATTCTTAAGTCTTCTGTTTTGAATTTATAAAAATATTCAACGATTATACTTTTTTTATTTTTAAATTGTTACAGACTCCATTAACAAAGTCTACACACCACAGCCTTGGTGTAGGGTGTACAAATTAATGCCCCCAAAACGCCCATAGCTTATTTGGCAATGTGTGCAAGTTAAAGACGTAACTTACACCGCTGCCAACGTAACACAGATCATTCGTCTCATCTTCTGACCTGTCCTGCTCCTCCCTTCCCCTCGTTTTTTTTTTGTTCAGTACTCGCTGGTTGATAATTATAATTATTTAAGGTTTTGCTGCTACACATGCGTTCGCATGTGTCT
Source organism: Polietes domitor (assembly GCA_947397865.1). Taxonomy (NCBI): domain Eukaryota; kingdom Metazoa; phylum Arthropoda; class Insecta; order Diptera; family Muscidae; genus Polietes; species Polietes domitor. The sequence goes on along the minus strand of OX377619.1, from coordinate 66,462,507 downwards.
GCAAACTTGCATCCCTTTGGATACTTACACACATGTATATTTACATTTGTATGTGAAGGTTTGAATCTCAACAGAAAAGTAATACATTTTTAATGAAGTTGTCATGCCTGGTTGGTTGGTCCTGTCATGTTATTGGTCAGCACAACAACAACAACAAAAGAACGACCTAAGCAGTGAAAAGCGGCTTGCACACACTACTCTTGGTATGTTCACAATTTATTGTTGTTGTCTACAAAAGAGGTTTTATACTTTGAACATTTACTGAATCTACTGAAGGGCTAAAATCCAAATATTTACATTTGATTAATCACATATTGGTCGGTTTAATGGCGGCACAATGGGAATGATACAGCTGAATGATGAAGCTTAGCTACAATCCGCTGCAGGCGATCCGTTTGTATTTATAACTGTAGCTGCGTATATACGTTAGCTCTCTCAAACGTGTTAACATGTTCATTTATATCGGTTAAAGTTAATGGGAAGCGAAACCGAATGGATCAAAAATAAAAAGTATACACTGACATTTGTCAATTTAGCAATACGAAAAATATTCGAAATTATTCGTAATGCCTGGAAGACCACAAATCAATACTGTTTGGCGATAAATCGGAAATATTGCGAGATCCGGAAATATTGCCAAAACCTGGAAGACAAATTTTTTTTTTTAATTTTTATATTTTAATGGAATCAAATTGAATAATAACACGAAGTGGTGAATGAAGAACAACATAAATGATAATCTGTACTGACTGCCTGACTTATCATTAGACAGCGGATTTTTATGCAAAATCAGATTTTCAACGGATGGCTATAATTGAATGTCGACTTCGCACAAATGATTTTCATGATACAAATATTTAAATAATCGATATAACCAATTTCACGTTAGCATATCTTGAATAGCTATATCCATATTTTATGCAAATGTGGATTAAAAATGGAATTTGCATAAAAATCCGCTGTCTACTTATCATTGACCAGCGCCCAGATCAACCGGCTGAAGCCATAAAGTCATGAAATTGTCAGGGTAGTTCCCAAATATAACGTAGACGCCGACTAAGAAAGGTTTTTACGAAATTCGTTTTTTTTATGAGACAAAAAGGTATGAACATGGAACCTTCGTCCTGACTAAATGGAAGTAGTTAGAAGCATGAAATTCGGTGTGTGCCTTGCACTGACGATGCAGACGAACTACAAACATGGATTTTCCAAATTTGTTCTTTTAAGGGAGGAAGGAGACAAAAAGGGATAAAAATGGTGCCAATATAAGTAATGCAGCTATATTCGGTATTTACATTTGTCTGACAACGTAGATGGATCTTTCGAAATCTGTACTTTTAAGGAGTGAACGGGACAAAATTGTACCAACTATTATGGCAGCTAGAATCGTGAAATTTGTTAAGTAAATTCCTCCGAACATGTAGAAGTACAGTAAAATTGGATTTTTCGAAATTTTAAGGGGTGCTCGGGACAAAAAGGAATAAAAAAGGTACCAATCAAAGTATTCTAGCTAGAATCGCGAAATTCGGCGTGTAAATTCCTCCACCACGTAGGCGGGCAACATAAATAGATTTTTTGGAATTTTAAGGAGTGAGCGGGACAAAAAGGGATGAAAATGGTACCAACTAAAGTATTACAGTATTATGTAAATTCTTCTTATCGCATAGAAGCGCGATAAAAATGGTGTATGAGTGCTAGGAGGTTTCGAAATTACTAATTTAGATTTATCTATATCCACCAAAAGAAAATTCAATAAATACCCTCCAAAAACAATGATGGATGAACCTGATAGCAAATAGCTGGCTTTTCCGAGTGCGAAGTAGCAACCACTGCTAGCAAACATAAAACAATTAAGAGTTACAAAGTAAATAGGTGGATATCAGAGGAAATTAAACCAAATATTATTAAACCAAATTTATTGATTCGGCCCTTCTCGCGTATAAAGTATTAAATTGATAATTAAGCCAAGTTCATAGAATTGAAAGCAGAAAAATGAAGTTTTTAAAATTTGTATTCCACACAATTAGTTTCACATATCCTCAAACTTCGTATCTCGTTAAGTGTAGATTTATATCCATCAAAACTCTACAAAATAGAAGATTTTATTTATCTCAGATTTTTCTTTTTAAAATAGTCAGTAGATTTTTTTGAAAAAAATTCTTTCGTCGAAGGTACTTTTAGTATTAGTACTCTCATTTTGGAAATATAGTTCCGATCACACTCGCTTCTATGTTCGAATAAAGGTAATTATGATGACTACAAATGTGGTTTAGGAATAGCTTCTAAAAATTGAAACAAAAAAAAAAAACAAGTAAGAAAACGTCAGTCGGCTAAACCGTCTTATATATACCCTCAATCTCACAGGACAGTTTCAATGGAAATTGTTTAGGGCCGGATGATTTGTGTGGCTAGTACCTTCCAAAGATTCTTAGCATACGGTCCTAGCTTCCACATTTATAAAATAATTGTAAAATTATGATCCTTGATATTTGATCATAATTTTATAATTATTTTGGGAGGTGCAAGAAAGGGCGTGGCGCAAATATTTTTTTATACCCTCCACCTCCAGGATGGGGGTATACTAACTTTGTCATTCCGTTTGTAACACCTTGAAATATCGACCTAAGACCCTATAAAGTATATATATTCTTGATCGTCATAAAATTCTAAGACGATCTAGCCATGTCCGTCCGTCCGTCCGTCTGTCCGTCTGTTGAAAGCACGCTAGCATCTAAACGAAAGGAGCTAGAACGTTCAAATTTTCCATAAATGCGTTGAAATAGTACCAACTAAACGACTATAGCTAGAATGATAAAATTCTAATTGCGTAGAAATGTCAAGGGGGTAAAAATGGTACCAACCAAATGGGCGCAGCTGGAATCATGGAATTCGGTGTATACATTCCTCTGACTGCATAGACACGCAAAATAAAAAGTTTTTTTCCAAATTCCTACTTTTTCTTTTACGGCAAAAATTGGTTGAATCATGAAGATAGGTTATTTTGCTCTATGTACGTCTGATAATGGATTTTCAAAATTTGTACTTTGGAATTAAAATAGAATGGAAGTACAACCAACTGTAGCACCCACTATCTACCAATATTTATGGTATTTAAGCTTTTTGAAAATATAAATGTAAGAATATTTATTTTTTGATTTGAAATAGATAATGGTTTGATATAATTAAAATATTATATTTATTTATAAAATTATTTTTTCAATATTTGTATTTTTTTTGGTTTGGCTATATTACAAAATTTATATTTTCCTGTAATATTACTGCACTTCTACGAAAACCGACAACCTCTGTGGAATGCAATCCATGGTGGAGGGTATATAAAGTTCGGCCCGGCCGAACTTAACGCCGTTTTTACTTGTTTGCTTTAAAGTGATTATGAAAACATTTTCAAATATCAATTTTTATACGAATTTGGCTACCCGTGTGAATGTTACGACGGTTTTATATTTAACATAGCTTATGCCATTTTGTGTGGGAGGTACCATAAGGGGTGTGGCAATATCGCCCATATTCCACATGAATGCAACATCTATAAAAGCATTGCCAAATATAAAATTTCATAGTATTCCGATCATCAGTATATAAGTTATAACTGCTTTAATTTTACATAGTTTATGGTGATTTGTGTGGGAGGTACTAGAAGGAGCGTGGCAAGACTCAACAAATTTAATGCACTTAAAGTGCTTATAAAAATTTTATCAACTACCAAAATATAGGTGATTCCGAATATCGGCGTGGAAGTTATGAAGGTTTTCATTTAACATAGGAATATTGTCTATTTGTGTGGGAGGTACCAGAAGCGGCGTGGCAATTTTGCCCATCTTCGAACTTAAACTAAGTTTGGAAAAAATATTATCATGTGCAAAGTTTGAAATGATTTCTAAACTCCCTTCGAGAGTTATCGTGTACACCAGCCAGCCAGACAGACGGACGGACATGACTCAAATATCTTAAAAAGTCGTGAAACGGATTTGGTCCAACGATACTTTGGGTCTTAAGTTACTCCTTCAATGCGTTACACTTTTTGCGTATCCCAAATGATATATACCCTCCTACTCTGTAGAGTGAGTGTATACAAATCTTTCAGATAGAGAAAGTTGTAATAAATGCAATTGCAACCACGAATTTTGGAACAAAATAAGCCGAAATCGTTTGATAGATCACGAGAAAATTAGAAACAAAAATGGCATGCATTCAAATCATTTTAGTCATACCACCCGCGAAAATGTATTTTTTTACCGTGCTCTACCGAAAAAACCACATTTTTGTCGAAAAAGATCGATCTTCCAAAAAACATGGACCACTTTTAACCCTAGTATTTTTTTGTACAAGTAGGCATGGAACTTTTCTATTAAAAATTTTTGTGAAACATTTTAATCCTTAAATGTCCTTTTTGAAAGGAGTTTTTTGATTTTAACGAAAAAGAGTCAAATTGACCCATAAAGGGAGGAGCTGAAGGGTTAAGATCTTCCACAAAAATGATTTTCATAAAATTACACAGTACAGTGTTGATAATAAGAATTCTCTTAGACATCAAATTTTCATTCCTTTTTAATGCTGCCTTCGACCAAAAAATGAAAACGTTGTAAAAAGAAACTCTGACCAGTTGGACTATAAGTTTATTCTGCAAAAATGGTCTACTCAACATCCCCTTTCAAAATTATAGGGCCGTTCTGTTCCAATCAAAATGTCGTAATTTGTTGGACAGTGTTATTTACCAAGCAATTTGTTGTCCCTCGGTGCCCCAAATTAAATTGATAATAGTTTGTTTTTAGGTTGGACGGTGTATCGATTTGACAGTGTAAACAGGCAGACAGAGTAAGCAGTTGTCTCATTTTATAGTATTTCAAGTTTGCAAAATGTAAGCAAACTTTATAATCTATTCCGTGAATATTTTTAATAATTCGACAAATATTGTAGTCATCTTTATAATGAAAAAAAAAACAAAAGACTTAAGACACAAACTTCATCTCTATAAAATCGATCAATTTCATTGCAACTATTTTTAATAACCATCCCATTCAGATCAATATTATTATTATATTATATTATATTAAACAAATATTTGTAATTTAAATATTATGTAGATACGAAAGCCGTTATATCAAATTGCATAGATATTTGTTGAATATTACACAAAAATAAACAAAAACAAAATCCTTTATACTGAACTAATTTATTTTCAATTTGTTTCCCATTTTCTATTACATACAGATCCCCTGACAGCAATGATTACCGATCGCAACAAATTGAATTTTGTTACGATACAATGGCTGTGGTTTGTGTGTCTCATCTTGGTGTGGTGTAGTGGCACAACGACACTCGCACATAATGTTGAGACCACACAGCAGCAGCAGCAGCAACAGCAACTGCAGCAGCTGGCGCAACAACAGACACAGGCACAGGCACAACACCAGACGCTGTCTCAACAACAATCAACATTGCAACTGCCACAATCACAGTCGCATCTGCAGCCGCAACAAGTTGAGAGCAATGGACCACCGCAACAAGATGTAACAGGTATGATGACGATGTCGATGATGATGATGATGGCATATGAAACAAAACAAAACAAAGCGCAAACAAGTGCCAAAGAAACAAACAAAAAAAATTAAATAATCATTATGGTCACACAAAGCAAAATCATATTGTATCTGTGCTTATTTATGACAGTAAAATTGTTAAAAAATGTTATTGACAAAAAGTAAATTATGATGATGATGATGATGGCGACGTCGATGATTTAAATGATTCAACACGCCAAGTGGAGAGCCAATAATATGAAAAATAGTTGCAATTATTGTCACTGTCACTCTGTCAAATCAATATCAATCAAATTGTGGCAATCTCCACGAAAAGTGAATATCAGTGTTGCCTTCAAATAAATAAAATACGTCCACTTTGCGGCACAGGGTATTTTAAGTTCATAATTGGGTAGGTTTTTTTTCAGTGCCATTGATATCAAATATGAAACACTTTCTCTGCCTTTGTGGCAATCACACACCCATGCCACCATCACAGAAACATTTCAGAAATTAATACTTATTTTATTTCTTTAAGTCGAATTTGTTTAAACGTTTCGATCTGAATTTTATTCAAATAAATGAAAATTATTTCCTAAATTGAGGACATTAAGTCGAAACTAATATATAAATTTAAAGACAAAAAGACATAGTTTTTAGCACGATCATTTTCAGCAAACCACAATCTCTTTATTTTACAAAAAAAATAATGTTATGACGTGATTTCTTTTTTTTTGGTCGTTTGATGTGCGATGTATGATGAAGTGCTGCATACATCACAAGCTAATGCCAACAAACACCAGCCACAGTAGCTGCATTCGTTTTCAGCAACGCCATTACACAAATGCCAGTGATAAAATATTAATGATAATTGCAAATTATTTTCAAGTTTATAATGCATTTGTCAGTAACAAACCAAAACAAATTAAAAAAACAGCAACCAAATGATTTTAATGCAATCAAAACCTATTAGAGGCATATTTATGATTTTCGAGAAGAAGAAGAAAACAAGTCAACTGTATTTGCTTGCCATGATTTCAACAAATTACAGAAAGAAAAACACGAAGAAAAAACAATCTCAAATCGTAGAAAGTCGTTTGTTTTTCGCCTTCATCTCCGGTCTGTAATGTGCAATTATGCAAGGATTTCATCTTAATGTCGCTTAACAGTGTACCGTACCGTACAGTACAGTACAGTACCCGGCCAACAATCTTTGTTCACAATATTTCGGACACCTAAATAAATATGTTTGTGAAATTTAAAGAAAAATAAAATACTTCTGTCCGATACCTAAGAAATTATTATTTGTACATTGCGGCGTATTAATTCAAAAAATTACTATAAATTTATGGATATTTTTAACTTTTTGCAAAAATTCTAACCAATTTGAAACTAAAACAAATCAAAATATTAAAAAAATGATTTTATAAATATATATATATAACTTTTATTATTTTTAACCATGTTTATATAGTCAATTCAAAAACTTAAATACCCTAAATATTGTGGGTTAGAGGGTGCATTTTCAGCTACAGCCGTATTTCCATTCAATTTTAATTCCAAAAGTGTGAATTTTGAAAATCCATTATTTTTCACAGTGCAAGATAACCTAATTTTATTTGCTCGCTACCAGTTCTATCACTTTTCCCCATTTTTATCGTAAAGGTAAAAAATAAAGTACGAATTCTATGATTCGACCTGCGGTAATTTGTTTGGTACCATTTTTATACCCTTTATCCCATTTTACTGCCTTAAAAATACTAATAGCCAATAGCTACTTAACAACTTTGCATTTAATTTGTGAACGAACTATTTCACTGATCATCTAACTGTTACATTCAATTTTATACCCTCCACCTCCAGGATGGGGGTATACTAACTTTGTCATTCCGTTTGTAACACCTTGAAATATCGACTTGAGACCCTATAAAGTATATATATTCTTGATCGTCATAAAATTCTAAGACGATCTAGCCATGTCCGTCCGTCTGTTGAAAGCACGCTAGCATCTAAACAAAAGGAGCTAGAACGTTCAAATTTTCTACAAAGGCGTCTTATAGTCGTAGATCGGTTGGGATTGAAACGGGGCGAAATCGGCCCAAAGGACTAAAAATACCCATAATAATCCCTAATATCTTAGCGTATTTAAGCAAGCATGCTTTTTGAATATGTCTGTTTATATTTGCTTGATATTTGGTATGCGCATTCCCCTTATAGCAAAAACGTGCACCATAAAGTGATTCTTATTTGTAGGGGTTGAAATGGGGCAAAAAAGGGATAAAAAGGTACTTATTAAGCGACAACAGCTAGAAACACGAAATTCGGTGTGTACATTCCCCTAATTGAGTAGATACATAATATAAAAGTATGTTTTCCAAATTCGTACTTTTAAGGGGTAAAATGGGGAAAAAGGGATAAAAATGGTACCAACCTAACGGCTGTACCTAGAATAATGAAATTCGGTGTATACATTCCTCTGATTGAATAGACAAGCAAAATACACGGATTTTTCAAAATTCGTACTTTTTGGGGTTAAAATGAAAAAAGGACAAAAATACCGCAGCTAGAGTCATGAAATTCGGAGTATACATTTCTTTGACTACGTAAACATGAAAAATAAAAAGTTTTTTTCCAAATTCGTACTTTCAAGGGATATAATGGATACGGAGGGATAAAAATTTTACCAACCAAACGGCTACACCTAAATAATGAAGTTCGGTGTATACATTCCTCTGATTGCGTAGACACTTAAAATAAACAGATTTTTCGAAATTCGTACTTTTTGGGGTTAAAATGAGAAAAAGGGGATAAAAATAGTACCAATCAAATGACCGCAGCTAGAGTCATGAAATTCGGAGTATACATTCCTCTGACACGGAAAATAGACGAATTTTTCGAAATTCGTACTTTCAAGGGATACAATGGAACAGAGGGATAAAAATGGTAATGGATAAAAATAGGGATAAAAATGGTAACTAAACGACTACAGCTAAAATGATGAAATTCTAAGCTAGAATCATGGAATTCAGTGTAGACATTCCTCTGACTGCATAGACACGCAAAAATTGATGAATTGACGTATTGGTAGCCTTACCTTATAAGCGGGCATAAAATAAAAAAATATAAAAATATAAAATATTAAATTTATTTATAAAATTATTTTTTCAATATTTGTTTTGGTTTGACTATATTAAAAAAGTTATATTTTCCTGGTATATTACTGCACTTCTACGAAAGTCGACAGCCTCTGTGGAATGCAATTCATGGTGGAGGGTATATACAGTTCGGCCCGGCCGAACTTAACGCCGTTTTTACTTGTGTTCAGTGAACTCAACATTTTCATAATGGTAAAGTACACGAACGAAGAACGTATGCATATTACATATAAAAATGTACTACCGAAATTCGGAGTCGGTGACCGCAACTTTAAGAGCGTTAACTCCAATTTTCGGTCGTTATTCTCGCCCTAGTAGACGAGCAATAACAAGTTTAGTGCAAAAAATTGAGTCTACATATTCGTTGTGTGATGCTACCATGCCACTGAGACAGCGGGTTGGTCGAAGAGACGAAAGTATCGCTGGCGTTTTCGCGGTGTTCTCAAAAACTGGACATCGCCAAGACCATTTTATGGCGAATTTTACGTAAGGATCTTGGTTTACACCCATACAAGATCAAGCTGACTAAAGAATTGAAGCCGATGGTCTACTTGACGCAAAGTACGTTCTCCAATTGGGCTCTGGAGAAGATACACCAAGATGATGAATTTTATCGCAAAATCAACTTCAGTGACGAAGCCCTCTATTCCCCCTTTTACCCCTTAAAAGTACGAATTTGAAAAAAATCCATTTATATTATGTATCTACTCAACTAAGGGAATAGTACACATCGAATTTCGTGTTTCTAGCTGATGTCGTTTGATAGGTACCATTTTTATTCATTCATTTTTGGACCATTGAGCCATTCAAAAGGTCAATAAGCAAAATATGCCTATTGGTTTGGTGAAAATCCACATGTGCTTCATGAATCACCACTTCATCCACAAAAACATAATTGTTTGGTGCGGCGTCATTGGGTCATATTTTATCGTCGACAATAACGATCGTTACTTTACTGTGAATGACGGTCGTTATCGCGCCATGATTACCGATTATTTTTGGCCCGAATTGGAATCATGGACTTGAACGACATGTGGTTTCAACAGGACGGTGCCACAAGTCACACAGCACACGTTACAATTGATTTATTGAACAGTAAGTTTGGTGAGCGTGTTATCTCAAGAAATCCACCAGACAATTGAACGCGAAGTAGCGGCTGTTACGGCGGAAATGTGTGACCGAGTCATCCTAAATTGGGTCTAATGAATCGACCGCTGCCGACGAGCCCGCGGTGGCCATATGCACGAAGTCGAGATCCACTCATAAATGTTTTCCTTGTATTTCAAGTCGATCATAAAGTTTTGGAAATATCTCAAATGGTTTGCTTTATTTAAAAAAAAAGTTGTCAAGTTCTTATTGGAAAACCCTGTACTTTTGGAAATCTCTTTATTTTACGTATCTACGTAATTAGAGGGATGTACCCACCAAATTTCACCATTCTAACTGTAGCCGTTTAGTTGGTACCAATTTTGTCCCCCTATTTCAATTTTATCTCTTGAAAGTACGAATTTGAAAAACCTTTTAATTTTACGTCTCAGGAATATATACACCAAATTCTCTGATTCCAGCTGATGCCATTTGGTTGGTACCATTTTACCCCATTTTACTACTTTCGAAAATCTCTTTTACTTGTCTACGTAATTTGAAGAATGTACACACCGAATTTCATCATTCTAGCTGTAGCCGTTTATTTGGTACCAACTTTATCCCTCTGTTCCCATTTTATGAAAATGGTACGAATTTGAAAAACCTTTTTATTTTGTTTGGTAAGAAAAAATACGAATTCTATGATTCTAGCTGCGGCCTTTTGGTTGGTACCATTTTTATTCCGTTTTTCCATTAACTCTCTTATAAGTACGAATTTCGAAAAAATTCCTTTATTTTACGTGTATATGCGATTAAAGGAATGTACAGTGTACACACCGAATTTCAGGTTACCACCTATTATCGTTTCACTGGTACCATTTTTATCCATTTTCCCCTATACCACCCCAATTGATCCAAAGATTGAACTAAAGAAATATCAAGTAAATACACAATGGAAATTATTACTCCAGCTGTAGCCGTTTGGTTGGTACTAGTTTTATCCCTCTGCGCCCATTTTACCTCTTAAAAGTACGAATTTGAAAAAAACTTTTTATTTTGCATGTCTATGCTGTCAGAGGATTATATACACCGAATTTAATGACTGTATATGCGGCCATTTGGTTGGTACAATTTGTATCCCTTTTTCCGTTTTACCTCCTCAAAAGTAGGAATTTCTAAAAATGCATTTATTTTACGTGTCTACGCAATCAAGATGACTGTATGCAGTATTCTCGGCGCAGCTACATGGTTGGTACAATTTTATCCCTCTATTCCCTCTTTACCCCTTAAAAGTACGAATTAAAAAAAATCATTCATAGATACATAATATATGTATCTACTCAACTATGGGAATGTACACACCGAATTTCGTGTTTCTAGCTGATGTCGTTTGATAGGTACCATTTTTATGCCTTTTTGTCCCATTTCACCCCCTACAAATAAGAATCACTTTATGGTGCATGTTTATGCTATAATGGGAATGTGTACATGCGAAATTTTGAGGGGAAATTTTTTTCCCTGTGGAACGATTTGGCCCATTTACAATCCCAACAGATCTACAATTATAAAACGAATTCATGCAAAATTTAGACATCCTAGTTCCTTTTGTTTAGATGCTAGCGAGCTATATCGTCTTATAATTTTATGACGATCAAGAATATATATCCTATGGTTGAGGGTGTAAAAATTGTGGCATTGTCCCATTCTCTTACTGTAAAAGCCTGTCTGACCCCAGACAATTAATTAATCTAACAATCGCACCTAATATTTTCGCCTGGTACTGTATGCAACACTATGAATACAAATATGTTTTTGTTTCATGCAGCTTTATTTCATAGATTTGAAATGACACAAAGAAATGTACTTTTTCCAAATTGAACAGTCTTTTTTTTGCAAAATTTGCACATCAAAAGTGCTACAAATAACATCCAGCCGACCACAAAAGGCAGCAGCAACAACGCCAATTACCAACACGATGATGATGGTAATGACAATGATGATGATAATCATCATCATTATCACCATGCCATTGCAGCTTGTCAGTGGTCACCATCGTCACAATCCCGTGGCCGTGATCATTGTCACTGGACATCATAACTGTCATCGGGTCTCACTTACAATTATCATGGACACAGACCACTATTAGCAAATGCCATGGCTGCCGTCACTACTGGACTTACTCATCACTTTATGGGTAGTCTTTTCTTTCAGCCTGTTAATGTTTCGGTTTCGAATTCAGCTTCGGTTTTTGTTTGTTTTCATTATACACTCCACGAGAGTATTATGTCTTTGTGCATTTGTTTGTAACACCCAAAAGAAAACGAGATAGACCCATTGTTAATTATACCGATCGTCTTAGAATCACTTTCTGAGTCGATTTAGCAATGTCCGTCTGTCTGTCCGTCCGTCCGTCCGTCCGTCCGTCCGTCCGTCCATCTATTCTTGTAATCACGATACAGGTCGCAATTGTAGACAGAACCAAATGAAACTTTGCACAACGATGTTTTTCGGGATAAGGACGAACGCTATTTAATTTGAAGAAAATCGGTTCAGATTTAGATATAGCCCCCATACGAATTTCACTCCCGATTTGACTCTTTTCACTCTAGATACCACATATAACAACGGATTTTCTTCAAAATTGGCAAAACATCTTACATTTCGACTAGAAACACCTGCGGTAAAAATGAGTTAGATCGGTTCAGATTTATATATAGCTCCCATACAAATTTCTCTCTCGATTTGACTTTTTCCGCTCTAGAGACCACATAATGTAACAGATTGTCTTCAGATTTGGTAAAACATCTTATATTCCCACTAGAAACTCCCATGGTGAATATCGGACAGATCGGTTCAGATTTATATATAGCTCCCATACAAATTTCGCTCCCGATTTGACTTTTTCCGCTCTAGAAACCACATATTGTATCAGATTGTCTTCAGATTTGGTAAAACGTCTTATTTAAACTAAGAACATCTATGGTGAAAATCGGTTCAGATTTAGATATAGCCCCCATATAAATGTCGCTCCCGATTTGACTTTTGCCGCTTGCTCGATTGTCTTTAAATTTCGCACAACATCTTATAATCTAACTAAACAAAACTATGGTGAAAGTGAGTAAGATCGGTTCAGATTTAAATATAGCCCAAATTCAAATGTTGCTTCCATAAGTTTAACCGATTTTGGCCAAACTATACATTTTATATTTCACCTATTTCGTTCCAGGTTTCAATATATCCTCATACAAATGTCCTTTCCGATATAAAATTTTTTGTCAAACACATACATTTACAGGATACAAAAAAAAACTTCCCGTTTTCACTTTTTCACCGAATTGAATTGTATTCGGATTGAAAGTGGAGTGTATCATAGAGTCGGCCCCGCCCGACTTTAGCCTTTCCTTACTGGTTTTTGTTTGTATGTTTGCTTATTTGTTTGCGGTTGCCGTTGCGGTTTTTTCATGATTTGAAATGTTAACAGATCTGACTTCTATGGGCACTGCGCTGTGCGACTGTCTTGTCGACTGTCATTTTACTAAAGTGGCGGCTGTGTTAGAGTTTATTTTAATTCCCATGACAATCAACTAAACGCAATCGTGTTGGAATATCAAGTGCTTTGAAAGTACATACATATATTCGAAATGGACATCATGCTAAGCCATTAGATGGAACATGTGGTTCATAGAAAAGGATAGGGGTAAAGTGTAAAATCCGAGGTCCCAAGATCTGACTATATTTTTGGAAAGAAAATATGAGAAGAGAATTGTTTAGGATTTTAGTTATATTTTAGCGTAGTTTTCGAGTTATCGGACGTTAAAGTTTGAAAAGAAAAAAAAAATCGTTTTAATGAGCTCAAAATTGAAAATAAGAAGAAAAAATCGTTAACTATTGCTGTTATCGATAACTCACTTAGTAATTGACAACATACATAGTTTTAGATTGTGAAAATTGGATTGAAATTGTGTGTGTCTCTATTTTAAATAAAAATAATACATCCATTACAAAGAAAACTAAAAAGAAAATTTATCTAAAAAAATCGCGCGACGTTTTTTTGAGGTTAAAAATTATATTGAAAAAAGCAAATGTTATTTATCATATTTTTCTTTTTTTTCAGTCATTTTTAATTTCATTTAATTTTTTCCTGTCATTTTCAATATTTTTCCATAAATTGTCGCCCACAATATAAATACAGCAATAGAGATGTCGCTCCCATTGCACGGACCTGCTACATAATGAATTGTGATTTTCTTCACATTGGGGAACATTGAGCAATATCTCAATAAAATGTTTTAGTGTAAGTTTTTTTCCGATCGAACGTTATCGAAAATTTTCATCCGATCATTCAAATTGACTAAAATTATAAGAATAAATATTTTTAAAATTTTTTGTTCAAACTTTAACTTGGGAAAATATCGATAACAACCCGAACAATTCTTTCCTATTTTGAGGTTGTTTTTTTTTTCTTTTTTTTTCAAAAATAATGTCCGATCTTGGGACCTTGGAGCTCAGGGCAGGATAGATATGATATGGCTCATTGTACATTTTTCTTGTAATCAAAGTACAGGTTCGATCTCAACCAAAATTGGCACATGCAAGTTTTGTGGGTCAAGGACGAACGCTATTTAATTTGAAGTAAATCGGTTCATATTTAGATATAGCCCCATACAAATGTCGCTTTCGATTTGACTTTTTCCGCTCTAGAAACCACATATTTTACTTGATTTGCTTCAAATTTGGCACAACACCTTATAATTTATCTAGAAACATCCATGTTGAATTTGGTCAAGATCGGTTTAGATTTATATATAGCTCCCATACAAATTTCATTCTCGATTGTACTTTTTTCTTCAAATTGTGCACAACACCTTATATCTTAGCTAGAAACATCTGCGATGAAAGTGAGTCGGATCGGATCAGATCAGAGATATAACTCCCATACAAATTTCGATACCGATTTTTTCCTTTTCCTTTCTAGAAACTATATACTTTAACCAATGTTCTGTAAATTTGGAAATTTCATCTAGAATTAACTCTGGTAAAAGTTGGTCACATCGTCTCAGGTTTTAATATAACCCTCATACAAATATCCTTCCATCATTAACTTTTTTTCTCAGACACATACCATTACAGATTTTGATCTAATTTGAGAGAACATGTTATATTTCTGTTGGAAACATACTTTGTGAAAGAACAGTCACATCGGTTAAAGATATAGTACCCGAACAAAAATCGTTCCCGATTTCATTTTCTTCCCCCAACTCAGTTGTAATGAGGTAGAAAGTGAAGGGTATCATATAGTCGACATGCCAGACTTTAGGCTTTCCTTACTTGTTTATATTTGGATCTATGACCAAGGTGTTTCCAATGTCTATAGCCCCTTCTCCACATTAACAACGATTTAATTCGAAACTTTTTCGAAGCCAATCAATTTTATTTGAGTCTTAGTGTATACGGCTAAGACTTACGCGCTGTCCGTTATATGCCACTATAAGACGTTTATTTCGACTATGTATACCCTTCACTAGGGTATTATGTCTTTGTGTATTTGTTTATAATACCCAAGTTATACAAATCGGCTTAGAATCCCTTTCTAAGACTACTTAACAGTGCCCGTCTGTGTGTCTATCTATACATTTATTCTTGAAGAACGGACGATATTTAATTTGAAGCAAATCGGTTCAGATTTAGATATAGCCACCATACAAATATCACTGAATTTTTTACTTTTTCTGATCTAAAAACTACACAAATTTGCTGAAATTTGGCATAATATCTTATATTACAACTAAACATCTGTAGTGAATATGGGTCAAAATGCAAAATGAACTTGGAGAATTTAGTGAAAGTCTTATTGAATCTATTGCAGCAATGGCTACACTTTGATTTTAGTTTTCGGACACCCACTTGAGTTAAGCAAGTGTCTTCAGAAGTGGGATATTTGAGACGCAAACTTATTTTATGTTTTTAAAATTAATTCTAGGTGTCTACTGAAAAAACTTTCCTTACATAGACAATGATATTGTTGTACTTTAGACATTTTTTGCTATTGGAACTTCCTTTTTGAGGCAGATGAGTTCAGAAGTTGAGCACAATTAGGTGGTTGTTTACATACAAATATGTGAGAGCGGTTCAAGAAATATCCAAATATATATTTTATTTTCTCAACTTTTAGTTGAACTTTGTTAAATATAGTCCTTCAAAATGACTGAGATGGTTTCGGGAAATTTGGAGGTGGACGAATTAAATCTGTTTATCGACTTCATAGAGCGGAATTATACCGTCTTAGCGAATCTATTGTCTCAAACACTGCAGAGAGACACTTTGATTTTAGTTTTCGTGCACCCTCTTGAGTTAGATACGGATATTTGAGATACAACCTCATTTTATGTATTGATATATAAAACTATGTGTCTACTGAAAAAACTTTCCTTGAATAGACAATTATATTGATGTACTAGACATTTTTTGCTATTGAGACATCATTTTGAGGGAATTCAGCACAGAAGTGGGATATTTTATTTGAGACACAACCTCATTTTATGTCTTGAAATGCAAATTTGGGTATCTCGTGATTTTGATCATCAGAACAAATTATATTTCACCTGGAAACATACATTGTGAAAGATGGTATCATCGGTAAATCCTCGCCTAATTGAATTGAATGACGTACAAAGTGAAGGGTATCATATAGTCGGCCCCGCCTGACGTTATTCATTCTTTACTTGTTTTTATTTTATGGTGTATATTAGAGGATAGATATATTACACACGAGGATTACTATTAGGGTTTGCATTATCCCATACTTTTTATTTCCCGGGAAACGGGAATTATTTTTTCAATTTCCCGGGATCCCTGGACAGCACGGGAAATCGTCTACCATGAGTTAAGCTTATTTTTTCCAATGAAACATTCACATTTTATTAAATATATATTTCACAACGAACCTGTTACAGAATTCATATAATAAAGCGCTATGTGAGAACATTTCAAACATATTTTCAAGTTTCAAAAATTATTAAAGATCAGATATTTCTTATTTTATTGGAAAATGTGAACGCGAAGGAGAACGATCGTTCACATTAATAGTGAATAGAGCATTAAATGAAATGTTTGTTCTTTTTCCTGTCGCTTCGAAAACTTTAAATTCTATGGAGCTTGACAGGAAAAATCCAAAAAAGTGGATTTTGAGTCTACATCCGAACGCAGCTTAAAAATATTTTGTCATCCAACTGTAATATTTGACATACCTGACTAAAAGCTATGTGATCTAAATTTGTATACAACATTTTTAATTTTATTGTAGAAATGATGGAAAAAATATGCAAAGAAATATGTAAAATTTTCAGTAACTTCGTCAGACAGACCATATTACACTTGAACCAGTCTATATCCTGTTGCCGCTTCACAGGACTATAAAACTCCAAAAGATACAATTTTGAAACAATAGAACAATATCCTTTGGATATGGACAAGTAACCCCAAGGATAATCTTGGAACACTTGTTTAATTCTATCTTTGATCTGAAATAGGTAGTGTAGACAGCGAGAAAATCACCAGAAGTATTTCTTGCTCCGTTTTAGAAAGCCTATACGCTTGAATGCTCCTCTCGACACAACGCCCAACGAACATCACATTCTATCTTCATGTCTAGAACATCAAGAGCGTCTGACTTCTCCATAACTACAAGATTCATAGATATTGAAGACGCTGCCAGATCAGTGAATCGCTTGTGAGACAACACATGCCCTAGAATCCACTCCCTTTACTCGACTCCAATTTGGAGATGACCAAGTGTATCATACATAAACTGTCTTTTATGTTCAAACTCCTTAAGGCAATGATTATGACTGGCAAAGGTTACTGTCACCGGCAAAATATTAGATTGGCAAAACATCCAAATAATGGATCATTCGTCCAACTGTCCTGATTTGACACCCAAAGACATCTTCTTGGTGCCGCACAAAGACTAAAATTTTCGTGTGCAGAAGAAGCAACAGCTTTTGAGTTCCAAGATCATTTTTTGGGGGTGTCCATACATGAACATGTGTATATGTAATCAATATAGCCAATTTCAGGCAGTATTAATAATATTAACACAAATATAAAGTTCGCTCCCATGACTAAATATCAGGGACAAATTTGATTATATTGAAATTCACAGCAAATCAAAAGGAATATCAATTCGTCATCCACTTCAATCATGCGCCATACAATGACATTTACTGAGATTATTACAACAGACAAGATTACATTCGTTTTCACGGCTCCCATAAACAATTCGACCGGCATATTAACAAATCACCGGTTCAATAAAACTTGAAACTAGGCAAACAAGCTCCTGAGGTAGAAGACCTAAAACATGAACCTGCAGCACCACCACCACCAGCACACAACTACACTAACCAATACACGTACTCAAGGAGATAATAACTCAAATGAAATAACGAAGAAAAAACCTTGAGTAAAGAAAATTATGCATCAAAAACCACATGAATCAATGGGCCATCCATTGCAAAGGGGGCGTGGCGGGGGGATGTCAATAACAAACAACACATGTGCAACAAACAACTACTATGTGTTGCAACAACAACATCTTTCCCAAGCCCAACAAGATCATGAATCAAAAACTAAATGTTGAATAAATTTTGTTTGGATTTTGGAGAAAAAAAAAACAGGAAAATCTGAAAAGAAAAACAAACACAACACACAGGTCCAACCTGTGAGAAGTGCACTTGGACTGCACACAGATGGAGTGTGTGTGAGAGAGTGGATGTTTGATGGTCCATCAGTCAAACTGTGAATGGCAGACAAACAACAGACAGGCACACACACAAACACACACATACATTCATATGGACAAATCAATAGCTTCCATCTCTGTCCATTGGTCAATCACTCGGCAAATACTCGACTGCGTTTGAGCCATAGCTTGCCATCCTGGTAATACTCTTATCGCAGACATATAGACCCGTATTTTTTAAAAATGGTATAAGTCTTGAAACATAAAAATATATATTCAAACACGTAACACCGTCCGACAGTCCATATTACACTTGAACAAGGTGATATGCGCCTGAAACTGTTGGCAATGTATTTAATTGGGTTTATGGTTTTTCATTTCCTCATCCTTGCCCCTTCACAAAGTTCCAAAGGATATACTTTTTTTGAAAATTATTTTAAATACCTATTTACAGCCTATGCTAGTGGTATGATTGTCACCTTAAAGAGGAGAATATCTGTTTAAAATATTTTAACTTATATTTAAACTAGGAGCACCTATGGCGAAAATGGGTCAGATCGGTTCAGATTTAGATATAGCCCCCATACAAATTTCGCTCCCGATTTGACTTTTTCCGCTCTAGAAACCACATATTTTATCAGATTGTCTTTAGATTTGGCAAAACAACTTATATTTAAACTAGGAACACCTGTGGTGAAAATAGGTCAGATCGGTTCAGATTTATATATAGCTCCCATATAAATTTCGCTCCCGATTTGACTTTTTCCGCTCTAGAAACTACATGTTTTATCAGATTGTCTTTAGATTTGGTAAAACAACTTATATTTAAACTAGGAGCACCTATGGCGAAAATGGGTCAGATCGGTTCAGATTTAGATATAGCCCCATACGAATTTCACTCCCGATTTGACCCTTTTCACTCTAGATACCACATATTTTAACAGATTTTCTTCAAAATTGGCAAAACATATTGTAGTTCAACTGGGAACACCTGTGGTAAAAATGTGTTAGATCGGTTCAGATTTATATATAGCCCCCATACAAATTTCGCTCCCGATTTGACTTTTTCCGCTCTAGAAACCACATATTTTATCAGATTGTCTTCAGATTTGGCAAAACAACTTATATTTAAACTAGGAACACCTGTGGTGAAAATAGGTCAGATCGGTTCAGATTTATATTTATATAGCTCCCATACAAATTTCGCTCCCGATTTGACTTTTTCCGCTCTAGAAACTACATATTTTATCAGATTGTCTTCAGATTTGGTAAAACAACTTATATTTAAACTAGGAGCACCTATGGCGAAAATGGGTCAGATCGGTTCAGATTTAGATATAGCCCCCATACGAATTTTTCCGCTCTAGAATCCACATATTTCAACAGATTTTCTTCAACATTGGCAAAACACCTTATATTTCAACTGGAAACATCTGATGTAAAAATGTGTTAGATTGATTCAGATTTATATATCCATACACTCCCATACAAAATTCGCTCACAATTTGAATTTTTCCGCTCTAGAATCCACATATTTTAACAGATTTTCTTCAAAATTCGCAAACCACCTTATATTTCAACTGGAAACACTTGTGGTAAAAATGTGTTAGATCGGTTCAGATTTATATATAGCTCCCATACAAATTTTGTTCCCCCAGAAACCGCGTATTTTCAGAGAATTTCTTAAAATTGGGCATAACACGTTATACTTCAACAAGAAGAACTTATTATGAAAGTTAGTCACTTGATTCCATGTTTGGGTATAGTCCCGATACAAATATTCTTCTCGATTTGACAAATTGGGTCAGGTCATATCAGCCTATGATAAGGAAATATACAAAAATTCTTCCCGTTTTCAATTTTCTACCGAATTGAATTGTATTCGGATTGAAATTGGAGTGTATCATATAGTCGGCCCGGCCCGACTTTAGCCTTTCCTTACTTGTTTGGGTTTAATATGATTATAAAAACATTTTTAAATATAAAATTGCAAATGATTTTGACTACCCGTATGGAAGTTATATCGGTTTTATTTCAAACAAAGCTTATAACACTTTGTGTGAGAGGTACCAGAAGGAGTGTGGCAATATCGCCCATATTCCATGTAAATGCGACTTCTATAAAAGAATTGCCAAATATCAAACTTCACAATATTCCGATCATTCGTATGGGAGTTATAACAGCTTTAATTTTACGTAGTTTAGGCTGCTTTGTGTGGGAGATACTGGAAGGGGCGTTGCAAAACCGTCCATATATTATACACTTAAATGATTATAAAAGCTTTATCAAATACCAAAATATAGGTGATTCGAATATCCGTGTGGAAGATACATTGGTTTAAAGTTAGCATAGTAATATGGGTCATTTGTGTGGGAGGTACCAGAAGGGACGTGACAATTTCGTCCATCTTCGATCTTAAACTAAGATTGGACAAATATCACCATGTGAATTGATTCCTTAACTCCGTTCGACAGTTATCGTGTTCACCAGCCAGCAGGACGGACGGACGGACATGGTTCAAACAACTTAAAAAGTCGTGAAACGGGTTTGGTACAAACATTCTTTGGGCCTTAAGTCACTCCTTCAATGCGTTACACTTTTTTCTTTCCCAAATAATATACATCCCTCGTACTCTGTAGAGTGAGGTTATACAAATTATTTTTTCTTTCAAAATCGAAATATAAGAAAAGTAGTCAACTATATGCTAATTTCTAAAATATAATCCTTCATTCCTTGCCTAATTTCAACTTTTTTACAAAACTTTTACATTTACTTTTCCGGGAGAAACGAAATGATACCAACGAAAATGTTGAAGCTAGAGTCGTAAAACTCGCTGTATACATTACTCGTACTACTTAGGCACTCGGCATAAATCGGCGACATATTCTAAACGGGATATTCATAAAGGAGAGAATTGGATAAATAGTTTCAAAAAGACCAGGATGGACAAAATTCAGTTCGGCCGGCCCGAATTGTATATACCCTCCACCACAGAGTGCTTTCTGCAGTATTACCGGCAGATTCGATTGCCCAATGTGGCCCATTTTCCCCCTAAAAATACAAATTTAGAAAAAGTTCTTTATGTTTCGCATCTACGCAGTCAGATGAATGTATACACCGAATTTTATGATTTCAACTCATTTCAGCGGTTTGGGTCGTACAGGAATACAAATTCCTCTTTTCAATTTGTATCCCTTAAAAGTAGGAATTTTGAAAAAATGATTCTATTTTAAGTATCTACGCAATCAGAGGGATGTACATTCCAAATTTCATGTGTTTAGCTGTTGTCGTATCATTGGTACCATTTGTATCCCTTTTTGTCTCATTTAAAACTTTTATTTAGTTTTTGGTGGTTTTACGCTACTAGTGGAATGTAAGCAACAAATTCCAAGTGCATATAAAGCAGAAATTAAAAAAAATGCTTAAATAGTCGAAATAAATTAATCCTTTGGCACATAAAACAGAGATTTTCAAAAAAGAAATGTTAAATATTAAGGGGTATTTTCAGTTCATGTTAGGGAAGAGATTTACCTCTGTACCGATTTCGCCACTTTCAAACTTTAACCGTTCTATATCCCTTTGACACATTTATGGATACTTAGAATCTCCTAGGTCAGTTTGTTCGATAGCTAGCGTACTTTCAACAGACAGACAGACTGAAATTGCTGAAGCGTCTGAGAATTTTACCAGGATACAAGTATCCGTTGAATATTTCAATGTGTTGCAAACGGAATGACAAAATGAATATACCCCTACCCTACGGCGTAGGGTAAAAAAGTTCAGTAACATTACAGGAAAATGTTAAATTTGTTTAATATATAAAAATATTGAAATAATAATTTTATAAAAAATATAAAATTTTAATTATTTTAAACCACGCAAAAGTACACATAAGGCAGCAATCTTCCTATTGTATTCCTTGAAAGTATGAATTTGGAAAAACCGTTTTATTTTTCGTGCCTTCATTATACCAGCTGTAGCCGTTTGGTAGTAGTTTCATCTCTCTATACCAATTTTACCTCTTAAAAGTACGTCGTAAAATTCTAAGTAAAATGGGAATAGAGGGATAAAAATGGTACCAACCAAACGGCTGTACCTAGAAATTCGGTGTATACATTCCTCTGATTGCATAGACAAGTAAAATACACGGATTTTTCAAAATTCGTACTTTTTGGGGTTAAAATGAAAAAAGGGGATAAAAATAGTACCAATCAAATGGCCGCAGCTAGAGTCATGAAATTCGGACTATACATTCCTCTGACTGTGTAGACACGGAAAATAAACTGATTTTTCGAAATTCGTACTTTTTGGGGTCAAAGTAGAAAAAGGGATAAAAATAGTACCAACCAAATGACCGCAGCTAGAGTCATGAAATTCGGAGTATGCATTCCTTTTACTACATAGACATGAAAAATAAAAGGTTTTTTCCAAATTCGTACTTTAAAGGGAGGGATAAAAATGGTACCAACCAAACGGCTACAATGAAATAATGGAATAATGAAATTCGTTGTATACATTCCTCTGATTGCGTAGACACTTAAAATAAACAGATAAACAGATATTTTGCACTATGTACGTCTGATAATGGATTTTCAAAATGTGTACTTTTGGAATTTAAATAGAATGGAAATACAACCAACTGTAGCACCCACTATCTACCAATATTTATTGTATTTAAGCTTTTTGAAAATATAAATATACGAATATTTATTTTTTGATTTGAAATAAATAATGGTTTGAAATAATTAAAATATTATATTTATTTATAAAATAAATTTTTCAATATTTGTATTTGTGTAGGTTTGGCTATATTAAAAAAATTATATTTTCCTGTAATATTACTGCACTTCAACGAAAACCGACAACATCTGTGGAATGCAATCCATGGTGGAGGGTATATAAAGTTCGGCCCGGCCGAACTTAACGCCTTTTTTACTTGTTCCATTTTAGCTTCTCTAGCTGTTTTATAGGTACATTTTATCCCTTTTTTGTCCTATTTCACCCGCTACAAATATTAGTGGAATGCGCATTCCATGTATCAATAGATATAAAAGAAATATTAAGAGTTATTGGTGGTATTTTTAGTCCTTGTGAGGGAAAAAATTTTCCCTATGGACCGATCTTGCCCACTTTCAATCTCAACCGACTACAACTATAAGACACATTTGGACGTCCTAGCTCATTTCGTTTAGATGCTACCGTACTTTCAACAGGCGGACAGACGGACGATTAAGAATATATATACATTATGGGGTCCCAGGTCGATATTTCAAGGAGTTACAAACGGAGGTGGAGGTATAGTAAACCGTGTCGGAAACAATGTTGCGGTTTTCCAACCCGGTTGAATGTATAGTTTTTTACTGACCGCTGTTGCATAGTGTTATTATGCATTATACCACTTTTCACATTACCCGCATCATTCATATTGAACGATTGACTGATGACTGACAAACAACTGCCATTCGCAGCCATTTCGGTTGGTTGGTTGGTCACGAAATGACGCTGTTGCTGTAGTACAACGACCACTGCTGCGGAAAATGTTATGAATAGATTTAGTCGAAAATATGCACATCGTCGCCGCCTGAAATGTAAAAGGCCGCAACATCACTTTTAATAATTTTACAGGAGGAGGAGCAGAAAAACGTAATAAAATGAAAACCAATGCGGTTACAATAACGATTATTAAGGATACTATCGCAATATAACAATGAAATTACAAACATTATAAATTAGGACTACACGGTAAAAAATCGTTGGGTACTTCAAACAAATTTATTTTTCGGTCTGTTTGAATTTCCTTAATAAAGATGAAGGTTAAAATGTTGCCAGTGACGTGTACTTCGGTCTAATGCCCTCTGTTCAATCAAAAACTTAATATTGACATTTATGTGATGTTCCGCCCTTTTGCATTTCAGGTGACCATATATATGCACGTATTTGTTTACTATCATCCTCGTCTACGAGCATCTCACGATGCCGATTTGCCAGAGCTGCCAATGCCAACGGCGACCATTCAAAATCAAAAAGAGCAACAACAACGACGTGCAACATACACACGCTGGAGTTGTTGATAAATTATTAGTTAAAAACCAGACAAATCGCTTTCCATTTTAGCATTAAACGATTGAGTAAGTCGTCGTAAGTCGCCGAGAAAGAGAAGAAGAAGATGCAGAAGAATAAAGGAATCTTAGCTTAGGCACAAATGGAGAATTTCAAGGTGAATCGAAAATGAAATGAAAAGCTAACTTCGTATGTATGTAATGGCAAGACAGTTCAAATGAACCTGAAACAAAACAAAGCTTGTGAATGTGAGTATGTACTTCAAGTCTCAAGTTCGTGTCTTAAGTCTTTTGTTTCTGTTTGTTGAGATTAATCGGTGGAAACCCATCTGCATCAAAATTGAAGATTAATGCATGTCAAACTAATTGCAAAATCACCCATAAATTGTTGAAGTATCTTGTGGGAAGAAAATGACAGAACATACTAACCTAGAGGTCAAAGTGTCAACTAAAAAATTATATTGTTTGAGAACATTTTGTAAAATGTATTATGAAAAATAAACAGAAGGAATACCAATACCTTCCTATATATGACGTCACTGAGTCCATTTTTGGAAAAATAGTTTAATACAAAAGATGTTTGGAAAAAAACAACATAAAATCAAGTAAAAAGGCGTTAAATTCGGCCGAAACGAACTTTATATACCCTCCACCATGGATTGCATTCCGCAGAGGCTGTCGATTTTCATAGATGTACAGAAATATTACAGGAAAATATATATTTTTTTCATATAGCCAAACCAAAACAAATACAAATATTGAAAAAATAATTTTATAAATAAATATAATAATTTTATTATTTCAAACCACGCTTATAAGGCATGGCTACCAATACGTTTAAACTATATATATCGAAATAATACTTCAAGTCAATTCAACAAATAAATATTCTTATATTTATATTTTCAAGAAAGCTTAAATACCATAAATATTGGTATATTGTTGGTGCTACAGTTGGTTGTATTCCCGTTCTATTTGAATTCCAAAAGTATAATTTGAAAATCCATTATCTCATATACATAGTGCAAAATAACCTAAATTCACCCATTTTTTGCAGTAAAAGTAAAAAAGTACGAATTTGGAAAGATATTTTTATTTTGCGTGTCTACACAGTCAGAGGAATGTATACAACGAATTCCATGATTCTAGCTGCGGCCATTTGGCTGGAACCATTTTTATCCCCTTTTTCCTATTTTACCCCCTTAAGAGTACGAATATCGAAAAATCCGCCATTTAGAGGGATGTACACACCGAATTTCATCATTCTAGCTGTAGTCGTTTAGTTGGTACTATTTTTATCCCTCTGTACCCAGTGTATCCCTTGAAACTACGAATTTGGAAAAAACATATTTTTGTGTCTACGCAGTCAGAGGAACGTGTACTCCGAATTTTATAACTCTTGGTTGGTACCATTTTTATCCCCTTTATCCATTTTAACCCCGAAAAGTACGAATTTCGAAAAATCTGTTTATTTTAAGTGTCTACGCAATCAGAGGAATGTGTACACCGAATTTCATTATTCCAGGTGTAGCCGTTTGGTTGTTACCATTTTTATCCCTCCGTACCCATTGTATCCCTTGAAAGTACGAATTTGGAAAAAACCTTTTATTTTCCATGTCTACGTAGCCAAAGGAATGTATACTCTGAATTTCATGACTCTAGCTGCGGTCATTTGGTTGGTACTATTTTTATCCCCTTTTTCTATTTTGACCCCAAAAAGTACGATTTTCGAAAAATCGGTTCATTTTCCGTGTCTACACAGTCAGAGGAATTTATACTCCGAATTCAAAGACTCTAGCTGCGGTCATTTGATTGGTACTATTTTTATCCCCTTTTTCATGTTAACCCCAAAAAGTACGAATTTTGAAAAATCCGTGTATTTAACTTGTCTATGCAATCAGAGGAATGTATATACCGAATTTCCGTGCCGTTTGGTTGGTACCATTTTTATCCCTCTATTCCAATTTTAACCCTTAAGAGTACGAATTGGGAAAAAATACTTTTATATTATGTAACTACTCAATTAGACGATTGTTCATGAATGTACAATAGTTCTACCTGTTGTCGTTTAATATGTACCATTTTTATCCCTTTTTGCCCTATATCACGGTCACTTTATGGTGTACGTTCTTGTTATACGGGGAATTCGTATATCCAATATCATGTAAGTACAAGCAGACATATTGAAACTATATGCTTAAATACTCTAAAATATTAGGGGTTATTATGAGTATTTTTAGTCCTTATGAGGGAAAAAAATTTTCCCTTTGGGCCAATTTGACCCAGTTTCAATCCCAACCGATCTACGACTATAAGAGGCATTTACGGAAAATTTGGACGTTCTAGCTACTTTCGTTTAGATGCTAGCGTGTTTTCAGCAGACGAACGGACTTGGCTAGATCGTCTTAGAATTTTATGACGATCAAGAATATATATACTTTATAGGGTCTCAGGTCGATATTTCAAGGTGTTACAAACGGAATCACAAAGTTAGTATACCCTCATCCTGGAGGTGGAGTGCAAATAAGGAGCGTTTAACGCATAGATGGCTTTATCTAAATCATTATTAAACAATACAAACCTTATTTCTGTGGGGTGACTGGAAATTATTTTTTTTAATTCCACGAATCAAACTAATGGACATAGATCACAGGATACGTCACAAGCAAAAGCCTCAGATGTGACCCCTCTAGAGATGTTAAAAAACGGTCCTTTTCAGGAAAGCAGTAAGCAGAAAGCAATATTTTTTCAATTCATTGAACAAAAATAGTTTCATGAATAAGACGCATTCAATTATTTCTTCGACTTTCTTTTCTATACAAAAAAGGTCTTTTGTTTTCGGATTTTTCGAAAAACGGGTTTCGGCTTAAACCGACTAAAAAAACGGTTATGGCTTTTTACTGTGGAATGAAAAAGGATAAGACAGGATTAAATAAAAAATATATACATACTCTATACCGTTCTGAGTGGTAGGTTATTGTAAATAAGGTTTATCTTAATTGTTTCTAACACCAAGAAATACTAGTGTTGAAGCCAGCTGTATGTATACTGATCGGTTTAGAGTAACCAGCTAAGTAGAACTAATATTTATCTATCGAATATGGATTTTGACGGTCTTTGTTTTTATACAGGTTTCATACAATTTTCACTTTCAGTTTGATTTCTTAACACTGTAGATGGAACATATTATTTTCCTGCAGTGAAAATGGACCACATAGGTCCATTGAATAGCGCCCTCATAAGTGATTATTCTAATTGATCCATTATCACTCAGAAACCATGGGTTTTAAATTAAGATATCACTCCATATCACAATAAATCCTGCGCGACTTCAACGTCTTCTTACTTTTTTTGGGGGGCTACGTAATTGGGGTTAAGAAAAATCACACAAAAAATATGAAAAATTACCGAAAAGACCAAACAAAAATGAGCGATATTTCGTGTGAAAAATAGCACAACTCTGCGAAGCCTCAGCTTTGGACGTACCCAGAGGAGAAAATCTGTAATGTGGGATACCGTATTTGGACATACACCAAATGAAATATTTTTGGGCGATTTATTATATTAAAAATTACTAAAATCGTGCGTTTTTTCATATGCAATATTACCCAATTGGGGATTTTTTATAATTTGGGCATTTTTTTTTTAATTTTTATTTTTTGTCAATTTTTATTTTTATTTTAATTTGATTTGAAGATTTAATTTAATGTGAAAATAGTTTCATTTAATCTGAAAATGCAATGTTGTAACATTTGAAGCGATTAGAACAAAACAAAAGACTTAAGACACAAACTCTCAAAACGAATCGATCATTTCACCTATGTACGTGTTGACAATGTCACATTTACACGTTACACCATCAAAATTTAATCAAAAGTTCATCATAAATTGTTGCAATTACATTTCTACAGTTCTGCTGCAGGCAACAATTATAGGCTCCGATTACGCCCCTAAACGGAGCAAAAAACTCAACAACAAAAACAAAACACATTGTCAAACTAAAAAAAAAACTAAAACTAAAACCAAATTAAACTACTTTTGTGTAATCTGTTGCGACTGCAACAGCAAACTGGCTGCTACTAGTCAACCATTAAATCAATATAATTTGTCTAAACCAGACACTCCTCAGACCGTGGCCAGACGACACCATGAGATCAACAGAAGCCAACATCAGTGTGACAGTGTGGATTTTGTGGTAGTCCACCGTAGCCACATCATAGCCACTGTCGCTGCAGTGATGGTGGCGGTGACGGTGGTGATTGCTGATGACGACGGTGGTGGAGTTGTTGGTGGATGTGGCGGCGACAACAACAGTCTAAATAGCAAGCAACACTTCCACTCTGTAAATGTCGTTTGACAGTGTGCGAATGAACGAACGACCGAACTAGTCACGAGTGAGTGACGGACTAACAACTGCCGGACTGAAGGTGGACACTGAATGGTCGGTCGGTGGTGGTAAGGCGGCGGCGTGCCAGTGTGATGAGGCTCGTATTGGTGGTTGTGGCAAACATTTGTTAACACTTTAACAAGTTATGATTTAAGATAGACAACAACAAAATGCATTTGCCGAAGAAAAACATAAATATTAGTGTGTACCGCAAATTATGAATATTGAATTTTTGACGCGAGATTTTTGAATATTGTATCCGAACATAAAAAATATTTGTTCGCAACAACAAAACATTTTATGGATTTTTTATTTTTACTAAAATTCCTATTCTAAGCTACCTTTAATATTTCTACATTTTATTTTGATAATATAGGCCCGATCACAACCATTTATATGTTCAATTAAAGGTATTTATGATGGCTACAAATATTGCGGACATCACTTTCACGTAGAAACAGTGGTTTAGGAAAACTCTCCAAAAAACGGTATACTTGATAAATCTGGCACGAAAAAAACATAAAAATACAAAAAAAAAAGAAAAAAAATTGCTATATTTGCCATAAAATATACAAAAAAAGTAAAAAAAATATTTTGCTTTATTTGTTAATAGCTAACATTATAAGGAAGAAAACGGTGCCTATATGTGATGGATCTATGATAAATGTAGAAATTATGGCCCTACATATTAGGATGGGCCACGAAAATAAATTGCACCGGTCACCCATCAGAAATAAAGATTGGATTGTCAAATGATGATCTGCAAAATATTTCATCACTGGGCCAAGCCATCTGTGAGCAAAACGCTCCTGAAAACACCTCTAAAAATCGTGTTTATCCCGTATAATTTTTTCATGTTGCATTTTTGTCCAAATTTCTTTTCTGAATTAATAGACCCCTTGAAGCACTTTAAATAAAAAAATTATTCTTGTCTATTCTAAGACATTGGTCGTATTATTGGACGTTTATATTGAATTAGTGTGGATTTTCAAGGTGACAGCTAAAAACTCATATTTCATGGAAACATTTTGTAAAAGATGATATAAAAAATACATAGAATGCATCAATACCTTTCGATTGATGCCTAAATGATGAATATCGGACGAAAAATGACGTCACGGACTCCATGTTTGTAAAATAATTGAATGCAGGAGATGGATTTTCAGAGGCAAATTTTCCAAACTCTTTTTACAAAAATGAGCGCTGCGGCGTCAATTTCCATCCGATGTTCATCATTTAGGCATCATTCGATAGGTATTGACTGTCGCTATTTGTAAATTTTATAAAGTACTAACGCCAAATACGAAAAAATGTTCAGTTGTCACTATGAAAGAACGCAAAAAATTACTATAAAGGTCCAATAATTCGACCAATAAGTTACTCTAAGACAAGAATCAAAATTTATTTAAAGTGCTTTCAAGGGTCTATTATTTCAGAAGAAAAAAATTGACAAAAATGCAGCACAAAAAAATTACACGAGAACGACTAGATTTAGGAGCGAAATATTTTGCAAATCATCATTAAACAATCCAAACGTTATTTTCGTGAGGTGACTGGAAATTGTTGTTCCATTTGTATGGAACGCGACCCAGCCTACTATATTATCTAAATTTGTGGTCAAATAGCACGAAAAATCCATATTAATATTAAATAGATGAATATTCAGTTTTATTTTATAATAGCAGGGATATTAATTCTTGTGAACTGAGGGGCCATATACACTAGGGCGTGTCAATTTGTATGGGTGAAAAAAATAAAATTTACGGAAAATTCGAACAGAGATACAAGCCGACCGATTTTAAGCCGCCACTTGTTTCTGCACGAGCCGCGCCACCGTCATTTTCATGGGCTCACATCGTCTTCAACCACGCCGCCGAGATTTGACGTAGTAGGATTGGACTGAGGTCCAATCCTACTACCAAAATAGACAACCCACTTAAAATTACAAAAGAAAATATAACTGTCGACATAGACAACCTACTACAGTGAAATATATGGATCTTTCTTTGAATTTTGTATCAAACTACATGATGATGTTTATAAAGGGTCCACCATCTAACGTTTTTTTTTTTTTCAACTATTCAGCCGTTGGACTATTATTTGTGGGGTGCCCTCAAAGATAAGTGTTACGCCGACAACCCAGAGACAATTGACGCTTTAAAGGACAATATTCTTGAAGCCATTGGTGAAATACAGCTGTACACAATCGATAATGTGCTTAAAAATTGAACCGATCGTGGCATGGCCAGCCGAGGCAGCCATTTGAATGAAATTATTTTCCATTATGAACCAGAAGGATTGCACTTTCAAATAAAAAAAGAAATTTGAGAAAATATTCAGTAGTTTTTTTATAGCATTTTCAAAAAAAGTTATTTGGCGGACCCTTTAGAAAGTTGAATGATTGCATTTTGATTTGAAAGTCGCATTTATATAAGTCAATTCCAGTATGCGTGGTCATGTGTTCCAATAGCTCCTCTACTGTACTTTAGTGTGTCAAAGTAGGTAGAGCTTTACCATTCTTTGGGAGGATTATGATATTCAAGATTTCTGATCAAATTAATTGCAAAAATATTTATTAAATGCATCCATATTATAAATAATTGTATGGGATAATAATATTAAATTATGGGAACATTGGGTAATTTTGGTTAATATTGAATTACTTGACAAAGAATTAAAGAAAAGATATTCAAAGCCAATACAAACTGTTCTTTCCATTTTCCCAAAATTGTCAAATAAATAGGAGTTATCGAATGACAGAACGAGCCGACAAATCAGCCGCCGCTGACCCATTTTGGGTAGCGCCGCCGCCGATAATAATGGTTCGGCTTGTAACTCTCAATTCGAAAAACATTTCTCCAAGCAACCATGGGTCTAAGATGAATTCCTAGCCCTCGGAAATCGACTTAAAATGCTAAGGCGATCTATCCATTTCCTTCTGTATGTCTCAAAATGAAATCCCTTTCTGTGGGCTAGGAATTCATATGGTTTCTTGGTTAAATGTTCGACCCGCCCTATTATACACCGCAATGATTTTTGACAAGATTTTCGAATTTCTGTTCCATAATAATAATTTCTCAATCAATTGGAATCATTAATTTTACCAATAGCTTTTTGCAAATCTTTGATTCCGGGCAAATACTCACACATTACTACGGTACACCCTAATGCACATGTCTATTTGCAACATTCCACACATGGACGGACCGTCTACCAGTGGAGGAGAAAAATTAGTTGCATATTATTGCAACGTAGGTGCAAAAATCATGCATCCAAACAGCAGCTTTAACACGACCACCACCACCACTATTTATGTCGGGACGGGCAGTCACTAAAAGCACCAGCTTTAAATCGAGTGACATGGAGATTGAAGCTTATGACGCTTGTACACAGTTTTGTTAGACTATTAAGACCTGTCTGAAGTGGTAGACTCGATTTGCCACAATGGGTTGAGTGTGTATACAGTGGTAGTGGAAGGTAGTGTCGCGCTAGGTTATTTCCTTAATTGTTGCCTTTTTTCATATATAAATCTGAAGGAATTTTTGCGATTTGATTGTAGAGAGGTTTAATTGTGACAGGGGAAGATTAATAATAATATTTTTTCAAATGAGCGTTGGCACGGCAGAAGTATTGCTGGCTATAACTATACCTGCATATACACATACTTACATATGCAACTCAATGAGAAGCTTGTAAGATGGCATGTGTGCTTTATTACTTGGTGCGAGTTTTTAAACGCAAATTCGGCAAGTGAGTTGTGCTTCTCGTTCGTTTGTGAGAATCATCTCCTTATAGAGGCCGGGTTTGATGTTGAAAAGTCGCCGCGAAGCCACTTGAAAAGACTTTTGACATGGTCGAAATCATGATCGTGGTAGTCTGCAGCCAAGTAATAAATGTCACCATGCCATTTGTAATTAAATTTGTATTCTTGAGCCAGGACAATATCCCAGTTCAAATCAAATACAAATTTGGTCAAATCACTTCACGTCTCTCAATATTTTACGGATTTGAGATTCAATAAAATTAAATTTATTTCATCAAAACCGATGAAAACGGCATTTTAGTAAAAAATCCTACATTTTGGAATACATTTTCCCAACTTTGGAAAATCGGCTAATTTTAATACAAAATCTTCACATCTAGTAATTTTTCATCTTTTTATCTGTTTTGATGAATTTCAAGTGTTTTCATTCTTCAATCTTGAGAGATGTGAACTGGAATGACCAACATTTGTAGTTTTGCCAAATGTAACTAAAACTTAACTTAATAAAACAGCCAATTATTGATGGATTTTTAATAACAAAGTGAATTCAGAATTCACAAATACAAAATTGAAAAATGGCGAATAAATAAAAAAATATGTTTGCTAGACAAATACACTAAGATTTCTTAAATAAACTTTATACGTGGGATTCTCTTTACACTTTTTGCTGATCATAAGATTATACAATGAGATGTGTACTGTGCTGAAGGGTTGGCTCCCTTGCGTCGTCTCCACGCACGGCGGACTAAAGTTTGGCGTGAGCGATAGTGGCTACAGTTTTCTAGATTCCATAATTCTGACATAGGTAATATATTACGACGCGCGAAGATGCGTTTGTGGATTTATAAAAAATGTTTAATTCCAAAAAATATTCTCTTTTGACAATAAAAAATTAATAATATATTTGATTTTTATGAACTAATGCCCGATTATCATTATTATAATTATTTTCTCACTAGAAGTAGCCCAATGTTTTTGCTTTCGACTGCAAAAAAATTTGTGGGATCTCACACGAATCGAAAGTAATTTTTTACATTATTTACCTTAAAAGGTATTTACTTAGGGATTTATGAACCGTCTGTCCGTCTGCTGTCCATCTAAGCTTGTTCGCACTCTACAGGTCGCAATTGCTGTCCGATTATCATGAAATTACTTTCATGATAATCGGAGAAGTTACTTTTTTTGGCCAAGGACGATCGGCATTGAATTTGGAGGAAATCGGTTCAAATTTAGATATAGCCCCCCTTACAAATGTCGCTCCCGATTTGACTTTCTCCGCTCTAGAATCCACATATTGTACCCGATTTTCTTTAAAATTGGCACAACATCTTATAATCCAACTAAAAACACCTATGGTGAAAGTGCGTAAGATCGGTTCAGATTTAGATATAGCCCCGATACAAATGTTGCTCCCGATTTGACCTTTTTCCGCTCTAGAATCCACATATTGTACCCGATTTTCTTTAAAATTGGCACAACATCTTATAATCCAACTAAAAACACCTATGGTGAAAGTGGGTAAGATCGGTTCAGATTTAGATATAGCCCCCATACAAATGTTGCTCCCGATTTGACTTTTTCCGCCCTAGAATCCACATATTGTACCCGATTTTCTTTAAAATTGGCACAACATCTTATAATCCAACTAAAAACACCTATGGTGAAAGATCGGTTCAGATTTAGATATAGCCCCGATACAAATGTTGCTCCCGATTTGACCTT
Source organism: Polietes domitor (assembly GCA_947397865.1). Taxonomy (NCBI): domain Eukaryota; kingdom Metazoa; phylum Arthropoda; class Insecta; order Diptera; family Muscidae; genus Polietes; species Polietes domitor. The sequence continues at coordinate 66,428,055 of OX377619.1, read as the reverse complement.
TTTCCGCTCTAGAATCCACATATTGTACCCGATTTTCTTTAAAATTGGCACAACATCTTATAATCCAACTAAAAACACCTATGGTGAAAGTGGGTAAGATCGGTTCAGATTTAGATATAGCCCCCATACAAATGTTGCTCCCGATTTGACTTTTTCCGCCCTAGAATCCACATATTGTACCCGATTTTCTTTAAAATTGGCACAACATCTTATAATCCAACTAAAAACACCTATGGTGAAAGTGGGTAAGATCGGTTCAGATTTAGATATAGTCCCCATACAAATGGCGCTCCCTATTTGACTTTTCCCGCTCTAGAATTCACATATTGTACCCGATTTTCTTTAAAATTGGCACAACATCGTATAATCCAACTGAAAACACCTATGGTGAAAGTGGGTAAGATCGGTTCAGATTTAGATATAGTCCCCATACAAATGTCGCTCCCTATTTGACTTTTCCCGCTCTAGAATTCACATATTGTACCCGATTTTCTTTAAAATTGGCACAATATTTTATAATCGAACTAGAAACACCTATGCTGAAAGTGTGTATGATCGGTTAAGATTTAGATATATCCCCAATACAGATGTTGCTAACCGATTTTGGCCAAACTTTACATATTATATTTCACCAATAAACATACATGGTGAAAGCGGGTCTCATCATTCCAGGTTTCAGTATACCCCCATACAAATATCCTTTCCGATTTAATATTTTTTGTCAAACACATACATTTACATGATTCAAAAATCCTTCCCGATTTCACTTTTTTACCGAATTGAATTGTATTCGGATAGAAAGTGGGGTGTATCATATAGTCGGCTCCATCCGTCTTTAGCCTTTCCTTACTTGTTTGGGAGATGCCCATATGTCCATACTTTGGTATAACCCAAATGGGGCCCCATTCTGCTCTATTACAGCTCTAGAAAGTACATCTTACATCGGATCTTCATCAAATTTTGCAGATCATTATATGTTTCAACTAGGAATACCTACCGTGAATGAAAAATATATAGGCGCATGTTTTGCCACAGGCATCAAGTGCTGTTAAAGGCCCCCTTTAAATGTCCGTCCGGTTCGTCCTATTACCGCTGTATAATCTGTATTTGTCATTGGATCTTTCTTGATCAATTTTCCAGATCATGTTTTATTTACTTTACTCGGAATATCTTACTTTATTATTTACCATATCCATTAAATTTGGCTAAAGTTGCATTTATAGTATAATTTATATGAACTAGATAAAATTTGTCCCATGAAATACCAGGGTTTAGTAATCAAAGCGAGGTATATACGCAGGGAGTGGTGTAGGGTATTACTTGTTATGTTTAAAGAAGATTTTTTTTTTATTTTTAGTAGGCAGGTACAAAACCACTGTTTCTGTGTGAAAAAGAAATCCACATGATAATTCAGATTCATTCAGATCAGATTTTTGTAAAATTTTCAATAAAAATGTTTTTGAAATACTGCTAAGCATTCTATAAATTGAATCAAATTTTCAAAAATCCAACCAAATTTTTGTACTTAAACGCTAAACCTTGGCTAAAATAAAACCGAGATAATTTCCATCTGGATAGTCAAAATCAGTAGCAATCAGATATTTGAAAACATTTTTATAATCATTCTAAACCTAAAAAATATTTATAATTTTGCTACGCCACTTCCAGTACCTTAGTCCTTATCCTAGGTAAAACTAATTATGTTATAACTTCTATAGCGGTGTGTAAGATCCACTATGACTTGATATTTGATCTTGTTGTTACAATTATTTTACAAATATGGCTCAATCGCCACAAATAACCGACATTAAGTAAAATTAAAGTCCGTATAAATTGACTGCGCAGTTTCGATGGGTGCTACCCCATCTCGTCAGAACTTTCGCAACGAATGTATGTCTTTGACTGAAATCAGGGTTAATATTAGTACCAGCGGTCACATATGACAAATGAGAAGCGCTGATAAACAAAATATTCCACCGAACTAAGTCGACACACTAAAAATCTCACTTTGCCAATTCAATGTTATGCATGTGCTCGCAACAATGCAAAGGTTGTTGTTGTACGGTATGTCCCGTCTTCACTGTACCTCGTTTGTATTGTTGTTGTTTGTATGTATAGTTGGTCTGTTATGTTGTATGTGTTGTCATTTATTTTGGTTTAAGACCAAAGTTTGTGCTGAAGTCTTCAGCAGAACCCGTATAAATTTCATACAGATCATCTCTGAGAGTGAGGGCATGAGACGTTATAAACTGAAACTTACATGCTGAAATCATGGTTTGTTATACACACATCCATAGTTCATAAAACCCATAGCGATGATATCATTAAGTTGATGGCATTAAATGAATTTGAAGACAAGACAATCCAATTATCCTTCGGGAGAGCTAAATAGCAATGTTCTTCATGTAAGTTGTGATGTTCAGGAATATTCGCCTATCTCGGAAAATGGAAGTGTTCAGATTCGATCAACTTTTTATATTCTTAGAAAGGGTTTTGGTAATGTGAAGGAGGAGAACCACACTCTACAACTATATACATTTAGTTCATATACGTATTTCATATTCTGTGTGGGGATAACTCATCAGTGGCTCTTCTGTACAGATTGCTTGCGTTACCATACTATTATCAGTTGTATATATATATATATATTTAAATTTACATATGCGTATTATATACATCCGAAAACCTCACCGAAAAACGTTTTGAATTGTGTTATGACCTTTAACCTTTCACATTAGCATTTACTGTAGTCTAATGGATTTTCTGCACTATACAGCTTTCCCTCCATGATCTTAGACAACCACCCACTACAACTTTTAGTTTGATGCCACTCTAATATTCCAGGTGTTTTGAATATCAACTAAAACTCACGGCATTCAATATGCGATTGTAAACCACTGTGCCACTGACTAGTCATAGTGCTTCGGATAAAGCAATGCTGATGATGATGCCTATGAACATGTTTATTATAAACATTCCCGGTCGTGAGCAGCTCATGTTACTCCTCTGGGCTAGCATTCAGTTGTGTAGTTATAAAATGGCAATAAAAATGGCCATTATAACACTCTTGTAATAATCATCGAAAACATATGTACAAATTATGATAATTTTCTTTGCTCATATTTCCAATTTTTCTTTTCTGATTCTTCTCGTTGCAGTGCGCAACTTTAGTCCTCGCATGGATTACAACAGCAACGAATGGCGTCCGGTGGGTCGTGGAGATCCATTGAAAAATGATCCGACATTCGATTACAGTCCCCCCACCTTGGATAGAGTGCGCTATTGGGCTGATCCCGATAAGGACAAGGATAAGACGGAAGAGGTGTCGGCAGCCATCATTGATGCCAAACTGAAGAAGGCTAATCCGGGTAAAAATGAAATTCTGCTGCTGGGTGTCACGGGTGATCGTATGCGTGGTACGCCAGTAATACAACATCCTCAGCACGTGCAGCATGCTCCGCAGCATATGCAGAAGAATGCCAAGGGTGAGACTCCTTTGCTGCAACCGAAATACACCTCGATACGACGCAGTTATTACGCACATCAGCTGCCCACACATTTGATGCCTCCACCCATGCAACCCATGATGCCGGCCATGCAGCAGCAACAACCGTTACAGCAATCGGGGCAGCAAGCGGTTGGCCATGTGATGATGAAGCCAGCCCATACGGAATACAGACACAATATGCCACATTCCTATATGAGTTCTTCGCCTCAGATGGGCTCAGCAATGAATGGACACTCCTCCAAACCCACCTACCATATGTCGTCGCCTTCGACCCAGCCCTGGGTGCAGCACTCGTCCATGGTCACTTCTATGCCATCGCATCACATGAAAGCCCAAGCTCCGCAACATTATTCGCATCCAAATCCAAATCCACATACTCATGCGCACGATACACATCATCAGGAATCTGTGAATTATTTGACCTACACCAGACCCAGCATGTCCAGTACCCCCGGCCACGATTATTACTCGCCCAACTCGATAAGAGGAGGCTCGGCGGCGGTGCATAAATCGGGAAGTTCACGCAAGCCCTGGATCCATGATTTGTTGCAGAAGGAATTCATCAAAACGATGAAACCCACGCTGAGTCCCAATTCTTATCACACCGAGCCACCGGCCAGACAGCCCCAAATGGAGTCTCACTTTGAGCCAATGCTGCCGCCGACCACGACCTATGCTCCGGTGACTTTTGTGACACCCACCACTGCGCCAGCCACCACACAGTCGGCAGCCGTCTACATTACCAGCAGCAGCACGACTTATCACACCACAGCCTCTCCACCGGTCTACACCCAAGCCACCACCACTACTCAAGCACCCCGAACCACAACAACGTTGAGTCCTACCCGCCTGCTGATACCCAACACGAGTAATTTGTCGTATCGTCCCACTGTGACGCCCATGAAAATGACCACAGATTCCTTGTTCTCGCACTACAATCAGCCGGAGAAACCTTTAAGGGGACCCATGTACTTGATCATCGAGGGCCACTCTAAGGTCAAGACCTATGGCAAAGATGAGTTGGATCCGCATAAACCGAAAATAGTGCCGGTCATATCGAATCGCGAGCCGGTAGTGAGAAGAGCCGATCCAAATGAGAAAAGAGGAACTCCCGAAACCTTCCAAGTCAAACACTTGCACACCATTACCACCCAGCCCATGGAGAAACCTACCACCGCCACGTCGAAAATGGCCGCAAGCACTACCACCAAAAAACCAGTGGTGGTCACCTCCACTGCCAAGTCTAGCACCACCGTTAAGCCGACCACGGCTAAACCGAAAACCACCACAAAGAAGATGGTGGCCACAACTCCGGCCATCATCCCGAAAAAGGCGACAGCCACAACACCAGCCACCCCCACCACTCCGAAAAAGGTGGCGAGCTCGACAACAACAACCGCTAAACCGGCCACCAAGGCAGCGCCAAAGATAAGTGTCACCACAACCAGCACCACAGCGAAACCAAAGGCCGAGAAAAGTCCCAGTCCCAAGGAGGATAAAATTCCCTCAAAGTCCCCGGTGAAAGGTGACAAAGTGAGCCCCAACAACCTGAACTCCTTGAATATAGCACAGAAACCCAGTCAAGCCTTAATAACGGAACCTCCCACAGCCATGCAGGGATTCTTAAGCCTGCTGGACTCTTCACTCGACACACTCTTCAAACAAGACGCCAACACCGCACCAGCTGGCCCAGCAGCTAATGGCGAAAAGAAGGAATCTGCCACCACTACTAAATTGAAGTCCATCAATATGAATACTCAGCCCCAGATAGAAGCAAGAGTCAGCACTAAGTTGCAGGCCATTAAAGCGGAAGATTATGATGATGATGACGATGATGCCCAATTCTTGAAAGCCACCACCGAGTATTTGCCACGTGAGACCAGGCAAATTTTCGACTACGATCAAAGGCCGGAATCGCGGATCACCACGAATTATGACGAACTCATCGATAGCCTTGGCGAAGAGGAAGATCTGTCGGCTTTGGGTTTCGACGATGAATACGAAGACGATGAGGAGGCGGAGGCGGATGAGCTGGAGTCCCCTAACAATCAGCAACTGATTAAACGCATCGATTCGTTGGTAAGCAGCACAGAGGATCTGGAGGACTTGGACGACGATCTAGAAGAAGACGGCGACGACCTGGAAGCATTGGATTTGGCGCGCCAACAGAAAGCGAAGAAAGCGTAACGATTCACACACACTCTCAACGTGTCTTTCAAAGTTTTTTCTAAGTATTTCACATACTGTTCTATACCAAAATCTTCGAAATCGAAATCGATCCATCATCGGTGTGGTTTATATAGTATTTGTTTTTGTAATTGTCTCCCAATTGAGTCCCCCATTGTAAATGTATATAACAACAGCTTTATTTGAGAAATCCACATCCATTGAGCCTCCCGTCCCCAACCGGAAATTATGAAGAGTTGTTTAATTTAAGTTATGTCACGATTATTTTTGTGACAAGAAAAACAAAAAAGAAACGTTTTAAGTTTAATTATAATAACATTTATTTATTGAGTTAGTTGTTTAAGTGTAAATTATTGAAATAAAAAGCTATTTATTAAAAATAAATCAAAAAATACAAAAGGCATTCTATCGTAAATTTTCCTGCAACAAAGGTTTCGCATAACGAAATTAGGGACGATGCAGACAACATTTAACAGTTTAATGAATTCCTTGAAAGGATAACAAGTAAAAACGGCCGGGCCGAATTTTATATACCCTCCACCATAGATTGCATTCCAGAGAGTCGATTTTCGTAGAAGTGCAGTAAAATATAAATTTCTTAATAAAGCCAAACCAAAACAAATACAAATATTGAAAAAATAATTTTATAAATAAATATAATATTTTTATTATTTCAAACCACGCTTATAGGGCAATGCTACCAATACGTTTACATATCGAAATAATACTACAGGTCAATTCAAAAAATAAATATTCTTATATTTATACTAGGTGTAGTACTTTAGTTGGTACCATTTTTATCCCTTTTTGTCCCGCTCGCCCCTAAAAGTACAAATTTCGAAAAATCCAATTTTACTTCGCTTTTATATGGTCAGAGGAATTTATATACCAAATTTCACGATTCTAGGTACCATTTTTATCCCTTTCTGTCCCGCAGGCCACTTAAAAGTACAATTTTCGAAAAATCCAATTCTACTTCGCTTTTATATGGTCAGAGGAATTTACATACCAAATTTCACGATTATAGGTGTAATATTTTAGTTGGTACCATTTTTATCATTTTCTGTCCCGCACGCTCTTTAAAAGTACAATTTTCCAAAAATCCAATTTTACTTCGCTTTTATATGGTCAGAGCAATTTACATACCAAATTTCACGATTCTAGGTGTAATACTTTTGTTGGTACTATTTTTATTCCTTTTTGTCCCGCACTCCCATTAAAAGTACAATTTTCGAAAAATCCAATTTTACTTTGCTTTTATATGGTCAAAGGAATTTACATACCAAATTTCTCGATTCTAGGTGTAATATCCCTTTTTGTCCCGCAAGCCCCTCATAAGTACAAATTTCGAAAAATCAATTTATATTGCATGTCTACGTTGTCAGAGAAATGTAAATAACGATTTTCAAGATTCTAGCTGCAATTCTTAAATTGGTACCATTTGTATCCCTTTTTGCCTCTTTCCTCCCTTAGAAGTACTAATTTCGAAAAATCCCTATTTGTAGCTCGTCTGCATGGTTATTGCAAGGAACTCACCGAATTTCATGTTTATAGATACTGCCGTTTAGTCAGGACGAAGGTTCGATGTTTACTCCTTTTGGGCCCCTAAAAGTACGAATTTCGTAAAACCCTTTCTTAGTCGACGTCATATTTGCGAACTACACTTTTTCATGACCCTGGCTTCAACCGTTTGGTCTGGGGGCTGGTCAATGATAAGTCAGTCAGTCAGTAACGCAACTCTTTTATATATATAGATTTTCAAAAAGCTTAAATACCATAAATATTGGTAGATATTGGGTGTTACAGCTGGTTGTATTTCCTTTATATTTTAATTCCATAAGTACAAATTTTGAAAATCCATTATCTCACGTACATAGTGCAAGATAACCTAACTTCATGATTCAACCAATTCAATTTGCCGAAAAGGTAAAAACGTACGATTTTTGAAACATCTTTTTATTTTGCGTGTCTATGCAGTCAAATGAATGTATATACCGAATTCCATGATTCTAGCTGCGGTCATTTGGTTGGCACCATTTTTATCCCTTTTTTTCATTTTCTAAAATCTCTTTACTTTACGTGTCTACGCAATTAGAGGGATGTACACGCCGAATTTCATCATTCTAGCTGTAGTCGTTTAGTTGGTACTATCTTTATCCCTCTGCATCCCTCGAAAGTACGAATTTTGGAAAATCTTTTTATTTTGCGTGTCTATACAGTCAGAGGTATGTATACTTCGAATTTCATGACTTAGCTGCGGCGTTAAAAATAGTACCAACCAAATGGGTACTATTTTTAACCCCTTTTTCCATTTTATCCCCAAAATGTACGAATTTTGAAAAATCCGCTTATTTTACGTGTCTACGCACTCAGAGGAATGTATGCACCGAATTTCATTAATCCAGGTGCAACCGTTTGGTTGGTACCATTTTTATCCCTCTATTCCCATTTTACTCCTTAAAAGTACGAATTTTGAAAAATACTTTTATATTATTTCTCTACTCAGTTAGAGGAATGTACACACCGAATTTCGTGTTTCTAGCTGTTGTCGTTTAATAGGTACTATTTTTATCCCTTTTGCCCCATTTCACCCCCTACAAATAAAAATCACTTTATGGTGCACGTTTTTATTATAGGGGGCATGCGCATACCGAATATCAAGTAAGTACAAGCAGACATATTGAAAAAAATATGCTTAAATGCTCTATAATATTAGGGGTTATTGTGAGGGAAAATGTTTTCCCTTTGGGCCGATTTCGCCCAGTTTCAATCCCAACCGATCTACGACTATAAGACGCATTTATGGAAAATTTGGACGTCCTAGCTCCTTTCGTTTAGATGCTAGCGTACTTTCAACAGACGGCGGGCATGGAATTTTATGACGATCAAGAATATATATACTTTATAGGGTCTCAGGTCGATATTTTTATACCCTCCACATCCAGGATGGGGGTATATTCACTTTGTCATTCCGTTTGTAACACCTTAAAATATTCATCGGAGACCACATAAAGTATATATATTCTAGGTCGTGGTAAAATTCTAAGACGATATAGCCATGTCCGTCTGTCTGTCTGCCTGTCTGTTGAAAGCACAATAGCGGCCGAACGAAATGAGCAGAAGGTTCAAATTTTTCCTAAATGTGTCTTATGGTTGCAGATCGGTTGGGATTGAAAGTGGGCGAAATCGGCCCAGAGGGAAAAATTTTTCCCTCACAAGGACTGAAAATACCCCCAATATTTTGAGTATTTCAGCATGTTTTTTGAACATAATAGCTTGTATTTACTTGATATTTGCAACTCGCATTCCCTTTATAGCATAAAAGGGCACCATAGAGTGATTTTTATTTGTAGGGGGCGAAATGGGACGAAAAGGGATAAAAATAGTACCTATCAAATGACAACAGATAGAAACACGAAAATTTGCGTGTACATACCTTTAATAGAGTAGATACATAATATAATGCATAATGCAGTCACTTTGTCTGTATCTGAAAATGCTTCTCCCTAATGACGGCTGACAAACGCCTAATATTTTCGGCGTGTTCACTTTCACAATTACAGCATTGTATTTATTTATAGTAGTAGATTTTAAACAGTGCGCATAAGTATACATTATATTTTGAAATAGTAATCAAATATAGTAATGTGCATAAACATATCACAATTTTCGCAATATGGTTCTGTACTTCTATGTCGACATCCTTTAATCTGCTGGTAATACTGTGGAATGCACTCCGTGGTGGAGGGTATATAAGATTCGGCCCGGCCGAACTTAGCGCCTTCTTACTTGTTATTCCTTTTTGTCTCTTTCCTCCCTTAAAATTACAAATTTCGAAAAATCCCTTTTGTAACTCGTCTGCATGGTAAGTGCAAGGCACATACCGAATTTCATGTTTCTACACTCAAAGGAATTTGTCAGTAAAAGAAAGCAAAAAGTCTGGTGTAAAAGCAGATTTTCTGCTGAAAAAGAGATATCAGATTTGTATCTACTGAAATAGCAAACACCTGTTTGCTGTTCTTAGCAATAAAGAAATAGCAATAAACTTGAAACTTTAAGCATGTGTACAGAACAATATAGCCAGTTAACAACTTTATTAACAACACTTTTTAGAATAAATGTTATTATAAGGGAATTTATTACCACTGAAAGATATTGTGATTGTCTCTTTAAAGATACGCATATTGCCCCAAGCTAATATAAAACGAAATTCGAGCTAAATTCGTTTTCGCCGTCAATCTGAAAGGCTTTTAAATTATAAACGCTTATTTTTTATCTATTTTTATAATTTAATTATCAGCAGTCATTTTTAGCAGACTGCAAACACTTTAGCAGTGTGAATGCCGATGAATGATTGCAGAAACACTGCTGTTATGGCAGAAAAACTGTTGTAATAGCAGAAAATTGTCTGCTGATAGGCAGCAGACAATCGCTGCTGTTAATAACAGACTTTTTTCTTTAAGTGTAACTACTGTCGTTTAGTCAGGACGAAAGGTCGATATTTATCCCTTTTTGTCCCATTTTAACCCCTAAAAGTAGGAATTTCGTAAAACCCTTTCTTAGTCGGCGTCTACGTCATATTTGGGAACTAGCCTGAAAAGTGACCCTGGTTTCAGCCGTTTGTTCTGGACGCTGGTCAATGATAAGTCAGTGAGTCAGTCAGTAACGCAACTCTTTTATATATGGATAAATAAACCTTTAAGCTGAAATTTGAACATATCTTTGTTTTTTTTTCAACATTTGCCTCCATAAGTGGGTTATTTTACCCGTTTGCCTTTAAGAGTGGGATTTCGCTTTCATTTTGGACCTCTATAAGTGGGATTTTTTCAATAGCATTACCCCTGTTACACAATGACTATTTGTCATTATGGCTGATAAAATATAAAGATAAAAGTTTGTTAAAGAAAAATGTGGCTTAAACGCTATTAAAGGGCAGGCTTTAGAGATTGATACATCTTTAGGCATCTCTAAAACGTCTAGCGACGTTTAAAGGCTTTAACTCTTTATGTGGGACAACAGACAAATTATCTGGATAAATGGGAAACTGGGTTAGTGGGAAATCTCTCCCTTTCGCTCCCACTTAACCAAGTTCAACTTACGTTATTTTCGTAGACATTTTTTCTCGATAATTCCAAAAAATTTTATATTTTTATAGACCAAATTTTCAATATCAATTTGTTTTACTAAAAAATTTACATTTTAATGATTTTTTAATTTTTTGTGCAAAAACAACTGATTCGGTATTGAGTGACTGTTACCTATTATTAAGCCTCTGTTCTACCCGTTCTAAAATCGTATAACTTTTTTATAAAAGTGTTTTTTTATAATAAAATTTGTTTCCCACAGTGAAAATACCATAGAAGTATGACGGCTATATGAAAATCTAAACCAGTCTGTTCCAAATTTCATTAAGATCGATTGGAAATATGAATTTTACCACGATAAATTATTTTGCCTACTTTCATAAAGGTGAATGTAATAAGTTTATACATTTTGGCAAGAGTACTTTATGTAAATAAGTGCAAAAGAATCCATAAATGGATAAGTATAAGCGACTATGAATATAACCAATTTTCATAGAAAATAATTTATTTAGACAATTAAATCTCGAAACGCAAGGCAAGTATTTATTAAAACTAAATTATTAGTTTAATTTGTATTAATTTTGATGGTATTATTCAGGACGGAATATGATTTCCGGAGGCTAGCTCACATATTGTCAATTAGTATTGCATATTGTTAATTAGTAGTATAGGAAGAGGTTATGGTTCAGATCAAACACAAGTTATTTTAAATTTTCTAGTCATAACATTTCACAACTCGATTCCCTCATTGATTAATCGATTTTCGGCATCGATAACAAATGTACGCTTTTCAATTGCATACTTTTAGGTGTTCATGCAAGATAAAACATTGGTGACACATGGTTCATGTCGAAACTAAAACCGAGTAGTATCACAATTTTAAAGCAGTGGTGCGCAACCACTAGTACGAGCAAAATTTTCTAGATGTCATTGATTGACAGGAATGCATCTAAAATTAAATAAATATCATATTATATAAAATCCACCATGAAGTGCATTTCACAGTATTGCCAGCCTGCCCGGCTTTACGTAAAAGTGCAGTTCCATATTAGGAAAATTATGATATTTTTAATACAAATGGCTGTATTTATATGATATACAAACTATCACAACGAGATAATTGTTTGTGTACATAAAGCCCTGGGAACAATATGTCTTTATAATTTCTAATCATGTTTGATTAAAGGAACATTTTTTTTGTTATTGAACTATCTAAAAAAAACGCCAACTTTTCAGTACTTTTAAAAAATAAAATAAATTGTGGGGCAACCAAAATTTTTAGATAGGTGATTGTACTAGATCCCAAAAAAAAAACGAATTTGGCAAAATTCTTTTATTTTGCTCACCTAAGTATTCCCCCTAAATATACAATTTTCGAAGAGTCCTTGTATGTTGCGCGGCTAAACAGTGAAAGGAATGAATTAAGCTTCAGGCTAGTTCGTCGCTGTGGCCGAGCCGTTAAACGATGCTGAAAACACCTCTAAAAAACATATTTTCCCTTGAAATTTTTTGTGTTGTATTTTTCTCCAAAATGTTTACTTAATTAATAGACCCTTAAAAACACATTAAATATAAATTTCTTGTCTAAGAATAAATTATTAGTCGAATTTTTGGATTTTTATAGTACTTTCATTATGTTTTTTCATAGTTACTGAAAACTTTTGATCTGATCTGAAAAATTTTTCGTATTTGGTGGTAATATTTTTTATACCCTCCACCACCAGGATGGGGGTGTACTAACTTTGTCATTCCATTTGTAACACCTTGAAATATCGATCTGAGACCTTATAAAGTATATAAAGTATTCTTGATCGTCATAAAATTCTAAGACGATATAGCCATGTCCGTCCGTCCGTCTGTTGAAAGAACGATAGCATCTAAACGAAAGGAGCTAGGAGGTCCAAAATTTGCATAAATACGTCTTATAGTCGTAGATCGGTTGGGATTGAAACTGGGCGAAATCGGCCCAAAAGGAAAATTTTTTCCCCCACAAGGACTGAAAAAATCCATAATAACCCCTACTATTTTCGAGTATTTAAGCATATTTTTTGAATATGTCATGATATTGGGTATGCGTATTCCCGCTATAACAAAATGGGGCAAAAAGAGATAAAAATGGTACCTTGCAAACGGCAACAGCTAGAAACATGAAATTTGATGTGTACATTAGAGCGTACCAGGTTACAAGTAAAAAAAAAAAGTTCGCCGTACACCTTCGAATATGAAGTATTATTGAAAGGTAGTTTCAAAAAAAAAATTTTTATTTTTTTATGCCGAACGTAGGGGTCGCGCTTTTACATTTTTCTATATAACTTCTGCATTTATAAACGGATTTTAAAGTGTGATACATCGATGTTTTTGTCTCGACGAGGCCGATTTTTTTGTCTTTGAAGTCATTGAGCTCAAACATGATTCATGATTTTATGCGAGCTTTAATTTTCGATTATTAGAGTGGTACATTAGGGTAGTAGCAACTGAGAAATGATGGGTAAGTACCAGAAGGGGGTGCTTGAGCTCAATGACTTCAAAGACAAAAAAATCGGCCTCGTCGAGACAAAAACATCGATGTATCACACTTTAAAATCCGTTTATAAATACAAGTTATATAGAAAAATGTAAAAGCGCGACCCCTACGTTCGGCATAAAAAAATAAAAATTTTTTTTTGAAACTACCTTTCAATAATACTTCATATTCGAAGGTGTACGGCGAACTTTTTTTTTGAGGTACGCCCTAATGTACACACTAATTTGCATGTGAAAATAAAGCAAAACCCTTTTAGTTTTTTCGTTTGTATTTTTTGGTCTGTAATCAATATTTGATTTGAACTGGGATATTGTCCTGGCTCAAGACCATTTTGCATCTATATTTAATAGAATGCAAATTTATTTACAAATGACATGGTCACATTTATTACTTGGCTGCAGACTACCACTATCATGATTTCGACCATGTCAAAGGTCGTTTTAAGTGGCTTCGCAGCGACTTTTCAACATCAACATTTATGGATATATTTTTAAACATTTCTTCATATATATTTTTATAAAATTCCCATTTTCGTTGAAGGTTCCTTTAATAATTGCATTCTCATTTTGGAATGGATAAATTTAAAGACGCATAAGATTTAAAAAATCGAGATTTTTTTTAATTTTTGGTTAAATAGCGCGAAAAAGCCCATTGTAAATTAAATAGCAGAATGTTTAGTTTTATTTTATAATATCTGGGATCTTAACGCAATTTGTCGTATCAAAAACAAATCAAACAAGTAAGGAAAGGCTAAAGTCGGGCGGGACCGACTATATGATACAATCCACTTTCTATCCGAATACAATTCAATTTGGTAGAAAATTGAAAACGGGAAGAATTTTTGTATATTTCCTAATCATAGGCTGATATGACCTGACCCAATTTGTCAAATCGAGAAGAATATTTGTATCGGGGCTATATACAAGCATGGAATGTGACCCACTTACACAATATGTTCTTCTAGTTCAACTATAACGTGTTATGATCAATTTGAAGAAATTCAGTGAAAATCCGTGGTTTTTGGGCGGAAAATCAAGCCGAGAGCAAAATTTTAATAGGAGTTATATATAAATCTGAAGCGATCTGACCCATTTCCACCATGGATGTTTCTAGTGGAAACATAAGATATTTTGCCAAATATGAAGAAGATCTGTTTAAATATGTGGTTTCTAGAGCAGAAAAAGTCAAATCGGGAGCGAAATTTGAATGGGAGCTAGATATAAATCTGAACCAATTTGACCCATTTTCACCATGGGACTTCCTAGTGGAAGTATAAGATATTTTAGCAAATTTGAAGAAGATCTGGTAAAATGTGTGATTTCTAGAGCAGAAAAAGTCAAATCGTGGGGTGAAATTTGAATGGGAGCTATATATAAATCTGATATATAAATCTGACGATCTGAACTATTTTCACCCTAGGCGTTTCTATTTAAAATATAAGATGTTTTGCCAATTTTGAAGAAAATCTGTTAAAATATGTGGATTCAAGAGCGGAAAAATTCAAATTGGTAACGGAATTTGTATGGGAGCTATATATAAATCTGAACCGATCTAACACATTTTTACCACAGGTGTTTCCAGTTGAAATTTAAGGTGTTTTGCGAATTTTGAAGAAAATCTGTTAAAATATGTGGATTCTAGAGCGGAAAAATTCAAATTGGGAACGAAATTTGTATGGGAGCTATATATAAATCTGAACCGATCTAACACATTTTTACCACAGGTGTTTCTAGTTGAACTATAAGATGTTTTACCAATTTGAAGAAAATCTTTTGAAATATGTGGTATCTAGAGTGAAAAGGGAGTGAAATTCGTATGGGGGCTATATCCAAATCTGAACCGATTTTCTTCAAATTAAATAGCGTTCGTCCTTGTCCTGAAAAACTTCGTTGAGCAAAGTTTCGTTTAGTTCTGGATACAATTGCGACCTGTATCGTGGTTACAACAATAGATGGACAGACAGACGGACAGACGGAAATCGACTCAGAAAGTGATTCAAAGCCGATCGGTATAAATAACAATGGGTCTATCACTCTTCCTTTTGGGTGTTACAAACAAATGCACAAAGACATAATACTCTCGTGGAGTGTATAAAAAAGTCTCGCGTGCCACAGGCTACGCACCACTGCTCTAAAGCAATTCTTTAAAACCAGTAATTCTCATTCTCAATGAAAATCTATATCACACCATAGCGTGGCAGCAAAATCCAAATGTTCATTGAGACGTTGAACTTTGCAACACATGGAATAAATGCGGCCCATGTAGAATCTCGCTGCATTATCACGTAGCCATGCATACATTCATACTCACTCATTGCATAATGAGACATGTGCTTTTGAAGTAGAATAGAGATTGAGAGATAGCAGAGAGATACACGACTACATGTGCATGTATGGAGAATCGAGTTAAAAAGCACTGTAAAGGTGAACGAATACAGGATCAAAATATAATAAGCGACCGGCAAAACATGCGGTGAGTAGAGAATAACAACAAACTCACGTCTTAGGGTGGATCGCAAAAGAAAAATTTGTTAACTTAAGAAAAAGATTATAACATCCGGTTCAAAATTCAACATCACAAAATTGATTATTCATTCAGAGCTTTGCCAATGCTGCTCTTATCAAAATCCACTTCGCGATTCACCCTAGTATGCTTGCAATCAACTGAATTCAATTACTCACTTTTGTTTTGGAATGATATGATTTTTAACCGGAAGTGATACAAATATGACGAATGACAATGTTTTGGGAAATTACATAGCCATTGTAGATATTAAGGCGGCTCACAGCAATGTTACGATATGACTAGGGATGTCAACCGAGACTTGCGAAAAATCCGTGATTCGGAAGGACTACAGAATTTTTCGGGATTTTTAAATTTCAATGGAAACAAATGTATCTATTTTATTATATAGTGAGATTCAATAAAACCACAGATTTTCTTTTATAAATAAATCACACCATTTTTTTTTAATTATATTTTTATACCCTCCACCTTAGGATGGAGTGTATATTCATTTGGTCATTCCGTTCGAATCACTTTGAAATATTCATCAGAAACCCCTTTAAATATATATATTCTTGGTCGTGGTAAAATTCCAAGACGATCTAGACATTTCCGTCTTTCTGTTGAAAGCACGGTCCCTTACGAACGAAATTAGACATGCAATCGGTTTATTTTTCGCTCTGCAAAATCTCGGAAAATAAAGCGATGTATCGATATTTGCACTTTTACGTCAAAATGGGCCAAAAAATCATAAAAATTGTACCGGGGAAATGTGGAAAAAGGCATGAAAATGGTACAGACCAAACACAATTCGGTGTATACATTCCCCTGACTGTATTGACTTGTAAAATAAAGGAAAATTTAGCCGAAAACGGTTAGAAAGGGGATAAAAATGGTACCATTCAAACAGCTGTAGCTAAAATCATGAACTTCGGTGTGTACTTCGCTATGACTGCATAGAATCGGAAAATAAAGCGATAATTGTACTTTTAGATTAGGGATAAAATCGCACCTGTGGTTGTGTATAGACGCAACATAAATAATAAACATAAAGTACGGGCGAAGGGGGATAAAAATGGTACCAATCAAACGACTACAGCTACAAACATGAAATTCTATTTACAAATTTCTCTGACTTTATAGACGCGCATAAAAAAGTCTTTCTTTAAGGGACTAAGGGGATGGAGATGACAAACAGCTGCATATAGAATCATTAAGTTAGCTTCAAACTGGTACTAAGCTAATTTCTTAGCTGGAATCATAAAATATGATTTTTATGATTCCATTGATAATGGATTTTCGAAATTCGTACTTTTGGAATAAAAATGAAAGCAACACGTAGCTGAAACGATTTACAATATACATGCTCCAGTCAGAGGAGCATGTAAAGGGTGATTTGTTAGCTATTATCTTTTTGGCAACAGTGGTTTAAACAGCTGACGCACGTTTCGTGTTTTGTTTCACTGTCAAACATCTTCAGTTTGGTCTATAATTTAACCATGAATCGTCTTACAAACGAACAACGCTTGAAAATTATTGAATTTTATTATCAAAATGTGTGCTCTGTTAGGAAAGTTCATCGCGCGCTTCCATTTTATGGTCAGTTTAATCGACCCACTGAAGCGGCTATTCGGGCTATTGTGACTAATTTTCGCACCAAATTTACATTGTTGGACATTAAACCACCAACACGCTTACGTAGAGTGCGAACTGAAGAAAATATAGCAGCTGTATCGGCCAGTGTTAATGATGACCATCAATTATCGATTCGTCGCCGTTCGCAGCACTTGGGCCTCTGTTACTCAAAAACGTGAAAATGCCAAAATTGGACTAAGCGGATGGACCATTTGAGGCGCAGTCAAGGTCAACATTTGCATGAAATAATCTTCAAACATTAAATTATATGGATATAATGGTATGGATTCAAATAAAGATATCATACATTTTTCTGAATTTTATGTGTTTTTTTTTTGAAAAACTTTCCTATAGCTTTTAAAAAATCACCCCTTATATGAAAATGGGTAAAATTGGTCTAAAGGGAAAACTTTCTTCCCTAACATCAAATAATAATCATATTTTTGAAGATTTCTGTCTTTGTATGCGCTTGAAGTTTGTATACTCGCCCTATTATGAAATTAATGAATACCTTTTTATTCGAAATTATAATTTAATTATAATAGGGTATTGATTTTTTTCAAATTTCTGGTTTTATTGCAAAAGGTTGATTATTTAATAATGGACTCAATATCATTCATTTGACTACCACGACTGGATCGACAGTACCTATTCTGATAAACCCAATTTTTCTGTACAACCCAGAATCCACACCAAACAGTGGCTCGTTGTGGATGCATTGGCTTCTAAATAGTATTGGTTCTCTGAACCCCATAAGCGGCAATTTTGCTTATTGGCATAGCCACCGAGATGAAAATGAGCCTTATAAAGGCTTAACTGAAGGCCTATCTCCTCAACATTTTTCACGTAAATTTCTTACAGTTTCAGTTAAAGACTCACTTCTTTGGAAGTAAGTTTTTAATATTTCCCACTTTTGTTCGAGCATATGCGTCTCATTTTGCAAATGTCAAACATAAAATTGAAAATAAAAATTAATGTTATTCTTCCTTTCAAAGTCAAAGTAATCGGTAGTTCAAATTTAAAATTTGAAATAACTTTTTGGCATAAACAACGAAAAACCTGGCCTATACCGAGGTAAAATGGATTTGTGTATCCAATAAAAAATCTTTTGCGTTAACAAAGACGATTATGACTTCTACATTTATCAATATATCTCTTGAATATAGACACTACTTTTTTAGTTTTACTTTTTTATAGGTTTTTCGTGCTAGCAGAAATTATTTTTTCGATAATGAAAAATTCTCAATTTTTAAGAGACTGTTCCTAAGCCACTGTTTCTACGTGAAAGTGAAGCATTTGTAGCTATTATAATTACGTTTAATTCAAAATATAAATGGCTGTGATCGTACCTATTTTCCCAAAAGTGAGAGTACAAAATTAAAAGTACGAAAATTAAAATTTTAGTAAAAAATTAAAAAAAAAATCCCGAAAAACAATGTTGGTTTTGTTTTTATGAACGAATGAAGCAATAATAATTCCTATGATTTTTCACTGAAATAAGGTTGATTTCACAAAAAAAAAATGAAAAAAACGTATTTTTGTTTGTTCATAGATCTGCCACTTAATCACGAATATAGCAAAAACTGTCCCACCCTAATGTAGCTAAAATGTCAAGGGTGAGAATGACTTTGTATATAGCTTCACACTTGTACTTGTACCCACATAATATAATTTTATTATCTCCTCGTATACGAATCACCCCAAAATGGCTCCCCATATGCCATGATCATCTTGGCCACTCTTACTTTCTCTCATATTATCGCTCTGGCATTGGAGCTGGTGTCGCCAAGAGTGAAGTGCAACAGCGTTCCAGTATGTACTGTGGGAATAGCTCCATAAACAAAAGCAGCATTTAATAACAAAAAGTGATTACATGAGCGGGAGACATACATACTACAACAGCAGCAACAATAAAATGCATAAAAGACAACAACACTCTTTTTATCATCATTCCTTCCAATGTTTGCCGTGTGTGCGTCGCGACGTTCATTGCGCTGGTGGGGTACATACATATGTCGATGAATAGGAGGAAAGCAAGAAGTCAAATAAAACAAAAATACTTTGTGGGCACTGTGACTCAAAGTGTTGACATTATGCAACAAAAAAGTTTACAACATTTTCTAATATGTATAGTCAATACATATAAACTCGAAAACGATATTATTTTTTATAGATACATTTTTTTATTATTTTACAAAAATTCCAATTTTTGCCGAAGGTATCTTTAATATTTGTACCCGCTTATATGTTCAATGAAAGGTAATTATGCAACAAATTCAAATAGCACATAGAAACAGTGGTTCAGGAACAGTCTTCTAAAAAATTAGAAGAAATCGATTTTCTTTCGACAGAAAAAAAAGATAAAGTTTGAAAAATTGTTTTGTTTTATTTTTTAAACCTAACATTTTAGCGAAGAAAATACTGTCTATATGTAACAGATGTAAATAAATCATGATAGTTTAAATTGTAGGTTAAATAGTTTTTAGTAAAAATCTTAAATGCATACCTGTGTGGGAGAAAATTTCTTGTGTTTTAAGAAAGAAAATAATCAAGAATTTTTTTGTATGAAAAAAAAAAATCATTAGAAATTTTTTACTAAAAAATATGTTTACTTAAATTTATGTCAATGTGTTTAGAAAATATGTATTGGAATAGTTAGAAGCAATTCTCGTTCGTTTGCCGGTTGCTTTATGACAGAATATATCGATCAACGCAGGATTAAAACAAGTTTTTAAATTAAGATTTTCGAACAACCGGTTTTTCAATTTTTTCACAAATAAACTATCAAAATTTATATATTTATTTATTTCAATAAATCAATATGATATCATAAAAATGACATGAAAAATTACATTCTAAAAATGCATACACATTTCGCTGAAATTATGCATTTAAAGAACACTTTGTGTTCAAAAATGTATATTGGGTGCAACCAGGAAACATCGAAAGACTGGGAAAAGCTGATCTAATGAAGTTTAAATTTTTCTCTGTCGCCTTGAAATTTTGAAATTTTTTGCCTCAAAATTTACTGGGATAATATATCTGCATTAGATACAGAAAACTTTGGAATACATGTTTGACGTCCTTTAACGAAATATAGAGACGAATTTCCCAGGAAACGGGAACTATTTTTTGAGTTTCCTGGGATCTCGGGACAGAAGGGGAAATCGTCAACATGCTGTTTGCAACATAGAAACTTATTTTTTTTTTTCGAATAAAACAATCGAATTTTTTTTAAGTATTTTTTATTTCCCATAAAAATAATTTTCAGTTTTTATAGAATTTATAAAAACATAAATTATATTCAATACAATTTCAAAACATTTTTAATAATCAAAAAATAATTAATTTAATTAGGAGTTTTTTTTCAAATACTTTTTGTTTTATTTAAAAAAGGTAATGAATGTATTTATATATGTTCAAATTTTATTGGAGGATATTGCACATTCTGCAGACGCTATATTAATTTCTAATAAAACTCTTCCTATTGTAGCTTCGAAACCCTAAATTTATATTTTGAGACGGTAATATTGTCATTCTTTATTACAGCGTTGTTACTTTAGATTTTATGAATAAGTTTTACATAATTATTAGTAAAATTGTACATAACACCTGTGCGATTTCTCCACAGATATTAAACTATCAGTTTTTCCGACTTTATTCAGAAATTCTAAAATTGAATTATCTCCAAATATTACTGGCATGAGAAATTATTAGATCCAATAAAAATTTTACCCTAAAAATCTTATGTCAATTGCAGCTCGATTTCGCATGCAGTCTGAAAAGGTTATAACATTATTTGTAACCTTCTATACAGAATATATATCTATATCACTTCAAATCAATTATATGTATGTATGTATGTAAATTACCATATTGAAGGTAGCTGACACTTACCTAATTAAACGTGAAATTCCTTAATTATGTTGCTACTTTCTACAATGTTATTTATTTATTTATTATGAATTACAATACAAAGTAAATTTATATTCTAATTATGGGCCCAGTGATTGCGCCGGGGTGACTAAGACCATTGTAGGTAGTTATTGCAGCGACAGACCAGACCCTCTGGTGGGAATCGAACCCACAACCACCACGCTGACAGCCGAGCACGCTACCATTTTTACAATGTTGTAGTGAAAACATGGTGCAAAAATTTGCAAAGAAATATGTAAAAGTTTCTGCTCTGTTTCAAAAAACAGGTAATGACACTCTAAAAATACATTCAAATTTCGATACCTTTTATATAACTCACCAAAAAGATTTTTTATTTTGAAATATCATCTCCAACATCTCAAAACTGTAGATCAGATGTGGAGTACCAAAAGTAAATCATTACTAAGATTGCATTCAAAAGTATACGATTTTCCTTATGAAGAAAAGCCGCTACCAGAAACGGATTTTCTCGCCAGAAAAAACAACCGTCCACCTGATGTTAGCAATTAAATTTTTTATAGCTATCAAAAAACCGATTTTTTGAACATTTAAAAAGTATACTATAAAAAAGTACTGATTATTTTTTCAAATTTCTGGTTTTATTGGAAGGGTTGAACTTTTTCATTTTATAATGGAACACAATATCATTCATACCACGACTGGCTCGGCAGTACCTTATCCGAGCAACCCTATCTTTCAGTACAGCCCAAAATCCACACCAAACAGTGACTCGTTGTGGATGCATTGGCTTCTCAATAGGCACGTATGGGTTCTCTGAACCCCATATGAGGCTTATTGACATAGCTACTGAGATGAGGCTGAACTGAAGGCCGATCTCTTCTTTTCCACGTAAATTTCTTACAGTTTGCGTTAAAGACTCACTACTTTAGAAGAAAGTTTTTAATATTTCTCAACTTTGTTCGAGCGTATAGCGTCCCATTTTGCAAATGTCAAACAGTAACCTAAAAATAAAACTGAATGTTATTCTACCCTACTAAGTCACAGTAATCGTTAGTTCAAACTTAAAATTTTAAATGACCAGAGATACAAACCGGCCGATTTTAAGCCGACAAGCCACCACATGTTTCTGAACGAGCCGCGCCGCCGCCGATTTCATCGGCTCAAATCGACTTCAACCACGCCGCCGATTTCATCGACTCATATCGATTTCAACCACGCCGCCGAGATTTGACGGAGTTCTAAAACTTAAAATTACAAAAGAATATATAAATGTCGACTTAGACAGCCTACCGCTATGAAATATATTGATCTTTCTTTGAATTTGGTTGAATGATTGCATTTTGATTTGAAAGTCGCATTTATACACGTCAATTCCAGTACGTGTGGCCATGTGTTCCTATAAATAACAATAAACAACAGCGCCTCTATTGTGCTTCTTTAATGTGTCAAAGTAGTTAGGATGACGATATTCAAGATGTCTGGTCAAATATGGCTTACATTGCAAAAATATTTATTAAATTCATCAATATTATAAATTTTGGGAATGAATTAGTTGACAAAAAATAAAAGAAAATCTATAAAAAACCAAACCTTCCATTTTCCCAAAATTTTCAAATAAATAGGGGTGATCGAATGACAGAACGAGCCGGCAAATCAGCCGAAAGCCGCCGCCGACGACCCATTTTGAACAGCGCCGCCGCCGATAATTATAGTTCGGCTTGTAACTCTGTAAATGGCCCATCCTATATCATGAAACGTTTGAGAATTATTTCACGTAGTTATTTATTATAAGAGTTTTGCATGTTTTGAAGCAAATCATTTATTTGAAGTAATGTGGAACATTTTCTCAGTTTTAGTTCAATTATTTTAATTGTATTACACCCTCGCTCTACAGAGGAGGAGGCTATATATTAGGATGGATCACGAAAATAAATTGCAGCTGTCACCCCCAGAAATGAAGATTGGATTGTTTAATGATGACCTACAAAATATTTCGTCACGGGTCTATAATTTCAGAAAAAATTTTGGGAGAAAATGTAACACAAAACACTTACACCGAAAAACATGATTTTTAGGGTTATTTTCAGGAGCGTTTAGCTCGCAGATGGCTTGATCGAGGAACGAAATATTTTGCAAATGATCATTAAACAATCCAAACTTTATTTTCGTGGGGTGACTGGAACTTGTTTTTCCATTTGTATGGACGTCGACCCAGCCTACTATATATGTATAATTTGGGATAGAAAAAAGTGTAACGCATTGAAGAATTGACGTAAGACCCTAAGTATGTTTGAACTATGTCCATCCGTATATATTCCTTTGTTTAAGGAAATTCTAACCAAACAGAAGACATTTTTTGAATTGGAGTGTAAGTGTGCGGCATTGGTCTGTTATGATATATAAAGGGTGCGGCATTGGTCTGTTATGATATATAAAGGGTGATTTTTTAAGAGCTTGATAACTTTTTTTTTTAAAAAAAACGCATAAAATTTGCAAAATCTCATCGGTTCTTTATTTGAAACGTTAGATTGGTCCATGACATTTACTTTTTGAAGATAATTTCATTTAAATGTTGACCGCGGCTGCGTCTTAGGTGGTCCATCCGCTTAGTCCAATTTTGGCATTTCCACGTTTTTGAGTAACAGAGACCCAATTGGTGCGAACGGCGACGAATCGAAAATTGGTGGTCATCATTAACACTGGCCGATACAGCTGCGATATTTTCTTCAGTTCGCACTCTACGTAAGCGTGTTGGTGGTTTAATGTCCAACAATGTAAATTTGGTGCGAAATTTAGTCACAATAGCCCGAATAGCCGCTTCAGTGGGTCGATTAAACTGACCATAAAATGGAAGCGCGCAATGAACTTTCTTAACAGAGCACGCATTTTGATAATAAAATTCAATAATTTGCAAGCGTTGTTCGTTTGTAAGACGATTCATGATGAAATGTCAAAGCATACTGAGCATCTTTCTCTTTGACACCATGTCTGAAATCCCACGTGATCTGTCAAATACTAATGCATGAAAATCCTAACCTCAAAAAAATCACTCTTTATATGCCTCGTGCAAATGTACCTGGTGAGATGAATTTTTAGCGCTCAGTTTTCCCAATTTTTTTTTTTTGATAAAATGCTAGGCAGTTTTCTGCCTGCGAAAAGAATGAAACTTCAATTCAACAAATCAATGATCCATTAATACTTTGAGCCACTGTATGTACGAATGAAGGTACATACATACACATGTACATGCATACATACATGTATGTATGTATATTGTACATCAACAAAGAGAGCCAAACGCAAAACATTTCACAAAATGTTTGTTGAAATTAAAATTCATCAGTTGTTTTCAACGCGTTGATCGGTTAAGATCTGTTTTTACAGTTGAACTCCGAATACATCTCCTGCTCCAGCTCTCTCTCTCTCTCTCTCCCACTATTTTCGCCCGGTTGTGATACATGTGTGCCGAAGAGCTTTTGGAGATATCTTAGAAGTGTCCGGTGGCAGTGGTGGTGTAACAGCATTAATTACAAGCGAGAGCAAAACTGCATTTACCTTTTTCTGTGACTTCTTTAAATGTTGCGAAAGCAACTGGAAAGGAAACGAAATAAATTGAAATCATAATTGATCGCGTGCTGGAGACCACTTTCTCGCCCGTGTAGCGTGTGTGTTTGTGTGTGCGTGAATGCATTGTCGTTAATCGAAACGAAAAAAGTCGAAAACGCGACCACAACCTCAACATCGCCATCAAAAGCCATCCATTCAATTGAATGACAATCAAATCAAATTTCTGGAGTGATCTTTGAAGCATAAGTGTTAGTAATATTTTTATTATTATTGTTTACCGTGTGTGTGTGTGTGTCTGTGTGGGTGCACCCGAATTAAATTATTATTACTATTCAAGTTTAAAGTTAAAAAAGTAATAATACGTGTTTGAATGTTGACATTTTTGATGCAGATCAGCTGTTCTAGCTGAGACTAGTTCGCGAAATGTTTTCAAATATTCAGTTTGACTAAATACGTACCGAATGGAATCGTTTTTTACAACAAAGCAGTTAATAATTGCTATTAAAAACAAAACAAGAAAAACCACAATTCATTCAAGCGTTCTTAGCGTTCGCCCCCTGTAGTTAGTGTTTTGTTTGTAAACAAAAGACAAGAAAACAAATTTTAGATATTGAAAAATATTGAACTTTGTCTGGATGGCACATGGTTTGTAAATAGTAGCACTAATAATAGAGTAAACAAAGTTGTATTTAAATTACATCAGACGACCAATGCGCTCAACAATCTCATAATCGATCGTGATATTAAGTGTGTGCTAAAGGAAAATAAAAATTTGTCTCATTTTAAAGAGATGTAAACTACCAAATAAGAAAAACAATTAAAAGCGGCCTTAAATTCGGCCGGGCTGAAGTTTATATACCCTCGACCATGGATTGCATTCCACAGAGGCTGTCGATTTTTCGTAGAAGTGCAGTAACATTACAAGAAAATTTAATTTTTTAAATATAGCCAAATCAAACAAATAAAAATATTAAAAAAATAATTTTATAAATAAATATAATATTTTTATTATTTCAAACTACGTTTATAAGGCAAGGATACCAATACGTTTATATAGGGTCCGCCATGTAACGTTTTTTTTTTTCAACTATTCAACCGTTGGACTATTATTTGGGGGGTGCCCTCAGCAGCCATTTGAATGAAATTATTTCCCATTATTAACCGGAAGGATTGTACTTTCAAATAAAACTAGTAAATCAAAAAATTTTTTTTTTTCAAATCCATGCTTTATGCAAGCAGAATTCTATTGGGCCTAGAAATTCTTTTTTAGTTATCTTTTGTAGAAGGAAAAATTACTGCGTTATCAGGAGCAGAAGTAATAGATTTTTAATTTGTGGTTTGTATGGGAGGTACCACGCCCCTTTGTCCATTCCCGCTCATATTTGCAGCAGCACTTAAAAAATCCACACCAAACCGACGTACCAAATTTTGTTCAAATGCCGTTATCAGGAGCAGAAATAATAGATTTTTAATTTGTGGTTTGTATGGGAGGTACCACGCCCCTTTGTACAATCCCGCCCATATTTGCAGCAGCACTTAAAAAATCCACACCAAACCGACGTACCAAATTTTGTTCAAATACCGTTATCAGGAGCAGAAATAATAGATTTTTAATTTGTGGTTTGTATGGGAGGTACCACGCCCCTTTGTACAATCCCGCCCATATTTGCAGCAGCACTTAAAAAATCCACACCAAACCGACGTACCAAATTTTGTTCAAATACCGTTATCAGGAGCAGAAATAATAGATTTTTAATTTGTGGTTTGTATGGGAGGTACCACGCCTCTTTGTCCAATTGGTCAAATTTTTCCATTTCCTTGTATTGTCATCGAAAATGATTAAGTGTGCAAAATTTGAGCAAAATTGGTTGAGAAAAAAGGTTTCAAAAATTTATTTCAAATTTTGTGGCACACAAACATATATAGAAAGTAACCTTATATAAAGCATGGAAAAAGAAATTTGAGAAAATAGTCAGTAGTTTTTTTATAGCATTTTCAAAAAAAAAGTTATTTGTTGAAATATGTGGTTTCTAGAGCGGAAAAAGTAAATCATTGGTATGGGGACCGCCATCTAACGTTTTTTTTCAACTATTCAACCGTTGGACTATTATTTCTGGGGTGCCCGAGGCAGCCATTTGAATGAAATTATTTTCATTATTAACCGGAAGGATTGTACTTTCAAATAAAAAAAGAAATTTGAGAAAATATTCAGAGAAAATTTCAGTAAAAAAAAGTTATTTGGCGGACCCTATACTATATATATAGTCAACTCATAAAGTAAATATAAGACAGAAATCTTCAAAAGCTTAAATACCATAAATATTGGTAGATAGTGGGTGCTACAGTTGGTTGTATTTCCATCCTATTTTAATTCCAAAAGTACAAATTTTGAAAATCCATTATCTGACGTACGCAGGGTAAAATAACCTAACTTCATGAGTCAACATATTTTTGCCGTAAAAGTAAAAATACGAATTTGAAAAAATCTTTTTATTTTGCGTGTCTATGCAGTCAGAGGAATGTACATATACACCGAATTTCACGATTCTAGCTGCGGTCATTTGGTTGGTACCATTTTTATCTCTTTTTTCCATTTTACCCCTTAAGAGTACGACTTTCTAAAAGCTCTTTATTTTACTTGTCTACGAAATTAGAGGAATGTACACACCGGATTTCACCATTATAGCAGTAACCATTTAGTTGGTACCATTTTTATCCCCTTTTTCCCATTTTACCACCTTAAGAGTACGACTTTCAAAAAATCTCTTTATTTTACGTGTCTACGCAATTAGAGGGATGTACACACCGAATTTCATCATTGTAGCTGTAGTCGTTTAGTTGGTACTATTTCTATCCCTCTGTGCCATTGTATCCCTTGAAAGTACGAATTTCGAAAAATCTGTTTATTTTCCGTGTCTACGCAGTGAGAGGAATGTATACTCCGAATTGCATGACTCTAGCTGCGGTCATTTGGTTGGTACTATTTGTATCCCCTTTTTCAATTTTAAACCCAAAAAGTACGAATTTCGAAAAATCTGTTTATTTTAAATGTCTACGCAATCAGAAGAATGTATATACCGAATTTTATTATTCCAGCCGTTTGGTTGGTACCATTTTTATCCCTCCATACCCATTGTATCCCTTGAAAGTACGAATTTGAAAAAAACCTTTTATTTTTCATGTCTACGTAGTCAAAGGAATGTATACTCCGAATTCCATGACTTTAGCTACAGTCATTTGGTTGGTACAATTTTTATCCCCATTTTCCATATTAACCCCAAAAAGTACGAATTTCGAAAAATCCCTTTCTTTTACGTGTCTATGCAATCAGAGGAATGTATACACCGAATTTAAATTTTCTAGGTGCAGCCGTTTGGTTGGTACCATTTTTATCCCTCTATTCCCATTTTACCCCTTAAAAGAACGAATTTGAGAAAAATACTTTTCTATTATGTATCTGCTCAATTAGAGGAATGTACACACAGAATTGTGTGTTTCTAACTGTTGTCGTTTGATAGGTACAATTTTTATCCCTTTTTGACCCATTTTGTACCATTTCACCCCCTACGAATAAGAATCACATTATGGTGCACGTTTTTGTTATAGGGGAATGCGTATATCCAATATCAAGAATGTACAATCAGACATATTGAAAAAACATGCTTAAATACTAGGAGTTATTATGGGTATTTTCAGTCCTTTTAAGGGAATTTTTTTCCCTCTTGACCAATTTCGCCCAGTTACAATCCCAACCGATCTACGACTATAAGACACATTTATGGAATATTTGGACGTCCTAGCTCATTTCGTTTAGATGCTAGCATGCTTTCAACAGACGGACGGGCGGGCATGGCTAGTTCGTCTTAGAATTTTATGACGATCAAGAATATATATACTTTATAGGGTCTCAGGTCGATATTTCAAGGTGTTACAAACGGAATGACAAAGTTAGTATACCCCCATCCTGGTGGTGGAGGGTATAACTAGAAATACCTATGGCGAGAGTGGGTCAGATAGGTTCAGATTTATATATTGCTTCAATAAAAAATTCACTCTCGATTTAAGTTATTGTTTTTACAAGAAAAATTCAGTGAAATTCGAAAAAAACAAATTTGTATTTGTTAAAGTTGTGAAATATAAAACTAAATACTCAATCAATATAAAACTAAATCAAAATCGAGGTAATCTCTACATAAATTGAAGTGGCTTCAATAAAAAGAGAATATCTATTATAAACATTATTAGATAACCGTAAAAGAAACTATATTGAATCGAATTTTATTTATGCATATTCCAAAATATTCGGCTAATCGGCCTTTTTTGCCGAAGGCCGATTAGAGCCGATTATCGGTTTTTGGCAGAAGGCCGAAGCCGATTCCGATTAGTCGATTGAACTCTATTACAAATATATATATAGGGTCCGCAAAATAACTTTTTTTTTTTTTGAAAATGCTATAAAACAAACTACTGAATATTTTCTCAAATTTCTTTTTTTATTTGAAAGTACAATCCTTCCGGTTAATAATGGAAAATAATTTCATTCAAATGGCTGCTGAGGACACCCCACAAATAATAGTCCAACGGTTGAATAGTTGAAAAACAAAAAAACGTTAGATGGCGGACCCCCATACAAATGTCTCCTATGATTTACTTTTTCCGCTCTAGAAACCACATATTTCAACAAATAACTTTTTTTTTGAAAATGCTATAAAAAAACTACTGAATATTTTCTCAAATTTCTTTTTTTTTTTTGAAAGTACAATCCTTCCGGTTAATAATGGAAAATAATTTCATTCAAATGGCTGCTGAGGGCACCCCACAAATAATAGTCCAACGGTTGAATAGTTAAAAAAACAAGTTAGATGGCGGACCCTATATATATGGTGAATCTAAGTTCGAACAAAGCTGTGTAAACCTAAAAAATTTCACATTTGCTAATAGACAATATATTGGATTTTCCAAAATAATACGTCTTTCAATTCTATCATTGTTTGAATTGAATTTTAACCAAATTTATAAATGTTTTCGCATGACAGGTGTTTGTTTGCCGGACGCTTTTTATTAAAATGTTTTGTTTGTTATGCACATAAACAACACATGGATCAACTTCAAAAATATTTTGAGATTATTTGTTTGTTTATTAATTCTTTTGGAAATGCATACACACACTTAAGGCTTCTTAATACACAATACAATGAACTTTTATATAATTAGGAATTATAATTATTTTATTCAACAAAAAACAGCGAGCACATTGTCATTTTTCATTGTGCTTGGAAATGAAAACATTCACCCATATTTCGCCAGGTGTAGAATATCTTCGAGTATGAATCGACTACGTGACCTTTTTACACTTCAATGTTATCAGTGTCAGTGACTGCATTGTTCTGGTAATACAAGTACTTTCAGCGTGTATTTCTCTGAGTGTACGATACAATTGCACCACAGTATTCAGTATTTATGTACTTTCCGAATAAATAAGCAGTGTTTAAACAGCTTATTATCGTTGCTATTTGCACTTCTTCTCCTTCCAATTTGTTCTTTTTGTTTAAATTACTCTTGTGAACATTACTGAGAATGCAATACCAAATAATCGAATAAGAAAAAATTAACAAATACAAACAGTGTTTCTACTCCGCCGTCTGCCCAACGGTCTTATCGTCGTTCTATTCCATTAACGCTCAAGTGTCAGTTTGTCAGAGTGCTCAGCGCCGATGGTTGTTGGCTAGAGCTGACAGTGTTGATTGCCTTGTTATAGGTCAGCAATTTATTTTTGTTTTTGGGATTATAGAAAACAAAATCTTATCAGCCGAAGACTAACAAAAATTTATTATCAGCAATGCGTTGTGTGTTGTGTTTCATAGATTACACACTATAACTTAGCAGAGCAATAATAAATCATGTCTGGAAATGATAAAATTAAATCACAAAAATACTCGTGGTAGCCTGATAAACACATATAGTACCTACATAAATATAAAAGAATAGCAATATTTTTTGGTAATTTACAAAATACAAAAAATAAAAAATTACTCACAACCTAAGCTCCTTATTCAATGATCAATGTTTTGATAAATAAAAAAGTAAGGAAGTCTAAAATCGGGCGAATATTTTCACACAATCCGCAGCAAAATTATAAGAAATAGTTCTAGGAGTTTGAAATTTCAAAAGATCCAACAAGTTTTTTGTTTAATACACATGTCTTCCATGTAACATAAACATAAAAAATTGTCATATATTTCTTATTTTAAGATATACATGAATACAAATTAGTATATGTAACATAAAATTAAAAATCATAATATAATTCTTATTTTAATATATACAGTTGCGGTCAAAATAATAGCAGCGCACCACAGCTTAGCATACATTTTCATATATTTTTTTGTGTGATAATTTTTTTATTGCTACTACTGCATTAAATGCTGTGTAATGAGGTTACAAACACAAAATAATTGTTTATTTGGTGATATGATTTTAATTGTTTTAGAAATTTCAAATTTTTTGGACTATTCGACATTTTGGACCGGTCAAAATAATAGCAGCATTCAAAAAATCTCAAGAAAAAGGAATTTTATCTAATTTTTTCAATTCGATTTGATGTTATAAATAAGATATTATGAAATGTACACTATTTCTGAAATGTTATTGTTTTATTTTTCTTCATGAGAAGGGCGAGGAGAGCATTGTGTAAAACAAAATCGAGTTCATATAAAAAGTTTTAAATCATATAGTGAAGTTAAATTTTTTTTCCAGTGTTCCATTAAAATGATCAAAAATTCGATATTAAAAGAAGAAAAAAACAAAAAGACGTCAAAAAATCAGTTTATATCACCTGCAACCATTCGCCGAATAGTATTGTCTAGTACAAAAACCCACTTACTCCCGCCAGCGAAATAAAAAACAATGTCTGTCCTTCTTTGAGAGTTTAAAATGTTCGTAGAATACTAAGAAAACATAAACTGTAAGCCAGAAGTCCGAGAGTCCCGAGTCCCACTTAAAAATAAAAGACATGTCACAAAAAAATTGCAATTCGCAAAAACACACCTGCAGTAGCCAACCAAAAAGTGGGTGCACGTTTTATGGTCAGTTGAATCAAAAATTATTTTGTATGGTGGGACAGTACCTCGGCAGTTTGTAAGACGTCCACAGAACACGGAATACATCCCCAGGTTTAGTACCAAAACTGTCAAATAGGGAGGATCAAGCATAATGGCTTGGGCTTGTTTGTCATAATATGGAGTTAGGTCAATACTTTGGCCCAGAACTACTATGGACTCTGTCCAGTACGTCAAAATACTGCCTAATAGTATGCTTACGTATGCGGCATATGGAATGCCACTTAAATGAGTCTTCTAGCAGGTCAATTATCCCGAAAACATCAGCCGACTTGCAAAAAGGTGGTTTGAAGTCAATAATATCGATGTTATGGAATGGTTCGGGCAGACACCACATATCAATATAATCAACAATTTTAAGTGTGATGACTAAAATGAGATCTCACTAGCAATACTGAAAGACAATAACGATATTTGACACGAAATTATAGAGGCAT
Organism: Polietes domitor; assembly: GCA_947397865.1. Classification (NCBI taxonomy): domain Eukaryota; kingdom Metazoa; phylum Arthropoda; class Insecta; order Diptera; family Muscidae; genus Polietes; species Polietes domitor. Next base: position 66,395,593 of record OX377619.1, on the reverse strand, counting down.
GGTCAAAAATACCGCATGAAAGGTGCAAAATACTAGTTGACTCCAAGAAACGACATTATGTAGCAATATTAAGCAATAAAGTCAGTACAACTAAGTGTTAAATTCAAGAAAATATCGTTATTTAAGTAATTATTCAAAAAAGTTTTCAATTAAAATGGATTAAAACAAAATATATTTAGTTTTTATTAGCGCTGCTATTATTTTGACTGGTCTCATTATACCCTCCACCTCCAGGATGGGGGTATACTAACTTTGTCATTCCGTTTGTAACACCTTGAAATATCGACCTGAGACCCTATAAAGTATATATGTTCTTGATCGTCATAAAATTCTAAGACGATCTAGCCATGTCCGTCCGTCAGTCAGTCCGTCTGTCCGTCTGTTGAAAGCACGCTAGCATCAAAACGTACAAATTTTCCACAAATGCGTCTTATAGTCGTAGATCGGTTGGTATTTAAACGGGGAGAAATCGGCCCAAAGGGAAAAATTTTTCCCTCACAAGGACTAAAAATACCCCTAATAATCCTTAATATTTTAGAGTATTTAAGCACATTTTTTCAATATGACTGCTTGTACTTACTTGATATCGGGAATGCGCATTCCCCCGATAACAAAAACGTGCACCATAAAGTGATTCTTTTTTGTAGGGGGTGAAATGCGACAAAAAAGGGATAAAAATGGTACATATTAAACGACAACAGCTAGAAACACGAAATTCGGTGTGTACATTCCTCTAATTGAGTAGATACATAATATAAAAGTATTTTTTCCAAGTTCGTACCTTTAAGGGGTAAAATGGGAATAGAGGTATAAAAATGGTACCAACCAAACGGCTACACCTAATATAATGAAATTGGGTGTATACATTCCTCTGATTGCATAGACACGTAAAATAAACGGATTTTTCGAAATTCGTACTTTTTGGGGTTAAAATGAAAAAAAGGGGATAAAAATAGTACCAATAAAATGACCGCAGCTAGAGTCATGAAATTCGGAGTATACATTCCTCTGACTGTGTTTACACGGAAAATAAACTGATTTTTCGAAATTCGTACTTTTTGGGGTCCAAATAGAAAAAGGGGATAAAAATAGTACCAACCAAATGACCGCAGTTAGAGTCATGAAATTCGGAGTATACATTCCTTTGACTACGTAGACATGAAAAATAAAAGGTTTTTTTCCAAATTCGTACTTTCAAGGGATACAATGGGTACGGAGGGATAAAAATGGTACCAAGCAAACGGCTACACCTGGAATAATGAAATTCGGTGTATACATTCCTCTGATTGCGTACACTTAAAATAAACAGATTTTTCGAAATTCGTACTTTTTTGGAAAAAAGGGGATACAAATAGTACCAATCAAATGACCGCATATAGAGTCAGGAAATTCGAAGTATACATACCTCTGACTGCGTAGACACGGAAAATAGACGAATTTTTCGAAATTCGTACTTTCAAGGGTTACAATTGTACAGGGGATAAAAAAGTACCAAATAAACGACTACAGCTAGAATGATGAAATTCTAATTGCGTAGAAATGTCAAGGGGGGTAAAAATGGTACCAACCAAATGGGCACAGCTGGAATCATGGAATTCGTACTTTTTCTTTTACGGCAAAAATTGGTTGAATCATGAAGTTAGGTTATTTTGCACATGTACGTCTGATAATGGATTTTCAAAATTTGTACTTTTGGAATTAAAATAGAATGGAAGTACAACAAACTGTAGCACCCACTATCTTCCAATAATTATGGTATTTAAGCTTTTTGAAAATATAAATATAAGAATATTTATTTTTTGATTTGAAATATATAATGGTTTGATGTAATTAAAATATTATATTTATTTATATAATTATTTTTTCAATATTTGTATTTGTTTTGGTTTGGCTATATTACAAAATTTATATTTTCCTGTAATATTACTGCACTTCTACGAAAACCGACAACGTCTGTGGAATGCAATCCATGGTGGAGTTTATATAAAGTTCGGCCCGGCCGAACTTAACGCCTTTTTTACTTGTTTATTTTAATATATGCGTGAATACAATTACAATACAATTTATAAAATTGTTTTTACAATATTTTTATTGTTTTGGTTTGGCTATATTAACAAAATTTAACATTTTCTTGTAATGTTGCTGTACTTTTACGAAAATCGACAGCCTCTGTGGAGTACAATCGGCCCAGCCGAACTTAACACCGTTTTTACTTGTTATTTAATATTTTACTTTATAATAGAGACAAATTTAAATGGTTGTTAATGCTAAATTAATACAGATAGACGCATACAGCTTGAAGTATTTTTAGCAGATATTTTCCTCTCTAATTTGACACTTCTGAGATGCGAATAATAATTTATATTTTTTTATTTAGATATATACGTGAATACAAATCATTAGCAGTGATTTCATTTGAGTCCTCAATTAAATGAAAATTGGTAGTGCCTCGCTCAATGCCTATATGCAATTTTTTATTTTTTACGATTTCGAAATTACAGATAAAACTCCTTGTATCTTTTAATCGATGGCGACCAACTCGTATAACTTAATAAATAACTAAAGCTTAATATATAAGCTCAAGATCTGCAAAAAATCAGGGTATAATCTCCTACAGTTTTTTGTTAATTCAGAAATCTTTACAAATATACTGCCAAATCATTGCTAAACATATATCGACTGATTGGAATATGAGTATTTTGCATTGCATACTTTTAGGGTTACTGTAAATTTACTTTCGAAATATTTTGTTGTTGGTCTAAAGGTACACATGAATACACATCAGTGGTGGGATTTCAAAATTTTTAAATTGTACTAAAATGAAAAATTATCCCAAGCCCTGGGAAGGGATTGCAGCAATAACATATTTCACTTGAACAGGAAGAAATACGTCTGAAACTATAGTTAAAATGGAATTAATTGGCGATTTTCATTTCCTCATTGCCCCTTAAAAGAAATACAAAGTCCCAAAGAATACAATTTTTTAAAAATTATTTTAAATACTTATTTACACTGTTATTTACCTGTTGAAAAATAATTCAAATTGCATGCTTTTCTATCTCTATAAGTTTAGTATTAAAAATCATTTAAAGTTTTCCCTCTTACAAAGTAAAATATGAATAAGCTAAATAAACTAAGGGGAAAACTTGAAATGGTTGTTAATGCTAAACTAATATAGATAGAAGCCTGAAATTTAAAATATTTTTAAAGAAGTTCTCCTCTTTTATTTGATGTATATACCGCACTCAGAAAAAAGTGAACCCTATAATGAGTTAAAATTAACTAAAATTTTGGAAATATGAACTTCGTATAGCGCTAAAGCAATATTTCCTCATATCCCTTTTCATTGAAAATAGTACATGCTTTGAACTTGATTCTAGTTTAATGTTCTTCAAACCAAGATGATATTTTCTCAAACCGAGGAAAATTCTAGTTAGTTTTTCCTCAAACCAAGTACATTTTTTTTTTCCTAAATCTAAGTAAATTTTTCCTAAAACCATGTAAATTTTTACTAGATTTAAGTAAAATTTTCCTAAAACTAAGTAATTTTTTACTCAAACTAAGTAAATTTTTACTTAATCTTAGTAAAATTTTGCTGAAAATTTCCTAAAAGTATGAAAATTTTTACTCATATCAAGTAAATATTTACTTAAACTGAGGAAAATTTTGCTGATTTGTGCTTAAAACAAGTATTTATACACTCCACGAGAGTATTATGTCTTTGTGCATTTGTTTGTAACACCCAAAAGGAAACGAGATAGACCCATTGTTAATTATACCGATCGTCTTAGAATCACTTTCTGAGTCGATTTAGCAATGTCCGTCCGTCTGTCTGTCTGTCCGTCCGTCCGTCTGTCTGTCTGTCTGTCTGTCTGTCTGTCTGTCTGTCTGTCTGTCTGTCCGTCCGTCCGTCCATCTATTCTTGTAATCACGATACAGGTCGCAATTGTAGACAGAACCAAATGAAACTTTGCACAACGATGTTTTTCGGGATAAGGACGATCGCTATTTAATTTGAAGAAAATCGGTTCAGATTTAGATATAGCCCCCATACGAATTTCACTCCCGATTTGACTCTTTTCAATCTAGATACCTCATATTACAACAAATTTTCTTTAAAATTGGCAAAACATCTTATATTGTAACTAGAAACACCTGTGGTAAAAATGTGTTAGATCGGTTCAGATTTATATAGCTCCCATACAAATTTCGCTCCCGATTTGACTTTTTCCGTACATAATGTAGCAGATTGTCTTCAGATTTGGTAAAACATCTTATATTTAAACTAAGAACATCTATGGTGAAAATAGGTCAAATCGGTTCAGATTTAGATATAGCCCCCATACAAATGTCGTTCCCGATTTGACATTTTCCTCTGTAGAAACCACATATTGTACTCGATTTTCTTTAAATTTGGCACAACATCTTATAATCTAACTAAACAAAACTATGGTGAAAGTGGGTAAGATCGGTTCAGATTTAAATATAGCCCAAATTCAAATGTTGCTCCCATAAGTTTAACCGATTTTGGCCAAACTATACATCTTATATTTCACCTATTTCGTTCCAGGTTTCAATATATCCTCATACAAATGTCCTTTCCGACATAAAATTTTTTGTCAAACACATACATTTACAGGATACAAAAAACCTTCCCGTTTTCACTTTTTCACCGAATTGAATTGTATTCGGATTGAAAGTGGAGCGTATCATAGAGTCGGCCCCTCCCGACTTTAGCCTTTCCTTACTGGTTTTTACTTAAACTTAGGTAAAAATGTAATTGATACAAGGAAAAAAGTGAACTTAAAATAAGTTCAATTTAATTAAATATATCAAACAAATGGTTTTGCTTCAGAGTATGCAAAACTGCATAACAAAACAAGTAAGGAAAGGCTAAAGTCGGGCGGGGCCGACTATATGATACACTCTTTCCAACAGAATACAATTCAACTCGGTAAAAAATCATAGACTAATATGATCTGGTTCGATTTGTCAAATCGATAAGAATATTTGTTTCGGGGCTATATCCAAACATGAAAAAATGTGACAAACGTTCACAATAAGTTCTTCCAGTTCAAATATAACATGTTATGCTCACTTTGAAGAAATTCGGTGAAAATTCGTGGTTTCTGGGGCGGAAAAAGTTCAATCGGGAGCGAAATTTGTATGGGAGCTATATATAAATCTGAACCGATCTAACACATTTTTACCACAGGTATTTCTAGTTGAAATATAAGATGTTTTGCCAATTTTGAAGAAAATCTCTTGTAATATGTGGTATCTAGAGTGAAAAGAGTCAAATCGGGAGCGAAATTCGTATGTGAGCTATATATAAGTCTGAACCGATCTAACACATTTTTACCGCAGGATTTTCTAGTTGAAATATAAGATGTTTTGCCAATTTTGAAGAAAATCTCTTGTAATATGTGGTATCTAGAGTGAAAAATGTCAAATCGGGAGTGAAATTCGTATGGGAGCTATATGTAACTCTGAACCGATCTGACCCATTTTCACTATGGGTGTTTCTAGGACAAATATAATATATTTCGCCTAATTTAAAGAGGATCTGTTAAAATATGTGGTTTCTAGAGCGGAAAAAGTCAAATCGGGAGCGAAATTTGTATGGGAGCTATATATAAATCTGAACCGATCTAACACATTTTTACCGCGGGTGTTTCTAGTTGAAATATAATATGTTTTGCCAATTTTGGAAAAAATCTTTTGTAATATGTGGTATCTAGAGTGAAAAGAGTCAAATCGGGAGTGAAATTCGTATGGGAGCTATATGTAAATCTGAACCGATCTGACCCATTTTCACTATGGGTGTTTCTAGGACAAATATAATATGTTTCGCCTAATTTAATACTCTCGTGGAGTGTATAAAAATGACAACATGAAATATTTCTCAAAAGTTTCATGATAGCCATAAAGAGCTGAGCTATTACTCGATGATTGCTGCGAAGGCAAGATAGGTGCCTTTGCAGTGGTTGTTTAGAAAAATACTCAGTCTCTGCAAACGAACGAGAATTGCTTCTTAGATTAATATTCAAGAATTGTTTAATCAATTTCAAGTGAATTTTTATAAGCTCATTAATACATAAATGTATGAAGAACTCGGCATAAATTTCAGTAAACACTACTAACTTAATTTTATAAAAAAAATTTCTGATTCTTTTTCCTACTTAAAACTCAATGAATTTACTCAATTTTATGAATTGTTTTATTAGATCCAAATAAATGTTTTTAAGTAAATTTACTACCCTATTTCTAATAAATGAACTTTTTAGTGTGGCTTTGAAAGAAGGAAACTGTACTCATACTTAGTTCATTTTCCAACTTTTATGTAAGTTTTTAATGAAGTAAAAAATTGTTGAACTAAATTGTAGTATGGATTTTACTTAGATTTAGGAATGCTATTTTTCTGAGAGCGGTAATATAGGGTGCTAATAAGTATTTAAAATAATTTTTGGAATTTTGAAGTCCTGTAAAGGGGTGATAGAGGGAAGGTATTTTTGGGGAAAATGTTGGGGAGAGAAAGTTAATAGGTGACAGTCTTACATGTCTCTCCTCTAGGGGCTACTGAGGGGCAGTTTTGAGCCTTTCTTTTACAAAAATATATAAAAAATTAAAAAATGTGCGATAGGTTCTGAGAAAATATTGAGACTGGAGAAAATTACTCCCCTAGACTCCTTTAATGAGTGGGATAGGTGGTACGTGTGTTCGAAAAAATTTTAGGGAGGGGAAATTAATGGAGGTTGGACTTATATTTAACGCAGCTAGGGACGACTCTAAGGCAATTTTGGGCCTTGCTTTCATAAAAAATTATAAATAGTAAGAAATTCGTATGGGGAGGATCATCTTAAGTGTTGAAGATAGAAGGTAGGTATGTTCAGAGAAAATGCAGGAGTTGAAAAAATATTATACGTTTAACTCTACGGCCTCCTTGCGCCAGTAAGAGTGATGGTTTGTATGGGAGCCTCCTTCGGGATCCGAAAAGAAAAATGTTGCGGAGGGAAAATAAATGGGGTTCGGTCTTACATTTACATTTTTGGGCTTTGTGTGTATTGTTACCCCTTTTCCTCAACTTTGACGCCGATGAGCGTCCACTTACACGCACCCCACCACACCTGTTTTTGGCACATAAAATTAGCGGTTCTAGCATATCGAAATCGAAAAGTCGTGCACTATCCCATCCGAACCTCATAAAATTAGGGGTTCTAGCAATCGAAATCGAAAAGACGTACACTATCCCATCCCTACTGTTCATCTCTTCAGATTTTCTTAAAGTTTTAAATGTTCATTATTTCAAATGTCCATGTAACATTTGAAAGAATGAATATTTAAAAAGTAAATATTTCTTTTGTCTAATATTTATAATTCACCGATAAATATATATAAATTATAAAATTTATTTATTTCTGTTATTTTATGTATAATTATATACATATATACTACATAGTTTTTAAATAATCCTTAGTAAAATGTACCAAATATTCTCCGAATGTACCAGCGTACCAATGTAGTTTCCATTGTACTAGAAATGGTAAAATTGTACCACGTTTTCCATCACTGATACACATATTTAAATGCTAGAAAAAATATTACCCCCAAAGGTATGCTATACAAAAATATATTCAACTGTTTTTGTATTTTGTTTTGAAAGGGATAAAATTTTTGTTTTATAAGGGACTAGTATTTTGTACCCGGCGTTGCGCGGGTTCATTTTTCCCTATTCCCCTAATTCGTATGGTTTGGGAGATAAAATGAGTAATTTGTGAAAGCTTTAAAATATTTTTGTGTGGGAGGTACCAACCCCCTTTGCCCTATCACGACCTAGTATATCCAGGAACCATCCTCTGTCCAGAATTTAGATAAAGTAAAATGTTCAGGCGAATCGGTCCACCGGTTTGGCGTCCTATACGCAACATACATACTTTGATTTATATATATATAATAGATAAAATAAAACACACTTTGTAAGGGAAACAGGTAAACCACTGGTTGAAAAGAAAAACGAAATTCCTTTGTTAATGCAAAAGAACGCCAAATAATCGAAATTCCAATGCCACAAATGGCTTCCGAAATATAGTCCAATGAAATGAATCCTAAAATAATGGACTTTTCAACTATTTGAACATTTATGAACTTGTTTCCACAGTCGTATTTACCACGATATCGCTAAAATTTTGTAGAATACGCTTGATTGGCATGTTCTTTGCAGAATTCGTTAAAAAAAACGAAGAGATTGGGACTCATAAAATTTGGTAGTTTTTGCCTGTAGAAGGACCGTTACAGCCTATACGGCTCTCGTTTCAAACAAGAAAATTAATTTGCCTCACCCTGTATAAATAACTAAATATAATTTAGGTGGTAAATTTGTTTGTGTTGACGGCGACCCAATTTAAGATGCATGAGAACATGTGCATTTTGTTTCCTTCCCTATTTGCTGTTGTTCTGATAGAAAGATTATAAATGGTTCCAGCAACCCATTTATGGTATGGTATTTCCCTTAAATGGAATTCTTTTGTACATCATGTCGTTATTCGTCATTACACATTAACATTCGACATTCCACATTATCAACTGAAATATTTCCATCGTTTTTTGTTTATTTTTTCTTGTTCCTTATGTTTTATTAAGAAGAGAGTTTCAGAAATCATTGCGATGACATAAAAATGATGCGATATCTATCTTATGAAAATTTCATGCATATCACGCTATAGTATAGCAGAAAGCAGGCCACTAAAATGTTTAAAATGGAAAACAAAAACGCCAATGAAATCCTCTGACTCAAATGTAACGACTTTTTTAATAATTGTCGTACGGTGTAATGTTCAAAAGGAACGACTCCATCCTATGGTGGAGGATAACATAAAACATGTTTTTTTTGTAGGGACTGATTGACAATATCGCACGGACACAGACTTAAGGCTTTGGAATGCCAAACTAGATTGTGTCCAAATGTCTCCTCTCCACACAAAAAAGAATACAGACATCATTGTTTAGTGTGGTATTGTTTGGGTTCAGAGTTGTGTTGATGCGAGCATCCATAAAATAATTTTACAAGTGATTTGAATCGTAAACTGATATCAACGTCAAAATATTTCGGCTATTCACGTGTTTTGGGTTTCTACAATGAAATTCGGAAATGGCAAATCATGCTAAAAACCGGTATCTATCGCCAGCAAACATAATTATTAATGTTTTTGATTTGAATGGAATTTTTTGGTGTTGTCGTCTATTTGTTTACTTATCTCTCTCTTGAATTTTAGTGGCTAGACATCTATTTGATAATCAGTAGTTTTGTGTGTTAAGAAGTATACAGAAAAAGTAGCCCAAATATTAAATCGCAAAACAAAACAAAAAAAAAAAACAATAAAGTTTCAGTCCGTTAAACCGACCTACATACACGCTCTCTTTCTGTACCAAAGTCAGTCTCGAATCCGTTTTATTGGTCATAATTCTTATATATGTCATTAAAAAGTCACCAAAGAAGCACTTTACAATCTGAGTCAAATATCGAATCTATGAAATACATTCAATTTTTGTCACATTTTTAAGGAAACCTGTAATAAGCTAATGACGCGATTTCTTAGAATATTATTTTTTTTTCATAAAAATAAGAAATTTTATTCTTAAAAATAAGAAATTTAGATGAATAAATTTTTTTATGTAATTTTTTCATATAATGTCATTATTGCAATGAAAAACTTCATAGATATTAGGCCTGTTCGATTGGGCTTACTAGCTTATTTTTTTATGGAATTTACTCGCTTAACAAGAAAGTAGTAGCTCTTAGTTGTGTTCCCAGATTTTTCCTGTGAATCCTGTGAATGTCTATTGAAGTGGTAGAAACCCGAAAAAAATAAAAGCAAACAATTAAAAAGATGTTAAGTTTGGCTGGGACGAATCTTATATGCCATCCATCATGGAATTACCGACAGATTAGAGGCTGTTGACTTCACTTAGAAGTGCTGTAACATACAAGGGAAAATACGATAAATACGGATGTTTTATTAATTTGAATGAATTAATCTGAATTTAGTAATTAATTTAAAGACCACGCCCATTTATAGCTCGAGACTCCAAAAACGTTTTTTCAAAATAGTTTTATTATTGTCTTAGCAATCTTCAAAATAGAAATATTACAAATTATTGGCGGTATTTTCATTCGTTGTTAGGGAAGAACCGTTTCGTTCTGGAGCGATTTTCGAAGCGTGCACATCGAATTTCGTACCAGCTACAACACGATTGGTGGGTTCTATAGGGTGGGCCACATTAAATTTGAACTTCCGACTACTTTGAATATGAAAGATAGAATAAAATTCATTTTTATTTTCAGGTTTATGTTTGACATTTGAAAAATGTTACGATACACTCGAACAAAATTGGGAAATATTAAAAACTTACTTTCAAAGTAGGGAATCTTTAACGCGAACTGTAAGAAATTTACGTGCCTTCATGAAGCTCATTTTCATCTCGGTGGCTATGTCAATAAGCAAAATAGCCGCATATGGGGTTCAGAGAACCCACACGTGACTATTGAGAAGCCAATGCATCCACAACGAGTCACTGTTTGGTGTGAATTTGGGCTGATCGGATGAGGTACTGCCGAGCCAGTCGTGGTAGTCATATGAATGGTATTGTGTTCCATTATTAAGTGACAAAATTCAACCTTTCCAATAAAACCAGAAATTCAAAAAAATAATCAGTACTTTTTTATAGGCGATAGTAATTTAAAATTTTACATGACCCACCCTATATTTCTATTCCATTTTTATACAAAAACAAGTAAGGAAAGGCTATATGATACTTCTATCCGAAGACAATTCAATTCGGTAAAAATGTGAAAACGGGGAGAATTTTTGTATCCTGTAAATGTATGTGTTTGACAAAAAATGTTAAATCAGTAAGGACATTTGTATGGGGGTATATTGAAACCTGGAACGAAATAGGTGAAATATAATATGTATGTATAGTTTAACCGATAAACATTTTGGAACAACATTTGTATTGGGGCTATATCTAAATCTGAACCGATCTTACCTCTTTCACCATAGGTGTTTTTAGTTGGATTATAAGATGTTTTTCCAATTTTAAAGAAAATCGGAAAAAATCTACAGCGGCAAATGTCAAATCGGGAGCGACATTTGTATGGGGGCTATATCTAAATCTGAACCGATATTTCCCACTTTCAGCATAGCTGTTTTTTAGTTAGATTATAAGGTGTTAAGTCAAATTTGAAGAAAATCGGGTACAATTTGTGGTTGCTGGTGCGGAAAATGTCAAATCGGGAGCGACATTTGTAGGGGGGCTATATCTAAATCTGAACCGATTTTACCCACTTTTATGCATAGGTGTTTCTAGTTGGATTATAAGATGTTGTGCCAAATTTAAAGAAAATCGGGTACTATATGTGGTTTCTAAAGCGGAAGTGACAGTTGTGTGGGAGATATATAAAAAAAATCTGAACCGATTTTACTCGATTATGCGATTTGTACACACCAGATTTCACGTTATTAGCTATTGCAGTTTGATTGATCCCTTGTTTTCGCATTTCTCCCTCTGAAAGTATGTATCGCTCTATGGTACGCGTTCACGCTAAAAAATGATTGAATTTACCAAATAAACAGAAATCTTAAAAAAATCTTAAATACTCGAAATATTAGGGATTGTTCCTGTTCTTATTATGGATTTCTTTTCCGATTTCTTAGAAGAATTTAGCACAAAGTTGACTACCTTTCTTATTTTACCTTCTTTATTTATTATAAAAACAAAAGTATAATTTTTATTATTCTGTTTTTTACATATTTTTACATATTTGTTTTGGTATTATCAATTTTCAGATTCTGAATATTACAAAAAATATTTTTTTTTCGACTTTGCTCTTAAGAGCCTTTGCCTTCAAATTTATTATACCCTTCACTAGGGTATTATGTATTTGTTTGCAACACCCAAAAGGAAGCGATATGGACCCATTGTTTAGCATACCGATCGACTTAGAATCACTTTCTGTATCGATTTAGTCATGTCCGTCCAAGTACAGGTCGAAATTATTGTCCGATCCTAACAAAAATTTTAATCAAAGTAAATGTCGTAATTATGGCCCAATCTTAATAAAAATAACTCTCACGAAATCATATATTTTAAAATAGTTTCTTAAAATTTGGCACAACATCTTATATTTGAACTAGAAACATCTCTGGTGAAAATGAGTCTAATCGGATTTATACATAACTCTCATACAATACCACTCCCGACTTTAGCCCTTCCTTACTTGTTTTTTAATTAGATATTGTGGTTTCCTAGCTTTATTATGGCATCGAAACTGTGTTTATCCCATATCTAGTAGTCTGTTTGTAATAAATATTTTTTTTTTGGAAAATGGCTTCAAAAGCTTTTTTCCTTCAAAAGCCGTTTTTATAGGGTATCTTTTGTCTGCACGAAATTGCACACTTGGAAGATTTTAATTATTTTTAACTTTTGAATATTATGTATGTAGCTAAAATGATGATCAACTTTCTTTTATCCTCAAGTTAAATTGTTGCCTTACTATGCCCAAAAAACCGAAAAATATCTTATTTTTCAGATTAATATTATATTAAAGAGTTAAAGTTAAAATGTTCTACAAAAATGTTCATCATAATGTTTTAGACACACCGTCTACATAAAATGTATATAAAGGGTGATTTTTTAAGAGCTTGATAACTTTTTTTAAAAAAAAAAACGCATAAAATTTGCAAAATCTCATCGGTTCTTTATTTGAAACGTTAGATTGGTCCATGACATTTACTTTTTGAAGATAATTTCATTTAAATGTTGACCACGGCTGCGTCTTAGGTGGTCCATCCGCTTAGTCCAATTTTGGCATTTCCACGTTTTTGAGTAACAGAGACCCAATTGGTGCGAACGGCGACGAATCGAAAATTGGTGGTCATCATTAACACTGGCCGATACAGCTGCGATATTTTCTTCAGTTCGCACTCTACGTAAGCGTGTTGGTGGTTTAATGTCCAACAATGTAAATTTGGTGCGAAATTTAGTCACAATAGCCCGAATAGCCGCTTCAGTGGGTCGATTAAACTGACCATAAAATGGAAGCGCGCAATGAACTTTCTTAACAGAGCACGCATTTTGATAATAAAATTCAATAATTTGCAAGCGTTGTTCGTTTGTAAGACAATTCATGATGAAATGTCAAAGCATACTGAGCATCTTTCTCTTTGACACCATGTCTGAAATCCCACGTGATCTGTCAAATACTAATGCATGAAAATCCTAACCTCAAAAAAATCACTCTTTATATAATATGGTTTCCTATGCTATATAACACCGTCCGACATTCCATATGATATGTAATACACTGAGCCGGAACAATTATGCCACTATGAACTGTAGGGTATTTATTAAATTCAATAATGTAACGGTATAAACAATAAAATGACGTCGCAAATGTTTCCATTATCGGCAATAAAAATACCTACATATGTACATACAAATAAATGTATAACATCGGCAGACAGACAGATAGAAAGAAAGAAAATTAATGCAAATAAGGCAATAAATTATGTCTGTTGTTATTGTCGTTTACTCGTACTTATGAATAGACAACGACTACAAATAAGAAGCGTGCTTTCCTATCACCATTTATATGTATATGTATGTATGTATGTATGTCCGAGTACAATGTACAGATTATAGAAGAATTATCACAAATTTCAGCACGATCAGATTTGACCGAGGTCAAGCATAACGAAATGGGAAAATAATAATTTAAAGAAGAACTTTACACATCAGACAGACAACAATATTAATATAAAGTGGTCAAAAGAAAACAATTAAATACGGAATAAAGTTAGAGCGAACCCAGTCCAATGTACCATGCATCATGCAGAGCGATGCCCGACAGCTTAAAAAGGCGGATTTACACTTTTTCTCCTATTCTGTATAATCAGGAAATACAAAATAATTGTCCGACAGGCTTTCAAAATTGACATTTGATTCCAAACCCACTCGTGTTTTTCGTGTAACTTCACACACACACTTTTTGGGAGATCGCAACATCCGAGGGGATAGTCTAAACGCGCCCTTAATATCTGTGGGGCAAGAGCACAAATAACTCTTTGTTTGTATATTAAAAACTCTATCGTTCCCAAAAGTGTCACCCTCTGGAAACCACTCGAGAAACCACTCAAAAATACATCCGAAATTGATACATTTTCCATATTTCGTAGTATTATATTTCTCAATGATTGTCGAACACAAACATAATCTACACTCAATTTAACACAAGTAAATGCTATGTAGATATTGTGATGTTCGACGTGTAAAGTGTACGTGTGTGAAACGATTTCATATGATTATTTGCTTTGTAAGAAACACTTTTACAAATTATTATATTAAATTACCAGTAGGCAAATTAAATGATATAAAAATGTTCACGATTATTTTATTAAATAATTGACATAGTGTCGCAAAGATTGAAAGTAATCATACAAACAAAAACACGGGGAGATGCAGCGAAATAAAATGTGCATATGTATATTAGACTGGGTCGTGGTCCATACAAGTAAAAAATAATATACAGTCAGCTCACGCAAATAAAGTTAGTATGGTTTAGTGATGATTTGCAAAATATTTCGTTCATAGATCAGAAAGGAAATTAACGCCAAACAATGGTTCAGGATCAAAATTCATCGACCAAAATTCAATAACATTTGTTCTAGCAGACATTTTTGAGTTCTGTAAAAATTAGACAAGGACCCAAGGATTATTTTGAGATTTTAATAGTAAAAATCGGACAGTCGGATACATTTTAGAAATCGACCAAAAGTTGACGACTTTCGTATTTTTCGATTTTAAAGAAAATTTTCCCCTCACAAGGACTGAAAATACCCCTAATATTTAGAGTATTTCAGCATGTTTTTTTGGACATAATAGCTTGTATTTACTTGATATTTGCCTTTATAGCATAAAAGGGCACCATAGAGTGATTTTTATTAGTAGGGGGTGAAATGGGACGAAAAGGGATAAAAATAGTACCTATCAAACGACAACAGATAGAAACACGAAATTTGGCGTGTACATACCTCTAATAGAGTAGATACATAATATACAAGTATTTTGTATATAACCCCATAAATTTGTACTTTTAAGGGGTTAAATGGGGATAGAGGGATAAAAATAGTACCAACCAAACGGCTGCACCTAGAATAATGAAATTCGGTTTATATATTCCTCTGATTGCGTACACACATAAAATAAAGGAAATTTTCGAAATTCGTACTTTTAAGGGATATAATTGAAAAAGAGGGATAAAAATGGGACCTTTCAAACCGCTGAAGTTGATATTATGAAATTCGGTCTGACTATGAAGACTCGAAACAAAAAGGTTTTTTTCAAATTTGTACATTTGGGCGGAGAATGGGTCGAATGGGGATATCTTTAAAATTTGTACATTTCTTATCACTTTGTCTGTATCTCAAAATGCTTCTCCCTAATGGCGACTGAAAATCGCCTAATATTTTCGGCATGTTCACTTTCACAATTACAGCATTGTATTTATTTATAGTACTAGATTTTAAACAGTGTGCATAAGTATACATTATAGTTTGAAATAGTAATCAAATATTGTAATGTGCATCAACATATCACAATTTTCGTAATATGGTTCTGTACTTCTACGTCGACATACTTTAATCTGCTGGTAATACTGTGGAATGCACTCCGTGGTGGAGGGTATATAAGATTCGACCCTGCCGAACTTAACACCTTCTTACTTGTTTTGTATTACAGTTTTTCACTTTTTCAGATTTTGAAAATTGAAAAAACCATTTTTTACTTTGTTGAACTGTTTCTCACATATTTTAAGAGATTTAGAACTCATATTTTTAGAAATTGTGGATTCTTACAAATATTATCTAAAACTATTTAAAACTATGAAATCGCAATGCACTGTGCAGCTTCCACATTTATAAAACAATTGTAAAAATATGATCAAATATCAGGTCATAGAGGATTTCATGTACCAGTATAGAAGTTATGAAGGTTTTGATATTACCTAGGATAGATACAATTGTGTGGGAGGTACATGAAGAGGCGTGGCTAAAGCGTAAATATTTATTTGGTTTAAAGTTATTATAAAAACATTTTCAAATATCAAATTGAAACTGATTTTGAGTACCCGTATGAATGTTACACCGGCTTTATTTCAAACAAAGCTTATGCCACTTAGTGTGGGAGGCACTTTTCGACAGTTGTGGTGTACACCAGCCAGCCAGACAGACGGCTCAAACAACTTAAAAAGTTATGAAACGGATTTGGTTCAAACATACTTAGGGTCTTAAGTCACACCTTCGAAGTGTTACACTTTTTGTCTGCCCCGAATAATATATACCCTCCTACTCTGTAGAGTGTATGCGTATTTACCATTGGTGTTTTCAACTTAATTTTGTATCGAAGTTAATAAGCTTCGATACATTATAATTCTGATACATTTCACAACTTTTCATATAAGAACCTTGCCGCTCTGGAGAAGTTGTTTTTTATCCGTATACATAGAGGTTAAATTAAATTAATTACATGCAATTAAATTCTTGCTATGGCAACTCCATGTTGATTTCATTGGTGATGATCTTAATTTCCATAACTTCCGAATCACAAGATCTGTTTCACTTCTTCGGATTCGTCCTTTTTGATGGGCATTGATTTTACGTGAATTCTTAGTCCTTTAGTGTTTCGAGTGTGTGTAGAATGTATTCCAAAAGCATGTTCTAAAACTCATTCATATTGTTGGACTTTTGCCGAAGTCCACAACAGATGGTTGTCATGGTCAAAAATGCTCTATGTGGACAATTTGCAGACAAGTAATGTTGTCGCAGCAATGAAACATTTTCGTTGCATCAACGAGTGATGGATGTCAGGTACCATATAATTGACCCAAAAGGGTCAAATTGACCCATGAAAAGAGGAGCTAGAGGTTTAAGATCTTCCACAAAAATAATACTCATAAGATTCTACAATATAGTTCTGACAATAAGAATTATCTCAGACATTAACATACAACACGTTTCTCACTTAGCATAATGATCATATAACCTTCGATCAAAAAAATTATGAAAACTTTGATCCACTGCAAAATAAAAATCAGACCAGATGGACTATATAAGTTTATTGTACAAAAATGATCTACTCAACATGCCCTTTAAGAATTATAGGGTCGCTACTCTGTTCCAAAAATGCTGTTGGACAGTGTAAAATTAAAATCAGACCAGATGGACTATATAAGTTTATTGTACAAAAATGATGTACTCAATATGCCCTTTCAGAATTATAGGGTCGCTACTCTGTTACGGAATGCATCAATGAAAGCCCTACTCTGACCATGTGTTTGCACAACAGTGAAATCGTAAATACTGAAAACCTCACGTAGGATATTCTAAACAAATTCTACAAAAAATAATGATTTTGCTACAAATTATTGTACTTTTGTATATACAAATATACATATATATACGAGTATATTAAAGCAGAGGAGAAATTTCGTTATTATATTTATAACTAAATTATATACTCGTAATCGCATTTATCGCACCAAACAGACATTTCCCATCAGAGCAACGACGTTCTGAATTATCGCTTTCGTCATAAAATATTGATTGCCGATCAATGGCTGGAAGAGAAGAAATCTAAAACGCGCAATTGCAGTCATTTCATTTAATCGTTGATTTAAAACAAAATATTATTAATTGATTGTAGGTTATAATAAAAATAGACTTTTTAAATGAACGTAGTTAGTTAATCGGTTCTTATTCCGCAAAGATGGTGGGATATGATTGCCTAACGAGAGGTGATTGGAGGAATAATGATGGGGTAGTGAAAAGTTGGCGAAACAAAGAACGCCGCACAGTGGCTCAGAATCAAAATCCATCGGCCAGTCAATCAATAACTATTGTTCTAGTAGAGTTCTGTAAAAAACCAAAATTAGACAAGGACCCAAGGATTATTTTGAGATATTATTATTATATGTTTTAGAGATCGGCCCAAAGTTGACAACTTTTCGATTTTAAAGAATATTAAATTTTTTTTGTTTTATGTTTTTTAACATTGCTTATAATGCGAAGAAAAAAAGTTATTTCTTTTCTGTATTACAGATTTTCACTTTTATCAGATTTTGAAAATTGAAAAAACGTAATTTTTTTTTTGACTTTATCGAATTGTTTCTCACACATTTTAAGAGACTTTGCACTGAATGAATTGCAGTACTACCTGTGGGCAGTTTTCATGCAATAATTCGATTTGTCTGCTAAATCAGGTATTATTTAGATTTTTTTGGCTTTTGAAGAAAAAATGTTGTGTTGGTCCAAAGTCAGTTATTTGTTCAAAAAGGATATTGTTTAAAATATTTATCACAAACAAACACATTTTTCCACTGAACCAACACTCAGGGGATGTCCCCTATAAATGCAGTGCATTGCGTTGGTGGAAGGAAGATCAGGTATGGGAAGGAGGAAAGAGGAAGTAGTGTCTGTTGACATCTGTTTTGAATCTCTGAATGTCGTAATTGGAGGGAAAGATATTTGCCGGAAGTCGATTCCACATACGGATAGTACGGGCGAAGAACGAATTTATTCTGTAATGTGTAGTGCGGCCGGTTGTCCAATCGACAACAAATGGGTGAGCGTTCCTGGAAAGTCGCGTATCTCTACCGAACGTTCTCACGGGCGGTATGAGATCACGAATTTCCGAAGAACAAACACCATGAATGTATCGATAGAACAATGACACACAACCAACATTACGACGGTGTTCAAGGGAGACAATAGAATTGGATATCCTACCATCACCTATCAACACCATCGCCCTCCTCTGGACACGGTCAAGTAGCTCCAGTGATGAAGCTGGAGCACCCGACCATATATGGGAGTTGTATTCCATCTTTGGTCTGATGTAGGTGGTGTAGATATTGAGAAGATCAGAGGGTGTGAAATATTTTTTACATCTTTTTAAAAAGCCTAAACATTTGAAGGCATCTTTCGACACATCAAATACATGTTTTGTCCAACGAACATCACGTTGTATTTTCATGCCGAGAACATCGAGAGCATCTGATTGTTCAATATCTACACCGTTCATTAAAATCGACGACACCGTTGGATCAGTGAATCGCTTGTGAGACAACAAGGAGCACTGGGTCTTACGTGCATTAAAATCTACTCTATTCACTCGACCCCATTCAGAAATGGCCAACAAATCCTGGCTAAGTGACTCATCCATCAATCGCCTTTTATCCTCAATTTCTTGACGACTTGGTCTATGATCGAATGAGTATGAATGACAGAGGTTGCTGTCATCCGCGAATGAGTATATTGGATTCGAAGTCCGATCCAAGAGGTCGTCGATGAAAATAAGAAAAAGGGAGGGGGAAAGGACAGAGCCCTGTGGTACTCCTGCGGTTAACCTATGCTCGTCGGATGAGAACCCATCTACAACAACACGTATAGTGCGATCTCTGAGGAAGCTCGATATAAATCGAGAGAAGTCACTACCAACACCAAAAGCGATAAGCTTTGATATGAGTGCGCCGTGCCAAACTCTATCAAAGGCCTTGGAGATATCTAGAGCAACGACCTTACTCTCACCAAGCTGGTGAATAGAACGATTCCAATTTTCGGATAGCAGTGTCATCAGGTCTCCCGTAGATCGATTCCTACGGAAGCCATACTGTCGATCATTAAGTAGGTCATTAGTTTCCAAATACCTCACAAGATGGTGGTTCACCATACTCTCCATAACCTTCGAGAGCGCTGAGCAAATCGCGATCGGTCGATAGTTAGCAGGGTTATTAGCCTCACCTTTTTTAGGGATGGGCTGGATGTTCGCAATCTTCCAACACGCTGGGAAAACTCCTGCACGGTATGCAAGGTTGAAAAGATTGCGAAGGGGACGGGCAAGCGTCGAAGAGCACTTACATAGGACAAGTGCTGAAATGCCATCCGGGCCTGGAGATTTATTTACGTCGAGATTTGCGAGAACCCTTTTAACTCCACGTGTTCGAAAAAATATCTGAGGCATGGAACTAGATACATTTTCGATCACGGGGAGTGGTTGATTGCTTTCCGGCAAAGATGAATTCCTTGCAAACATTTCAGCCAATAGGTTAGCTTTGGCAACCGGGTTAGTGAATATCTGGTCATCTTTAACAAGAGTTGGGATAGATGAGGAGTTATCCTTTACTCTTCTCACAAATGACCAAAAGCTCTTACTTCCCCTAGGAGAAGCAAGAACTTTGGCACGAAGACGTTGTTCGTACAGAAACTTTTCACGTCTAAGTACCTTGGCACACATGGTTCTTGTCTGTTTGCGTAGCAGATCAGTTGTGGCATTTTTATTTAAACGCCATTTCCTGAACGCTTCTTCTTTGGATCTGACAGCAGTCTTGCATGTCTGGTTAAACCAACTTTTATTAGATGGTTTATCCGAAATAACTTTAATTGGAATAAATGATTTCATTCCAATCAAGATAATATTTTGAATCATTTCAGCCGCAGCATCTATATCGCTATTTAGAAAACAAAGTTTCCAATTGAAATGCTGGAAAAAGTTGTTGAGCTCGGCCCAACGTGCCTTTTCGTATATATATATTGTCCGCTTTGGGGCTGGGGTCGAAGCGACACGAAGAGCGGAATACGAAAAGGATGCTGAAACAATACAGTGATCCGAATTACCAAGAGGTGCTAGAACGTTAACTTCATACTTTTCAGGGTGTGATGTTAAAAAAAGATCAAGAATGTTAGAGTGTTGCCCTTGGACACACGGAATGTGAGTCGGTTCATTCACTAGTTGCGTCAAATCATTATGCGCGGCAAAAAGCTCGGCGTATTGACCCTCCGGTGTTGAGTGACTCGAATGGGCAAGCCAAGAGGAATTATGGACATTGAAATCGCCAGCAACCACAATTTCACTGTCAGGACAATCCTCTAAAATTTTTGTAATTGAATCGGAAAGGGCGTCGAAGCCATTTAGGGATACCTCCCTTTCCGCGTTTGGACTTCTATACACGAATCCGAAATTTGGCACAAACATAGTTTTGTCGTCATAATAAAGCTTAGAAACAACAATTTCTACTAAAAAATTGAGTGAAAACTCTCTTAAAATGTGTGAGAAACAGTTCGACAAAGTCAAAACAAGTAAGGAAAGGCTAAAGTCGGGCCGGGCCGACTCTATTATACACTCCACTTTCTATCCGAATACAATTTAAGTCGGCGAAAAAGTGAAAACGGAAAGGATTTTTGTATCCTGTAAATGTATGTGTTTGACAAAAAAATGTTAAATCGGGAAGGACATTTGTATATATATTGAAATCTGGAACGAAATAGGTGAAATATAATATGTATAGTTTGGCCAAAATCGGTTAAACATTTGGGAGCAACATTTGTATTTAGCTTTTAAAGAGGAAAACATCAACTCGGGAGCGACATTTATATGGGGGCTATATTTAAATCTGAACCGATCTTAACCACTTTCTACATAGGTGTTTCTAGTTGGATTATAAGATGTTGTGCCAAATTTAAAGAAAATCGGGTACAATATGTCGTTTCTACAAGGGAAAATGTCAAATCGTGAGCGAGATTTGTATGGGGGCTATATCTAAATCTGAACCGATCTTACCCAATTTCTGCACAGGTATTTTTAGTTCGATTATAAGATGTTGTGCAAAATTTAAAGAAAATCGAGTATAATATGGAGTTTCTAGAGCGGAAAATGTCAAATCGAGAGCGAGATTTGTATGGGGGCTATATCTAAATCTGAACTGATCTTACCAATTTTCTGCATATGTGTTTCTAGTTGGATTATAAGATGTTGTGCCAAATTTAAAGATAATCGAGTACAATATTCTAGAGCGGAAAATGTCAAATCGTGAGATTTGTATGGGGGCTATATCTAAATCTGAACCGATTTAGATTTCAAATTAAATAGCGTTCGTCCTTGATCCACAAAACTTATTTGTGCCAATTTTTGTTAAGATCGGACAATAAGTGTGACCTGTAATTTGATTACAACAATAGATGGACAGACAGACGGACATTGCTAAATCGACTCAGAAAGTGATTCTAAGTCGATCGGTATACTTAACAATGGGTCTATCTCGCTTCCTTTTGGGTGTTAGAAACAAATGCACAAAGACATAATACTCTCGTAGAGTGTATAAAAAGAAATTACGTTTTTTTTTTCAATTTTCAAAATCTGAAAAAAGTGAAAATCTAAAATATGTTTAAAAAATATAAAAACAAAAAAATAAAAATTCTAATTTTCTTTAAAATCGAAAAATACGAAACTTTGAGCCGATTTCTAAAATATATCCTGATTTTTAATGTTAATATCTCAAAATAATCCTTGGGTCCTTGTCTAATTTTGTTTTTTTTTCTTACAGAACTCAAAAATGTCTACTAAACAAACGTTATTGAATTTTGGCCGATGGATTTTGATTCTGAACCATTTTGCACCGCATGGACAATGCAATAAAAATAAATAAAACACTCAATTATTTTTGGGCTTTATGACCTCCCTACAAGCGGGCAAAATGTCCAACATTTGTTGAGCTTTGCGACTACCTCGAAAACGGACATAAACCCAATAAAACTTTTAAATCTTGAATAATGAATGCTTACTTTTGAAAATTGAATTTATAATTATGAATTGTTTGTTTTGTTAATTTATTTAAAAATATTAAAATATGTGATATTTGTTTACGAATTTGCAATTATTCACTCTTATTTGCAGTTTTCCCCGCGCACACCTCATAAACACGGCTGAAAAATGGCGACAAAAGAACCAAATGGCCGAGTGGGGATGATTAAAAAGTTACGACGTTCCGCATCGGCCAGTGAGCACAATATGAGCGAACTGCGCAATCGCAAATCCACACAAAATCTATTCGATCAACATGGTACCCCCATCGACCTGCGACAATTTCGCAAAGTTCTAGACAAAGAAGACAACAGCAATAATAATAACAATAATAACGCAGAGAAAAAGACTAGATACCGAAGGACGCAGAGTGTAACGAGGGCCGAGGAGATAACAACCAAATCGGAGAAGCAAAGGCTAAAGCAACCAGATAAATCGTAAGAAAAACACACAAGTCAAGAAATCTGATAAGAAAGCTAATTATTGGTCTTTACAGCTGCCATCGTCCCAGAGATTCCTTGTTTTCATGGAGTTCTGGTTTTAGCAATTTCACCGGTTTAGTTAACTGGGGTTTCCTTCTGCTGACTATCGGCGGCTTTCGTTTGTGTTTAGAGAATCTATTAAAGTGAGTATAAAAAGCCCAGTTCACACTATCAGATTTTCTATTTGGTTTTTCTGGCGACATCTGGTGGCAAGATTTTCAGAACGTTGTCACCTTGAAATAGAATGACAAATCTGATGACTCATAGCCCTGTCACACTGCATGCGAAATCTAGCAGAAATGACATAAGATTGATTTACAAATGTCAGATCCCATACAAATTTGACATTTGAAAATCGACTTTATGTCACTTCAGCTATTTTTCGCATGCATTGTGACAAGTCTATCATACTGACTGCGAAATCAATCGATTTCAGCTTGAAATAACATAATGTAAAATTTGCATTGGATCTGACATTTTTAAATTGACCTTTACTCGACGCATACAGTCAGAAAAGTATTGAACACATTCCTATTTTTTAATGTAAATACAATTGTTGTTGCATTTCAGATATGGCATTCGCATCAATCCACTGGAGTGGTATTTCTTTGTGAGTGGCAAAAATGTATCAGAGGGCCACGCCTCTCTGTTTTTAATTCTATGTAAGTTCGAATCCATGTACTTCGCCATTATGATTGACATTGAAACTGATTTTTTCCTGCTGATTTATTTCTTGCTTTTAATCGATATTTCTTTATTGTCATCTTTCAATCTTTCTATATTAGACTCATTTATCCATATATCAATATGTTTATTGGTGGAAAAGGGCTTAGCTATGGTAAGTAGTACAAAAAAACACAAACATTTGTAATACTATTACTGTTTGATTATTGGATTTAATCTTAATTAATCTTACTTTAATAAAAATTTAATATTTTGCTATATAAATATAAAATATTTTTTCACATTGTCGCCAACTACTACATAAATATTTGTATCAAAAACAATTAAAAACAATTGCATTGACTTTTTTGGACTTAGCCTTGACTTACTCTGGATAATTATTATCCAGGCTAAGTCCAATATTTTTAACATAACATTATTTTTACAAATGAATGCAGGGACCGAAAATTCGAATAGAGCTGAATCTCTACATGATTCGGTTGCAATAAAAGAAAGCAAAATGAAAAAAAGGTAAAAATGGCGTTAAGTTCGGCCGGGCGTTAAGTACTTATACCATCCACTATGGATTAAATTCCACAGAGACTGTCGATTTTCGTAGAAGTGCAGTAACATTACAGCAAAATGTCTTTTTTTAATATAGCCATCCATCCTATTTTAATTCCAAAATTTCAAATTTTGAAAATAGATTATCTGAAATAAGAGGAAGTTTAGTTTGTACCATTTGTATCCCCTTTTTCCCATTTTACCCCTTAAGAGTACGACTTTCTAAAATCGCTTTATTTTTAAGGGATACAATTGGAAAAGAGGGATAAAAATGGTATTAATCAAACTGCTGAAGTTGAAATCATGAAATTCTGTGTAAATAAAGGATTTTTCGAAAATGGGGGAAAAAGGGGATAAAAAATGTAGAAAACAAACGGCTGAATAGTGAAATTTGGTGTGTACATTGCGCAGACTATGCAGATGCGAAAAATTAAGATATATTTCGATATTCGTACTATTAGGATCAAAACGGGATAAAATTGGTAGCAAGCAAACGGCAATAGCTAAAATATTGAAATTCAGTGTTTACATTCGTCTGCCCCCCCCCCCCCAGAGAGCTTTCGAACATATACTTTTTAAAACCTTCTAGACTTTCTGAAGCAATAAAATATAGAATTTTTAAGGTCTTTTTAAAATAACTCGTCTGAAATAGTAATTTTGCAGTAAAATCATGAAAACACGAAAATTACATAAAAAATCGTGGACACTTTCTTGAATTTCAGACAGAGGTTATGAAAAATAAAAACAAACTAAACGAATTGTGCCAATTTCAAGATTGTGTAGTGCTAATTTCGCTAATGGGCACCAAATGTTCGGAAAATTTTCATTTTTATTAACCGATACCACTTCTTGACATTCGACTAGAGCTATATCTTATGAACTTTTAATTGTGTACTGCAATATAAGTTTGAAAATTTAATAACAAAATCGTTTAGTAATTTTAAAAAAGTGTAGATAAGAATCACTATGATATCATAATGAAATCTTATTCTTAATAAAAGCAAATAATTTGCTTGATGCTTGTAGAGCGCTGAGGTGTAACATTTGCGATTGAATATTTTTATGGAGCTGTATCTAAATCTGAACCGATGTGACCTATTTTCATCATAGATGCAACAACAACAGTTTCTGTTACTTCCAATGTTTAGGGAGTTTGCAATTATAATACAAATCCATTTCGACAAACGAAGAAAACTGTTTGATATACATAAACTTATTTCTCTTTGTTCATTTACAACAACTGATGACATGTTTACCGCAAACAAACTATTTTTCCCAGAAAAGAAACTCATAAACGATGTTCACGTGTCTAAAATTTCGTTTCTACGAAATGCATTTTTTTCTGCGTGTAGGTCTCTATTTTAAAATCTACTTTAAAGTTGTGAAACAATAAGAAATGAGTTTCAACTTACTAAAATTTTTGTTATATTTATCACTTATGTCAAACAACAAATTCAGTAACTTGGATCTACGTATGAACCCGTAACTCTAAAATACCAATTATTTGTTTTTTTGGAATTAAAATTTCTAGTTGTTTCTTCTTGCATTATTCCCTCATTTACCGTTAATAGCATTTTGATTCCCCAGTTATCAGGCTAAAATAGGAAAAATTATGGCTGCAAAGTCAAAAATTGTGAAAAGTATATTTATAAAAACCGGCGTAACTTTTCATTATATTGAGAATACCAAAATATTTCTTTGGCATGTGATTGCTGACTTCATGGGGAATATTTGTGTATGAAAAGTTTCAGAATTATGAATGAAGAAAGTTAAAATATAAGGAATTGCAACGGCGAATTTTGGATTTTTCATCAATTGCAGCGATTTTCGCGACTGGATACATATATGTTACAAGCGACCAATCTGACGGATGAAGCTGGAATCTTTAAATTCGCTGTCTACATCACAGAAAATGTGCTCAATTTTAAACATACGAAAATGGCTATGAACCATGAAACCGCGAATAATAGGAATTATCGAAAACTTTTTAACCGTAGCAATTAGTAACACTTTTTAGATTTAACTGCAGAAGAATGAATAACAATTTCTCTTCAAATTGAGGAGAAAATCAGTTTTTTCGCTCTCCTGAAAAGTTATGTTTTTGTTCATAGCCACTTATGAATATATGTATGTATGTAATTTCAAGCAACTATTTAAAAAAGTTAATGTTAATAAAAGCAGCGATAGTCTGCTGCCTATCAGCAGACACTTTTCTGCTATTACATCTGTTTTTTTTTGCATAACAGCAGTTTTCTGCAATCTTACATCACTATTCACACTGCTAAAGAGTTTGCAATCTGCTAAAATTGGTTGTTGTTAATTAAAATGTAAAAATAGATAAGCGTTCATAAGCTAGTTTAGCTCGAATATTCTTTTATATTAGCTTGGGATAATATGCGTATCATATATATTGCTAAAAACAGCAAACAGCTCTTTATCATCTCAGCAGATACAAATCTGCTGTCTCTTTTTTAACAGCAGAAAATCTGCTCTTTCAGCAGACTTTCTGCTTTCTTTTACTGACATATTCCTTTGAGTGTACTGATAAATGACTGAAATGCAATTTTGACGACGATGTCTGTCGGACGAATATATCAAAATATATCCAGATCCTGACAATAAAATATGAGTGGTTTCCAAACGCTCCAGTAAACATTTCCTAGAACGTTGGAAAATTAACTAAGTATGAGTAAAGATTCCTTCTTTCAAAGCCATAGTAAATAGTTCATTTACTAGAAAAAGGGTAGTAGATTTACTTAAAAACATTTTTTTGGATCTAATAAAAAATTCTTAGAATTGAGTAAATTCAAACTTATGTGGAAGAATATTTCCAAGGTTTTAAGTGAGAAAAAAATCTGAAATTTTTTCTATGGAAAAAATTCCATTTAGTAAATTTTAACTTAAAATGTGTTTTTTCCTAAAATGAAGTCAAAATGTTTACTGAAATTTATGCCGAGTTGTTCATACATTTAAGTATTAATGAACTTATGAAAAACATTTGAAATTGTTTACAAAATTCTTGAATATTAATTTAAGAAGCAATTCTCGTTCGTTTGAAGAGACTTATTCATTCGCTACAGTCATAGTTCAACTCCTTATGGCTTTTGAGAAATATTTCATGTTGTCATTTTTTGTATCAGTTTTGCATACTCTGAAGCAAAACTATTTGTTTGATTTTTTAGGTAAATTTAACTTTTTTACAACCGATTTAATTGAATTTGCAATTTCAACTTACATTTTTAATTGTCCAAGTTTGGAAATAAAAATCTAGTACTAAAATTGAGACTGTGGTTTCCATCACTAATTTAGTAAATAATTACGTACAGAATATACAATTTTTATTTTAGTATTTAATATATGACGATTTTTTGCTATTTTGACGATTTACGACTTCTAGTAAGAAAATTGGGCGATTTTATTTTTCAAATCATTAATTTTCTTACCATTCTTTTACGTCCTAAGGGACGTTAATTTTATAATTCTAGCTTTAGCGAATTTGTCTTCGGAGTACTAGTGTTTGAGCAAAATGGCTTTAGCGATTAAGCCGAACGTTAATTTGATTTCAATTTCCTCCTGATATTCATAACTTAGGAAAAAACACCTTTTACAAAATGTTTCTAAGAAATATGAGTATTTATATTTAAAGTGCTTCCAAGGGTCTATTAATCAAGGAAAAACATGGCAAAAAATGCAAATTAAGGAAAACTAAAGTCGGGCGAGTTGTCTACATGATAACCTCCACTTGCTATCTCAATACAATTCAATTCAAAAATGAAATCAGTAAGGATTTTTGTATGTGTTCTAATCATGGACCGATGTGGCCCTCTATATATAAATTAGTTCAAAATCTGTAAAGGTATATGGTTTCTATATATATATATATATATATATATATATATATATATATATATATATATATATATATATATATATATATATATATATATATTATATAATTATATTAAAACCTGTTCAAAGGTGAAATATAATATGTTGTATCCAGGGAAAAGGGAAATTTGAATGTGAGCTATGATGAAAGAGACAAAAAGGGACAAAAATGGTACCAACTAAAGTATTACAGCTAGAATGGTGAAATTTGATATGTGAATTCTTCTGACCATGTAGAAGCGCAATAAAATTGGATTTTTCGAAATTTGTACTTTTAAGGGCTATTCGGGAAAAAAATTTATAAAAATAGTACCAATTTAATTATTGCAGCTATTCCTCTGCAATGTAAATGGATTTTTCCTAATTTTTAACTTATAAGGGGTGAGCGGGACAAAAATGGATACAAATGGTACCAACTAAAGTATTGTAGCTCGGATCGTGAAATTCGGTGTGTACATTCCTCCGACCACGTAGACGAGCAACATAATTTTTTTTTTGGAATTTGTACTTTTAAGGAGTGAGCGGAACAAAAAGGGATAAAAATTGTACCAACTAAAGTATTGCAGCTAGAATCGTGAATTTTGGTATGTAAATTCCGTAAAATTGGATTTTTCGAATTTTGTACTTTTAAGGGGTGCGTGGCACAAAGGGATAAAAATGGTGTACAGCCGCTTAATTACGTAAACGCGGAACATAAATGTATATTTCAAAATTAGTACTTATAACGAGGATGCGGTATGAAAAGGGAAAAACGTGGTACCAACTATATCTAAATCTAATTACTTCAAATTAATTAGCGTTCGTTCATGGTCCACAAAACATGCATGTGCCAATTTTCCCATTTTTTTCGGCGCAATGATGGAACACGATCTATCTTCTGATGTAATTACATTTTTGTGTGTTTGAAAGTATCCAGAAAAGGTCGCTATTGTAACCGCAATGATTTTTATATTATTCAGTCTTTTTGCTTCTCTTGTAAAATTAGCAAAAGTGATGATAGACCCCCCCTTTACATTCCTGTTCACGACGTTATATTGAATAATTTTTAGAGGTTATGTAAAATTGCTCTGATATCGCCGAAATATTTTCGAGATATTCATAAAACAAACTAATCTTTCAGTTTACGTGCGGAAAACCGCAACTTTATTTCTCCCATACAGACCGACCCGCTTGAATGTACATAGGGTATATCGATGAGCAATACATTATTTAGTATTTCTTCAGTAGTCATTCGTTAGCTTAATTTCGTTATCTTAATTTGGAATAAATTCGAAATATTCATCTTTTCATCAGCGATCCATCGCTTGCTTGTTTGTTATAAATACACATTTTGTTGAGAATCGTGTGAAATGGTGCAAGTCAAGAGTTCAAGGTTTCAATTTGTATTTCACGTTGATAACACAACATTTTGATACAGTTTTGTCCCGAATGTTTTGTGTTAGCAGCGTGTTTATTTGTCGATTTTCATTTTTCACATTATTTTGTATGAATATTTCATGAAAATGCTGATATACGAGCGGAGACTTTTGAAATGCAAAAATAAACCGCTGATAAAATTCAAAAATGTACATGCTTTGTTCGTTTACGCACCAGACAACAAAATAAAAATTGTCGTATATCATAACAAATAGAGTTATCGTAGTTAACACCCTACGACAATTTAAAAAAGTCATTACTTTTGAACCGGATGATATACATACGTCTGAATATATATAAGATAAATATATAAGATAAATACGTCTGAAAATAAAGATAAAATGGGGTTAATGGGCGTTTTCAATTTATCGTTTAACACCCCAAAAGAAGAGAGAAAGACCTTTGACTTTTTCTCCTCTAGAGACCACATATATTAACACAGCGCCTTATATTTCAACTAGAAACATCTGCGGAGGAGAAAATAGGACAGAGAGATTCAGATTTAGCTCCCATACAAAATTCGCTGCCTATTTGACTTTTTCCGCTCTTCTAGGTATTTAAACGCACTTTCTTCAAATTTGACATTGAATCTTATATTTCAACTAGAAACAAATGGTTCAGATTTATATATAGCCACCATACAAATTTCGCTTCCGATTTGACTTTTTCTTATAAACCACATACGCCCATGTGCTGACAACCGCATGATTTCAAATCGCATTTTTTTTGGCGATTTCGAGTCTCTAAATTTTACATTTCTATTTAAAATTGCTATTTTTAACCAAACATCTTCTTCATTTATCCGCCAGTAAAGAAAGAAAACTGAAAACAATTGTTTAAAGTAAAAATGCGAAATTTAGAGACTCGAAATCGCCAAAAAAAATGCGATTTGAAATCATGCGGTTGTCAGCACATGGGCGATAATTTAAACGATTTTGATCAAGTTTGGCACAACTTATATTTCACATCGGTTCAGATTTAGATACATATATCCACGATACAAATTTTGCTCTCGATTTGACTTTTTCCGCTCTATAAAGCACATATAGTACCCGATTTTCTTAAAATTTGGCTTAACACCTTATAAACTAACTAGAAACACGTGTGTCGAAAGCGGGTTAGATCGGTTCAGATTTAGATATAGCTCCCATACAAAATTCGCTCCCGATTTGACTTTTTTTTTCTCCAGAAACCACATATTTCACTCGATTTGATTCAAATTTGGCACAGTACCCTATAATTGAACTGGAAAAAGGTAGAAACATGTATAGTGAAAATGTATCAAATCGGTTCAGATTTATATATAGCTCCCATACAAATGTAGATTTTTATTTTTCTGCTCTAGAAAACACATATTTTAGCAGATTTTGATCTGAACACGTTTCATATGAAAACATACATCGGTCCATGATATAGGACACATGCAAAAATTCTCACAGAATTTAATTGTAATGACGTAGAACGTGGAGGATATCATATAGTCGGCCCCGCCCGACTTTAGCCTCTCCTCACTTGTTTTATTCTATGTATTGTGGAGTAAGAATCTGTTGTGTGAAATTTCCCAGATACCCACAAAATCTTGACTTATAGGTAAAAAAGCTATAACATATTCGATTATCAATCGATTTTCAGTTTCTCGCCAGATTTAAAATAAAGAAACTTGGACATTTCGAACGATTTATACGTTGTTTACTTTAAACTTGAGGAATCTATGTGTATTTGTCCAGCAAACATATTTTGTTTAATTTTGGATTTTTTTTCCAAATATGGGAATATTTTGTCACTTTAATTTGAAACATAACCCTACTATTTGTGAATTTATTTCAAAAGGACGTTTAGTAAGGAATAAATATTCGTCGATAATTGACGGAGTTTCAATAATTGTCGTCTAGTCTACTTACCTATTTCATTGTTTAATTGAAAATATATGATCTTGAATTAAAATAGTCCATTGGGTCTTGGTTTCGGAATCTTGATACTTGTGGTGTGTGTGTGTGTGTATAGCAAATTCGTTCTTTTTATTTAGACTTCTTATATTCATTACTTTTACAAAGTTGCTTACAAAAAGATACACTAAAAGTAGATTAAAAAAGTACAAAAAAATGTAATCGAGCAATTTGACGAAAAGAATAACAATGCAATTGTGTGGAACATCAATAAAAAAAGTTATATTATAAACTTACAAAACAAAGATAGCTCTAAACTTAAACTATGCGCACTCCATACTGATCGCAATACTTTTGCAAGGCCTGTTTGTGGTTGTCACCAATGACCGCCACCAGCTGGGGTACTTCACCGGGACGCGATTGAGCCAGTTTGCCCAAAGAGTCGGCCAAATATTTGCGACCATCTGAAACCTCAGGCAGGAAATCTTGTGTTTTTGGCTGAGCATAGCTCAATTGTGAGAAAGCGGCCTGATAACCGGCACCTTCGTCAGGTTCAACGAAATTATCACCCTCCATGATGGACTTATCGGGGGGCAATTCGAAGAGCTCTACCAAAGCCTGCAAAAGTCTGGACCAGTACTGATTGTAGGGTGGAGCTAACATGGCTGGACATTCGCATAAAATTTTCGAAATGCCCACGGAGACGATCTTGCGTTCCAGCTCATTGGATACTTTAGCCATATCGGCAATGAAGACACGATCTACGACCATGCCAAACATGTTGGCCTGAATTTGATCGATCAATTCGACTAGGGAGGGGCCACCCAGTTTGGAAGTATAAAAACAAAAGAATACAATAATGCCCTTAACATATTTGGTGGTTTTGGACAGAGACAAACGTTGGAATAACAAAGCAAATATCTGACGCATGCTGGCTTGTAAAGCGTTCTGTGGATAGTATGCCAATAGATTCTGTAGCAAATAGAAGCCCTCGTGATCGTTGGCTTTTGACGCAATCATTTTTTGGAATATGCCCAGAATAGCGTTCTGAAATTAAGAGACAAAAAGGAGATGAAATAACAACTAACATTGACTACTTTAGAACTTACCAACTTATCCATACCGGCTATTTGTGCAGCTCCTTGTCTAATAAATGCACACAACAGTCTTATGAGAGGGGTAACGTTGCCCGAACGATCCCATAGAGGAGGAGCCAACAGACAAGGGAACAGTGCCCAATAGGGTTCTGGTATGGCCCCAGAACCTTCACGTATTTCCAATAGCAGTGACAGCATTTGGAAGACATAGGGCATGAATTCCAGAATATCCTGTTGCAAAATGCCCTGGAAAACGGGGAACAGAACTTCCTCGAAGGAACTAACAGCAGCTGCCTCGGTTTTGCAAACAATTCTTGAAAAGATAAACAATTAATAAACAATCTGAGGATTTTAACAAACAGAACAAAACCTACTTAATGGCCAGCGACAGTGTCTCGAAGAGATAATGATTGAAGTGGGGCCGGGAGGGATTCTTCGCTACCATGGTGAGAATTTCCGTGAGACGGGGTAAAGCCACTGCCATGAAAGGCATCGAATGCTCTTGCAAAGAGGAGAAACTACGCATAATGGCCTTCATGACATATTCATTTTCTGCAGAGCCGGGTAGGGAAAGAGTGGCGAACAGACCATTTAGCAAATCATTGGCCAAAGGTGCCAAATGTTGAGGACTGATACTGGAGGAGGAGGAGAAAAGAAAACATGGATGGATTATTTTATCGTCTTCAAGGTTCATGGTTCATTCAATTAGACTCACAGTAAAGCATTTGTTGGATCCCTCATGGTGAACATCCTTTCCAAAGCACAGGCTGCGTAGCTGTGCACTACCACACTCTCGGCCGGTAGGTGGCGTATCAAATGTGGCAAAGCGGTGAGTAGTGTTTGTTGGCCCAACAAACTGCGGAAAACCATTACGAACTTGAGGGCGGCCGACTTTAGAACCGGCAGCTCATTGACTGGAGATTAAATAAAAATATATAAAGTTAACGTAATTCTATGTCTTGCAAATCTTCACACTTACTATTCGGTCTCTCCAGCTCGGGCATAATGTGCTGGGCACAAAATTGTGGCAGGGGCACCAATTCCGAGGCTTGGGTAATACCATGCTTCTGTGTACCGCCACGAGATGCAAATGAAGTGACCAAATAAATGGCCGTATCCTTGGCACGCCAATTTGCTGCTGGATTCTCCTTATACTTGGCCAACAGAATTTCCAAATACTGACCAAAAATACCGAAAATTTTCGCTTCGAAGTTTTGAGACAAGGTCTTGACCAAATCGCAAGCTGCCCGACGTCTGGTATCAATGTCGGAGCCCTCAATATCGCGACGTATATACTCCTCTGGGCTATCCTCGAACAGCTCTTCGTCCGATTGACGGAAATCCAAATTGGGTATGACAACCTTCTCGCAAATATTAGCCAAGATCTCGGGATTTTCAAAGATCTTGCGATAGTGAGTACGTTCAGCCACCACCGAAAGGAACTGTAGAGCATTGGATACCAGCTGGAAATGGAATGAAATGTTATGATCTGCTAAATTTATTTAATTATACAGTTTACTACTCACCGAATCATATTTCGTTTGCATGCCCGTCTTCACCAACAACTCCCAAACGGCTGTTACAAATGTCTCCATATAGGGGGCAAATTCCTCATCGTATTTCTGGGCATACATGCCAATATTTTCACAAACCTGAGAGCGCAAATGTTCCAAAACACCAGCATCTTCGTCGTCTCCCGTGTGCAAACATGGAATATCTATGGTTAGGAGTTCATGGAAAGATTTCATCCATGTGGCCATATTGTCCTCAAAGAACTCGGGCAAATCTTGCGAATTCAACGAATAGAAGACTTTGCAGACCAAAACCAAAGATCCATAGATTACTTTCAAAGCCTCCACATTGTTCTCGTGCACTTTGGTCAATTGCATTGTGGCCAAGAGTAGATCGGTCAACGGCTTGGCCATGCGATCCAACACCAACTTAATTTCCTCCCACAAATTTTGTGATTTGAATTCGAAACGATAGCGTTTGAAGAGAGAATGAGCGGTTTGCAGAACGCCATTGATGACATTGAAATCGCCGGTGGCAAACTTCTCCACCATCTCATCGATGAGCTGAGGCCATTTCTTGGGGAAATCATGTTTGCCTATAATGCTGACAGCGTCACTTAGTTGTTTCTGCAGAGCTGGTGGCGAGCGTAACATAAGAGTGACGATCAGTGTTTTGATAGTGTTGCGATCGTCAATGTGTATTTTATCGGGCGTATCAGAATCCTGCAAAGTAAGGAATGGAAAAGCATATTGTATAACCAGACGTTGAAAGGAAAAGAAGGTCAAATCAAAAATAATTTGAGTGGCGATCAGTTTATGATAATTCTATAACATTAAATCTATGATTCACACTTGAATGTAAAACATCTGATCTTTTATATATGACGAATAAAGTCGCATTTCCCGATTTTCCAAAAATAAGAAATTGCAGACACTAGTGTGGATCGAAAATAAAGTATTTTTGCCATAAGGTAATTCGTTCAATGAATTGTGATCTAAAAACTTTTTATAGAAAGGGTATGATATTCGAGGCCCCAAGAACTGACTGATATTTTTGGAATGTGGACCACAAAAAAAAAAATAATTGGTCTACATGTTATCGATAACTTGCCTAGTTCATAATAATAATTAGAGATTCATAATTCATAGTTTCCGTCTTCAAAACAAATGTACAGTGATAAAATTTTCTGCTCTCCCAAAAGTCTATTGTTTGTGTTTGGAATTAATATCAAAACTTTTCACAACTAAATTGTCTACCGAAATTTGAAAAAAGTGATATTTTTCGTTCATATTCTTTTAATATCGTTTCGGCGAACTTTTTGACAATTGGCGGCAATACTTTCAACTTACAAATAAAATGATGAATTTGGAACAAATTTCAGAAATTATAATGATTTCCTTTGTCATTGCGGTCTTGGGGGCATTTGTAGCTACTGCTCTATATATGAGGTTTTTCGAAGAACTACCAGTAAGTCGAGAGAATATACGTTTGTTATGAAGAAAAAATAGTAAATTTCTTTTATTCCTTTCACAAAGTCTCTGGATGTATTGAGAGATATAGTTAAAAAGTCATTGGATGCTGTCGAAAGTATTATTAAATCCCTTAAGGTGATAAAAGATCTAAAAATGAATAGTATTACGGCAGAGGGATACATGCTAATGCGCCAGGACAAGCAGAGAGCCATGTTGCTGCTTAAAACACTGGAACTGAAAGAACTTCAAGCTCAAAGTAGTTCTAAAGATTCAATTATTCACAATGAAAATATCAAAGTAGTACAAAAAGACGCCAGTGCAAGCTTGACCGCTATAGTAGAAGAATCTGGAATCTTTGAAGCAGTGGGCGATCAAAAATTCCTGTGATAAAACGAGAGATTTTAGTAATTTGTTCTGAAGAAAGGGGGATGGACGTAAATTAACTACAACCAGAAAAAACCTTAGCAGAGAAAGCACGGTCAGTAGCTAATTGGTATTGCGAGTTGTGGCGTGATGGCGCATAATCGGGACTTCTCGTAATGTTTCCTCAGAGGAATCGAAAGTGAATGATCTATAAATCATAGAAAATAAATGAATTAAAAGATTTACCCAAAGAATATTTATTGAATAGCTTCTACCCCAGCATAGCTTAAAACCCCTTCTTAATTATGGGAAATGCAAATAGCATTGTCTTTGAACAAACAATTAGTCGATTGACTTGATAGACCGAGTAGTTGCAGTTATACGTCCGTCGTTGTTCTTCCTGTCGCCTCCGACAAGACAATGACACACATGATAAAGCCACATGAAATTTCCGTTGACTGATATACAAAAACTAATCTAATAGTTATCTTGCTTCACTTTCATTTAATTCCAAAGCATTCTGGAAAAATCAAATCTCTTCAAAAATGTAGGACGATATTTCGTGAATTTACACAGAAAATTCACTTTTTTTCAAAAAAAAAAAATGCCGAAATGAAAGCCATGGAAATATTGATGTGGGACGACATTTTCATGCTTGAACACTTTCATGCTTGATTACCGACATTTTTGTTTGCACCCAATTAAGAGATTATTTCTCCCTTAAGACGACAGACTTACCTCGTTTATGGCCCAATTGCGTTTGATGTAATTTTTGAATGCGATGGAACCAGCCACACGTATTGTCATATCCACTTCAGCCTTGTCGATCAAGTTCAACAACAGAACTGCATAATTGCGTTGTGTCTCTGTGGATTCCAGTAATTTCTCGGCTGCAACAAAATATGTATAATAATTTAGAAACCATGCCACAATTAAATTCCCATACAATTGATATAACAAAAACACCTCTACTTACCCGGTCTTCGAACATTTGGATCGGGACTCAATGTTTGTTGCAAATAACCGGCTAATAATTGCAAATTCTCATTATTTACCTCCATTATGAAATTCGTTTATATTTGGGCGTGCGTCTTCTCGATTTATGTAAAAAACTTTAATGTTTTTCATACGACAGATATATTTCCCCTTTTTAAATGTAACAATTACTTGTGTATTTTGTAATTATTTTTTGAAGTAATTTATACCGTTTTTTATAAATTCTTCTTTATTTCAGCAGCTAAATACTATTCCAAACACGCGAGAGAGAGAATTGCAAATGATGCAAATGATTAAAATCCGTTGGTTTGCCAATACTTATGGATGTGTGTGTGTTTTTGCGCAAATTACAATGAACTTGGCACCACTTTATAACACTAGCAAGCATATTTCACAGTTCGACCTAATCGAAAAAGCGCTCCGTATGCCGCGTGTAGAAATGAAATAAAGAGCGGCGCGCGATTCTGTGCGCACGTACTAAGGAAAACTGCTTTTGATAATGGCCTTGCGAAATCTAGCAGACATGACATAAGGCCGATTTTCAAATGTCAAATTTGTATGGGATCTGATATGTGTAAATCGACCTTATGTCATTAATGCTAGATTTCGCATGCAGTCTGAAAAGGCTATAAGAATAATACTAATTATTTATGAAAACAATCAATCAAAACAATAATTTTGGTATTTGGATTTTATTTTGTGTGATTTTTGCTATTTATTTTTTTACATTTTGGTTTGTCTACACTAATCTACACTATAATTTTCCGTGTCAAGATTTATATGAAATTTGCATAATAGCGATTTCCATTGAGGTCGATTTATTACTGCATTTTCAGTCGAGCTTAAATAACATAAAAGGCCTGTTCGATTGGGCTTACTAGCTTAATATTTGTACGGAATTTACTCGCTTAACAAGAAAGTATCTTACTACTATCTTAGTAGCCGAGTAAGGTGGTGCCAGATTTATCTGATTTATTAAAATAGAACCAATGGATAAAAATGTGCCATATTGTCTCTTAATTTTAGGCTAGTAAGCCCAATCGGACAGGCCTAATGTCGATTTACAAATGTCAGATCCCATACAAATTTGACAGTTGTAAATCGATCATACTGCCGTTGTCCACGAAAACGAAAAAGATCAGTTTCTTAAATTTCTACTAAGTTATATTTGTGTTAGGTTCGATTAAGTCTAGTGAAACAAGCAAATTTTGAAAAAATAATTTTGTGTTAAAAATGTTGGACTTAGCCTGGATAATTATCTAGTGTAAGTCAAAATTATGGTTATCGAGGCTAGTCCAATAAAGTCAACACAAAATATTTTTTTGAAAATTACTTTTGATACATAT
The DNA here is from genome assembly GCA_947397865.1 of Polietes domitor. Lineage (NCBI taxonomy): Eukaryota > Metazoa > Arthropoda > Insecta > Diptera > Muscidae > Polietes > Polietes domitor. Next base: position 66,357,219 of record OX377619.1, on the reverse strand, counting down.
ATTAATATTGTAGTTGGCGATAATGTTTGTTATGTTTTTTTTTGAGCAAAAATAAAATTTTTATTAACGTTTTTGTTATCGCATCTTGTTATCACGGCTTAAAGAAAAACATCCCTAAAAGTAACATTTATAAATCTAAATATAAGCAATTGGTTTGAAATTATACATTGATATTTATAATAAAATTTTAACAATTTTTTTATTTTTATATTTTAGGAAATAATTTCTGAAGGTTTGGGTATGTTCATGCAAGTAACGAATATAATTGTAGTCGTTGTACTGCCAGTGGTTATAATGCATTTGAAGGGTCATCTATTTAGTTTAAGTAAGTTTAGTTATAGAGCTCTATAAAAGTTCATATTACATGAATTAATATACATCATATCAATTTTAGTGGGAGCATCTACAGTCTGTTTTTTCTACTCGATATTGTTCCTGAAATTATGGAGTTACGTTCAGGTGAATATGTGGTGCCGTGAAACTTATCACATGAAACAATATAACCCCCGAGAACGACGTCCTAGTATAACATTGGCACAATTAAGTGAGTCGAAACAAAGGCATTTTTAAATGATTCTCTTTGAACTCAGTTATATTCCTAATATATGTATATTTTCAGAGAATGGACAATTAGATGACGATGAGGAAAAAGATGAAGACGTACCGGTTTTAATTCAATATCCAGATAATTTATGTTACAAAGATTTGTTCTACTTTCTGGCCGCACCAACGTTGTGCTATGAATTGAATTTCCCACGAACAACCCGCATCCGGAAACGTTTTCTGCTGAAACGTCTCATGGAAGTTGTATTCGGCATCAACGTTGTTATGTCTCTGTTCCAGCAGTGGATTATACCATCGGTGAGAAATTCATTGATACCATTCTCAAATATGGAGGTGGGTTTGGCCACAGAACGTTTACTGAAATTGGCGGTAAGTTAACAGTATTTTTCCACATTGATAATTTTCTAAATATTTTGTTTGTTATTTAGTTACCAAACCATTTGGTGTGGTTATGCTTTTTCTACTTAACCTTCCATTCGTTTCTAAATGCCATTGGTGAGGTCATGCATTTTGCCGATCGCAACTTCTATAATGATTGGTGGAATGCCAATAATATTGATACGTTCTGGAGGACCTGGAACATGCCAGTTCATAGGTAAGTTAAAATGAATATCAGATTAAGGTCAAATTTGAATACACCTCATTTAGCATTTTATTTGATTTTACATGAGTTTCAAGTGATTTAATTCTAACTGATACCATAATCAATATAATCAAAAACTTCTTCTTCAACTTCGTTCCAGATGGTGTGTCCGTCACTTGTATATACCAGTGGTAAAAATGGGCTACTCTTCCCGGCAAGCCTCAACCATAGTTTTCCTAATTAGTGCATTTTTCCATGAATACTTGGTGAGTTAACGTTGTTAATTGTTTTATTCTCTATCGAAACAATAATTTGTTTTCTTTGCAGGTATCGGTTCCGCTGCAAACGTACAAAATATGGGCATTCCTCGGTATGATGGGTCAAATTCCATTGTCGGCTATCTCAAAAAGTGTTGAACGTACATTGGGCCCTCGCATGGGCAATATAATTGTATGGGCTTCTATTATTTTGGGTCAACCACTGTGTATTATGATGTACTATCACGATTATGTCATTACACATTTCACTGATTCTCTAAATAGTACCGTTTACACAGAGGGCTAAATACAAAGTTAGCCTTTTTATATTTCTTAGTTGCCGGTACTTATAGAAGATCATAATCATATGAATGAACATACACACGCAATGTGCAATGTATGTGTATAATTCTATTTGAATAACATACTTTAGTTATACAATTTATTGCATTTAATATATTTTCATTAAGTAAGGAATTGATTAGAAAAATCACGACTTTTGAATGACGCTTCACCGCGCATCTGATTATTTAAAATGTTATAACTTTGAGAGTGAATTAAGAATAAGATTTAGGATGTAACCTGTATTTGTTGCAGGAGACATGTTGATTTTTTGAAGTTTTTGTACAAAATATTTTTGTAATACATATTGAGAGCAAAAAGGTTGTAAATAAATAACATAATTTATGTATTTTGTAAATGTACGTGCATTTTTATTCAATTTAATCAGATTGCAAAGTAAGTATCCAAATTTTCCAAAATTCTAAATGTGTACTACTTGCTAATCAATTACTGCGAGATCATTATTTTATATCGTTTAAAGCTATCATTAGGCCTGTTCGATTTGGCTTACTAGCTTACAATAAAGAGACTTGATGAGGTGGTAACATTTTATCCATTGGTTTTATTTAAAAAATCAGATATAAAAATTTGGCACCATCTTAGTCGATAACTAAGAGAGTAGTAAGCTACTTTCTTGTTTAGCGAGTAAATTCCCTACAGAAATTAAACTAGTAAGCCCAATCGAGCAGACCTATTATCACCAACGAAAACTTTCGCCAAGAATTTGGTTTATCTAAGGTTCATCGCCTGTCCTTACGCCGGGGCAGCGAAGTGAGATAGAGAAATCAAACTTTTAATTGAATATTCTGCCCGGCTTGATTTTCGTTCGATTTGCAGTTCTGATCATTGTTAGTGAAACCAAAGTTAGCTGTTTGTCGTGTAGCAAGCGAACGAAAGCAAACGTTCAACATCGTGAGACAGGGCATTAACGCCAAATATAGCTATGCTACAACCTTAAAAGTAAATCGCGCTCAAAATTTTTGTTACAGCCTTGTTACACTGCATGCAAAATCTAGCTGAAATGACACTAGGTTGATTTACAAATGTCAAATCCCATACAAAATTGACATTGACAGTGTGACAAGGCTAGTAGCTGCAAAGTTGGAATTTTCAACTTTAGGCGCTGCGGATTTTGGTAGCTACCATAAGAAGCTGCATTGCGTGCGGATTTAGCTTATAGCCTTTTTAGGGATATACACCTAAATTTATTTTCGGAATTTTAGATTTTTTATATGCAGTTTGACAGCCAAAATTAGTGAGTGTCCCATTTAGCAGAATACACTTAGGGCCCAACCTAATTTCGCATGATCAGCGGTCTGTTTCTACAACTTTAGGGGTCGATTTCAAGTACTAAATCTGTATGGGATCTGACAGCTGAAAATCGACCTATTTCGATTTCGCTTGCAGCCAGAAAAGTCTATTAAGATAAATTTTACATCCAGTGTGAAGAAGCTATAAACAAGTGCTAAAAATTCGCTTTGATTTAGGTTGCGTCACGCGTGCATATTACGGTGCATGCGTGCGTGCGTAAACACCGGTGCTATTACAAATTAGGTCGCGTCACTCTCAATTTAAATTCCCAAAACAAGGGATTTTCTATCGTCTTGGCAGCACTGGGCACTGTTAATGCATACAAACAGAGTCCGTATATTTCGTATATTTCTCCGTCGTCTGTCTGCTGAAAATTTATCGTTGGTTGCAAAAAAGCTGCAAAACGATCCAAATATCTTTTAAAAAGTGAAAATCTAAAAATATCCTAGCTTATCGAAGGGTATGCTTATTTGTCTAATATTTCGAAGTGATATTAAGATTTAGAACTGCTTAAACATCGGTCTAAGGTAAGTTTGGAGTTTGTTTTCTTGCTCCCCTGTTAATTGGTCTATATTTTTTAAACTCCATTTTCCCATATTTCGGCTTTTATTTCCCCCCATTGGTACGTACACGGTTCATCATGTCTCCATTACCCGGCAATATATATTGTTTTTTTATTATTATTATTTCTTTTTTGCCTTTTTGGAGCATTTTGCTCTTGTCTCTCTCTCTCCGGCCGGTGTGTCTGTGTATGCGTATATATGTATTTCTTTCATTAGAATGAAGTATTTTGTTAGTTAATCGGCGGCGGGTGCATGTGATATATTTCTTTTCAACACCACCGGCATCATAGAATATATTCGATGAGAAATTGCATTTAATTTGATTTTATAAATAAAAATGTTATTAATTTCCAGAAAAGTTTTGAAACAGTCGAAACATTTGGCGAATTTGAAGCAATTCTTGCCGCTGACAGCAGAAACGCAGCAGGTTTGTGTTACAAAGTACAGCGAAAAAGAGTTACGCCAACAGTGTCATCAATTGCGAGGAGAAGGAAATTTCTCATCATCGACGACGGTCAGTAGTCACGTAAGTTGGTGTCAGGCAGTGAGTCGTCCTTTTCATGAGTAAATAATTATGTAGTTTTGTTTACATATTTAGATCATAATGGGAGGTCGTCAACGTGGTTCTGGTAACGGTGGTGGTGGTTTCTTTGGCGGTGGTGGTGAGTAGATTCAACCAATCAATTGTAGTTTTTGTTTTTGATAAGCCTATGCGTTTAACTAAAAGAACATTGTGGTTCCCATCAGTTATGGAGGTGTAACGGTGTAACATATAAGACAATACTTATATGTTACAAATTGTTTGAAGTTGTATAGATTCAAATAATAGAAGAATATCCCATTCAATACCTATTTTCTGCAAACCACAATATATTCTTTCGGTCCCTCCAAAATAGTTTTTCCTCATTTGTCTTCTTTGAAGTGGATAACATTATTGTTCTGCTATATCCATACAGACCGATGCTTTGCCTATATAAAATTTGGTAGTAACTAATATTCTGTTTATATTTCATTTTTAATTGGAGGCTTTGGCGGAGGTTCCGGTGGCGGTTATAATGGAGGCTATAGAGGAGGTCCCGGTGGCGGTTATAACGGCGGCTTTGGTGGAGGTCCCGGTGGTGGCGGTTATAATGGTGGCAATGGAATGAATCCATTCAACAACAACAGTGAGTATTACAAATGATATATTCTCTAACTTGAAGGAATTTGTTGAAGGTTTTTAATTTTTACAATTTCAATTGAAATTTTCTCAATTTGAAATGGAAATTACTAATTTCAATTGGAATTTTCTCAATATAAAATAGAAATTCTCAATTTCAATTGGAATTTTCTCAATATGAAATGGAAGATCTCATTCTCAATTAAAATGTTCTCAATTTGAAATGGAAAGTTTCGATTTCCATGGTATTTTCTCAATATTAAATGGATATTCTCAATTTTAATCTGAATTTTCTCAATTATAATTGGAAATTCTTAATTTCAATTGAAATTTTCTCATTTTGAAATGGAAGTTCTTAATTTCAATTGGAACGTTAATAACACATTTTTTGAACTTTAAATGTCAATATGTACATAAGAGAACGATCGGTCTTATTACGAGTGTTATTGTTGGGAAATTCTATTAAATTTTTACTGATATTAATCAAGTATTCATAAACATCACACATCCTCTCTATTTTATTCCCCAACCCACAGTGCCACCTAATATGTCTAATAATGATCTCATGCAAATTATGAATGCAATGGCCAGTGGTTTCAATATGAATCCACCGCCGCCGCCACCGGTACGAATGGCCTGCGGCGATTTACGTCCTAATCATGTGGGAATGTATGTTGAATTAACCGGGCGTCTTATCAAAAAGCGTGTAAATCGTTTTATGGAACTAAGGGATCGTGGCAATGGTGCCTGCCAATTGGTCATTTTGGAAGACAGAGTAAGTAGAGAAGCAAACCCAAATGCTTAATTTATTTTTCTAATTTAATTTGCTTCTAGAATCCACGAGCAGCTCGTCGTTTAGTTAATATGCCGGAAAATACAATTGTTTGTATAGCGGGCGTTGTACAAAGACGTCCGAAGAATTCCTGCAATCACACAATGCCCACGGGCGAGGTTGAGGTCGAAGTGCAAGATATTCTCAATATCGATTTCAATAACAAAAGGGCAGGTGATAAACGCTCCTACAGCACCATGACCCAACAGAATAGTACTGCTATAACCAGTACAGAATACAAAATAGCCAGTGAGTATAAACTCAAAATTATATACATGCTACAGAGTGAGAACTTTGTCTTTCTTTTGTAGAAAATGAGAATATTTTGAAATACTTTGAAAATCGTGACATTACATGCAATGATATTAGACATCGAGACATTGGTAATGATGTCACTTTGGTGGGCTGGGTGCCCAATGGCAAAACATCGAAATTTTTACAATTGAAAGATGGCTATGGACAAACACAAATTATCATTGAGGATCAAGCAGTAGGTTTTCATCTTCTTGTGCTTATTCCGTTCATCATGCTACTATTTGTATTATTTCTGGCAATATTTAGATGCAGGATACAGTATGTAGTGCTCCGGATGGGACCGTGGTTCAAGTGACGGGAAAAGTGTTGGCCAGACCCAAACAGAACATTAATATGGTAAGTACATAGCATATTAGGAGGGAATTTATATTTACAATTGCTACCCCCTTTCATAGAAACACGATACTGGTGATGTAGAAGTTGTTGTCTCAAGCGTTAAAGTACTCAATCCCGACGAAGCTTATGATGGTCCCATTAAGAATAAAGACAAGGTTAAAAAACTCTCCATCAACGATGTGATGGATGTAGAATCAGCTGATGGAGAAAATAATGGCGAAGCGGCGGCAGAAGGTGATGCTGCCAACAAAGCGTCTACATCGGCTGCCAGCAACGCTGTCAAGGTGGCCGATTTGAATAAGTTTTCAGGGCGCACCCATACGTGTGGCGAGTTAACCTCTGCCGATGTGGGTGAGAAGGTGACGATATGTGGTTGGTTGGAATACCAACGTATGGACAGATTTTTCATCTTACGTGATGGCTACGGGCAAACGCAGGTTTTGGTGACCGACAAAGTAAAAGGTCTGGAGGATAAAACTCTTACACTGGAAACTATATTGAAAGTCGAGGGTACTGTCATTCCCAGACCCACGGCTACCATTAATCCCAGAATGAAGACGGGTCACATTGAAGTGGAGGCGGATACAGTGGAAATATTGAATGCTGCCAAAAAGAATCTACCATTTGAAGTGCGTAGATTCAATAGAGCCGGTGAACGTTTGCGTTTAACTCATCGTTACATTGATTTAAGGTAAGCACGTCACGACACAAGGGAGATGTGAATTAATTGTGTTTTGTTTTAGATTCACTGACATGCAACACAATTTGCGTATGCGCTCACAAGTTATTATGCGCATGCGTGAATACCTCATCAACTATTTGGGTTTCGTTGAGGTGGAAACGCCCACACTCTTCCGGCGCACTCCCGGCGGCGCCCAAGAGTTTGTGGTGCCCACGCGCAAAGCCGGGCACTTTTACTCATTGGTCCAGAGTCCGCAACAGTTCAAGCAGATGCTAATGGCCGGTGCCATTGATCGTTATTTCCAGGTAGCCAGGTGCTATCGCGACGAAGCCACTCGGCCAGACCGCCAACCCGAGTTCACTCAACTCGATATTGAGTTGTCGTTTACCAAACGTGACGATATACTGCAATTGATTGAGGAAGTTATACGTTATTCATGGCCCAAAGAAATCGGTAAAGTCCATACGCCATTTAGACGTATTACCTACGAAGAGGCTGTGGAAAGATACGGCACCGATAAACCCGACACACGTTTCGGTTTCATGGTAAGATTTCCATCAAATTTCCATGGTGTAAAATGTATTCATTTACCATTGATTCGTTTGTTTAGTTGACAAATGTTACGGAAATCATCGCGAAAAATCCAACTTTTGTCGAGAAGTTTCCAAATTTGGGAGCCTATGTTATTGTGGTGCGTGGCAACGATGGTTTCTGGAATGGTGGAGCCCGCAAACATTATGACAGTTTATCCAAAGAGTTTTCCGGCACCTTATTTGTTCGTAAATTTTTGGTAAGTTCTCAAGTTTTTGTGTGGAGATCAACTTCTTGTAATGCACTTTATTGCAGCAATATAAGGATGTTTTGGAACGTTTGACAAAACTCTTGACGGAAGAAGTAGCGTCAGAATTAATTGCCAAATTTGATATAGAAGAAAACGATTTGTTATTCTTGGGTATTGGCGATAAAAAAGCAACGGTAAGTGTGTGTACGTTCGAAAAGAACATAAAATTTGAAAATTTATATCGTACAATCAATCTGGGGAATGAGAACATTTTAGATCTTTGAAAACTACTCACACTATTGCATTAATTAGAATAATGAATAATTTAAATCTACGAGAAACAATTTGGAATACAGAAAACGAAATTCTAGATTTCAGTTCTTTGCTTTATTTACAATAATTAATATCTACGAGAATTTTTCAAAATTTTATAATGCTGTGCTAAATGTATTAGATAGATCTACAGGCCCATTTATTACATTTTCTGTATTGCGAAACATAGTCAAAACATTTTATCATTCCTTTTGTAAAAAACTCATCCAAACGCCTTGTCTAGTTCTTGCTCATTGCCCTGCTACACCAATTTGCATATTCACCAGAGAGCCCGTAGAGTATAGTATATACTAAGAGGCATAACAGCCGAAGATTGTCTAATTTGGTTTTCACCCTTCGACTTTTTTTGCGGTGGACTTGATGTGTCACATTTTTCTATTTTGCAGAAATATATTTAACATTTCCGCTTCTTGTTTCCCATCTCTCTCTCTCATTAGCAAGCACTTTTGGGTAAAATCCGTTGTGACTATCAAGCCTTCTTAGTGGAAAATGGCAAAGCACGCAAAAGTGCTGAAAATAAATTCGTTTGGGTCATTGACTTCCCGATGTTTGAAAGAAATCCGGAAACCGACAAACTGGAAAGTGTCCATCATCCCTTCACAGCACCTCATCCCGATGATATGGAAGATTTCGTCAATGCCAAGGCAGAGGATTTGGTTAAAATACGCTCACAGGCCTACGACTTGGTGTTGAATGGCCAAGAGGTTGGCGGCGGTTCGATGCGTATACACGATCGTGATATGCAACACTTTGTATTGGAACAGATTCTGAAAATACCCCACGAACATTTGTCGCATTTGTTGAGTGCCTTGGAATCGGGATGTCCGCCCCATGGCGGTGTTGCATTGGGTTTGGATCGCTTGATAGCGTTGATGTGTAAGGCTGCCTCTATACGTGATGTTATTGCGTTCCCGAAATCGTTAAATGGCAAAGATCCCCTATCCAAGGCGCCCGTGCCCATATCAGAGGAGGAGAAGCTCCTCTATCATTTGTCAGTGTTGGAGAATGAGTCAGCTAATGACCATGATGATGAAGAAGACACAGATCCCGATGCTGAACGTCGGGTGCCGACTCCCGTGGCGAAAGAGGAAGAAGAAATAAAAGTAGAGTCAGCAGAAGCTGCCGGTGATGGCAGCAGCGATGTAGTAGAACACATGGATGATGATTCATCGAACCCAGCGAAGACGGAAGAGCCTAAGGAAAAGCCAACCACCAGACGTGTTGTTAAGAAGAAGCAATAAAACCTACAGTGACAACAAACAAACGAGCGTAAACAGAAGTACATACATATATTTCCCGTTGAAGAGAAAACAGCAGCCTTGTTTTTTATTCCATTTGTCCATATTCTCGCGCTTTATTTGCAGCGAAGAAGGATGAGGAGGAAATATCTATTCATCAATCTTTAATGTACACAAAAAGTTGGTGTACGTTATTTTTATTTTTTTCATCTGTTCCTCAGCATTATGATTTTTACATTCACTTCGTTTATATTTTAATATTTTCTTTTTGCATTTAGTGAATGCAAGCAAATGTGTATTAATATGATATTTGATTTATTACCACTATGATAAATAAAAGATTACAATTATGGAAAGAATTTTATTTGAACTTTTAAACGCTGGAATATAATTAATTTTGGATTAGTAGTAATAATATGAAGAATGTAAGAAAGAAGAAGGGCACAATCAAACGATGGTTTAATTTTGGTTCAGCTTCTATACCATTCTCAGTCGAAATTTAGAATTGTAAATTGAAATTGAAAAAAAAAACAAATGAAAATTAAAATTGAGAAAATACAAATTTAAATTAAAAAATGTAAACAAAAATTGAGAATGTACAAATATAAATTGAGAAAATAAAAATTGAAAATCAGAAATGCAAATTGAAATTGAGAAAATACAAATTGAAATTCAGAAATGTAAATTGAAATTGAGAAAATACAAATTGTAATCCAAAAATGTAAATTAAAATTGAGAAAATAAATACAAATTTAAATTCAGAAATGTAAATTGAAATTGAGAAAATATAAAGTGAAATTCAGAAATTTTAATTGAAAATGAGAAAATTCAAACTGATCAAATATTCTCGATTTCAATTTACATTTCTGATTTAATTTAATTTTCTCAATTTCAATTTACATTTCTGAATTTCAATTTGTACTTTCTCAATATCAAATTGTTTTTTTCTCAATTTCAATTTGCATTTTCTTAATGTGATTTTTTATTTTCTCAATTTCAATTGAAAGTGGTGTAGATTGAGCCTGGGTACTAATTATGGGTGCCATGTTGGACATGTCGCCCTACGTTATGTGAACATGGCTCTCTTGGTCGGTTTTTTGTATACACACGCATATTAATACTCAATGAACTCATACAAAATTGCAAGAAGTATATTGCCACACAACGCAAAATATATGATTAAAAGCTTTTCATCTGAATGGGAGATTACACGCCATCATTAAAATCCAGCCCAGGTTTGTCTCATATACATAAGTTTACACTTAATGTACTCACACGAAATTGCGGGACACCCTGTGTCGTAGGAGAAGATATTTGATTGACAATTTATTTAGTATGGAAAGTGGCACGCCCATTTTTCCAATATTGACCTTTTTGCATAATTCCGCAGATTATTACTGAACGACATCAAACGTTTGAGCGCTCACGCCGTGATAGAACTGATGATATCTGATAATCAGTGAACGAACTCACTCAAAATCGGAAGACTTGTTGGCATAGTAAAAAAATAATTTTGATGAAAACTTCAATAACTGAGTCAATTGCCAACGATTTTTTAAAAACAATGTGACGCTTCACGCCTTAATAAGTCTTTTTAAAATGAATTCACCAATAGTACAGTTAACTTACAATGTAATGGTCTAAGTTTATTCTTTTCTTTAAAGCTTCTTCTAACGCTTTTTACCCGTAAGTCAAGATTTTGGGGGTATTTGGGATATTTCACAAACATTTTATTGTTTTACTCGACAAACCATACAAGAAGAATAACATAAATAAAAAAAAATTATGTTATATGGATGAAATTTCAATTTATAATCCAACCTTTGACAAAATGTACATTAGGATGGGTCACGAAAATAAATTGCAGCGGTCACCCCCAGAAATGGATGATGATGATCTATAAAATATTTCGTCACTGGGTCAAGCCATCTGTGAGCTAAACGCTCCTGAAAACACCTCTAAAAATTATGTTTTTTCCATGTATTTTTTTGTTGCATTTTGGCCCAAATTTTTTTTGAATTAATAGACCCTTGGAAGCATTCTAAATAAAAATTTTTATTCTTGTCTTAGAATAACTCATTGGTAGAATTATTGGGCATTCATATTGATTTTTTGCGGGTTTTCAGGGTGACAGCTAAAAACTCATATTTCTTGGAAACATTTTGTAAGAGATGTAATGACAAATAAATAGGAGGAATCAATACCTTTCGAATGATGCCTAAGTGATGAATAAGGGACGAAAAATGACGTCACTGACTCCATTTTTGTGAAATAATTTAATGCAGTCGATGGTTTTCACAGCCAAAATGTTCAAACACTTTTTACAAAAATGAGCGCTGCGGCGTCACTTTCATTCATTCGTGTTCATCATTTAGGCATTATTCGAAAAGAATTGACTGCAGCTATTTATTTTTTATAAAATACTACCACCAAATACGAAAAAGTTTTCAGTAGTCACTGTGAAAATCCACAAAAATTACTATAAACGTCCAATAAGTTACTCTAAGACAAGAATCAAAAATTTTTTTAAAGTGCTTTCAAGGGTATATTATTCCAGAAACAAATTGGGAAAAATGTAATACAAAAAAATTAAACCGGAAAAACATTATTTTTTAGAGTTACTTTCAGGAGCGTTTAGCTCACAGATGGCTTGATCTATGAACGAAATACTTTGCAAATCATCATTAAACAATCCAAACTTTATTTTCGTGGGGTGACTGGAACTTGTTTTTCCATTTGTATGGGCGGCGACCCAGCCGAAAATGCACAAATCAACTCACATGTGTTTTTTTTTGTTATCCTTTATTTACACTATAAAAAACTATTATTGTTTAAGAAGATATCACATTAGTGATAAATTAGTGACTTATTGTACTAAAAAGATAATAAAATATATTTAAAGATCTAAAAGCGAACTAAGCAGGTCTTAACCCGATAAGGCAACCGAGGTTGCTGCAGCTTTTTTGGCTGCCTTCTTGGCGGCCTTCTTTTCAGCTTTATCCTGGGCATCAATAACACGACGTTTCTTTTTCAATAACCATTCTTCCTTTTCCTTTGACTGTTTCTCTCGTATCAGTTTGCGGAATAGATTGCGGTGGCGTGGCTTAACCATGCGTGCCTGCAGACGATGTTCATCCACCTCGCTCTTATGCAAGAGACGTTTGTTCTCCTTGTGGACTTTGCCGGATTGAACAGCCATCTTCTTTTTCTGTAATGTTAAAACAAATAGATGTTATTGATTGAGCTGTACATTGTGCATTAAATTTTTCTAATAAATACCTCTTCTAATCTTATCTTTTCCTTCTCATCTAAATCTTCTTCCTCAGAGTTGTCCTCATCTTCGACCTCATCTTCATTGACATCATCTCCCATGTATTGATCGAATTCAATTTTTTCTTCTTGATAAGCCAGCTGCAATTGAGCATCGATCAGATTCTGGGCAGTTTCACCATCTTCATTTTCGTCCTCTGATTCTGAAGCCTCGGCATCACTTTGTTCATGGGTTTCGATAAGCGAAGGATCCAACAACGATTTCTCTTCTGGTGGTATATAGGCATCACGTTTAGCATCGACAAATGGCGAGAGATGTGGTGGCAAAACTACGCCCATGAAATATTTATTCGTGGGCAGCAGTTGACGCCTATTGACACAATCGAAGATCCATTGCGGTTGCACATAATCTCGGGAGATGTATTGTTTGCTAAGGCTCGGACGATCTACAATTTGATGGGTAATTGTCTCGTCTGCCTCGTTAAAGGTGGCTCCGGGGAATATCGATGAATCCCACGAAACGGTGCCGCCGAATGAACGTATTAAAATGACAAGAGGCTCCCTGGGAACTTCACGATTTATGAAGAATTTCAGACCTTTGAACAGTGTTCGTAACTTGGACAATTCATTGGCTTCTTGTTTCATTTTCAGTACCCTCTTTGAGTCGCCATCTTGTTCCAAAAGTTCCATATCCATTTGAATATCTTCTTCCTCCTCTTCAATTTTATCGGTACGCATTAACTGGAAGTTCAACGCTGCAATACGATCGGACACAAAGGAATGTTCATCCTTTAAAGTCTCATCACTATCGGATAGAACAGCATCGGGAAATTGTGGTGGATACACCATATTAAGGCTGTGATACAAACGGAAATTAACAAAGCCCAACATGATCGTGTAGAATTCCACAAATATGGACATAACTTTGAAATCGACCTCGGCCTTGGAATGGGGCTTGAAGGGATAATAATGAGGAACGATCCAGGTAACCTTTTGACCTTTGATATCAGCTTGGAAGTAATAGCCTTTGATGGAGATGAACACCTTTCTCAACGACTTGGAGGCAATGACATAGTGTAAAAATTCAATTGTCAATCTGCGACACAGAGCCGACTGTTCTCTCGGTATCAAGCGCAACGAAGGGAAGGTGCTGAACAGAAACAGTAAAGTCAAACAATCGTCCAAATCCTTGATGGCATCAATGAATGTTGGATAGCGCTCTTTGACAATGTGGTCAATTTTCAATTCAGGGAATTGCGCCAGACGTCTTTTCAAGTTGCGGAAATCTTTGATGGCACGATCACGGCCAGTTTTCTTGGCGAAGATCTGGAAAAGGATGAAAAAAGTAAATGGGTTTGTTAGAACATAGAGATCTAAATAAAAAATTTCCTGAAATTTGACAAAAATTCTATGCCTGCATCAAATATTAATCGAGCTCTAGACGCCGACAAATTACATCATTTTCTTCAAATGCACAATGTCTAGGTTAGTTACATAAACATTAGTAAACCCTAAGCGCAACACTTAAATTGATTTAAAATAAAAACAAGGAAAACAAAACATAATTAAGAAGTGATAAACTGTTGGTTGAAGACCTGAGACCACTAAACTGATCTGGAAGCAGCAAATTGCATTCACATTGAATTCATTATTTTAAAATAAGATTCGAATTTGACATCATAAGTAAAATCTAACAAATTTGGTAAAAACATAAAATATCGTGTACTCGGGTACCCAAATACAAAATGGAATATACATACGACCACCAATTTTTTTACATTTAATTTTTTGGTCGAATGTAAGCGAAAAAAATGTTGTAATTTAATGTCTGGCAGAATGCTATTTTGTGGAATTTTATGAGGATCATTTTTGTGGATGATTTTAACCCTCTAGCTCTTCTCTTTCAATTTGGGCCTTTTTTGGGATATACAAAAAAAAAAAGTTCTTTCAAAAAGAACATTTATGGATTAAAATGTTCTACGAAACAAATTGCCGGAAAATTTCAGATGGGGTCACCAGAGAAGTAAATAAAGCACTACACGCTAGCTTATAGAAAAAAATACTAGGGTCAAATTTGTCCATGTTTTTTGGAAGATCGATCTTTTTTGACATAAATGTGTGTATTTTGGTAGAGCACGGAGAACAAAATGTACAAATTGCATATTTTTGCAAAATTTCCATATTCGCGGGAGATATTGCCAAGCATGTAAGATTAATGTATTTTTATTTTAAACTTAGTCAGTTCATTGGTCACCTCTTCGTAGGCGAAAAGCCGGTGGAGCATTCAGAACGTTTCTTGCCAAAATGGTCTTGATGACGTTGAAACTTCTGTTGAATTTCATTTTTGACAAGAGGTATGTTGAAGTCTCTGTGAATATTATTGTATTAAATTTGACCTGGGAACATGTATTATGGAAGTGAAACATATCGGCCTTGTTCTTATATATTCCTTGCATCAAGTTTGTGGCACCATGGAAACAATCACCCCTATCGAGAACAAGAGAATGTTTTTCCATTACTCTGGATACACAAGTTGATAATGTGAGAAAACAGATCAGTGGTATGAACACAGAATTCGATAGAGTAAGAAAATGAACCACTCGATAGAGTGAACAATTTATTTTGACAATATCAGAGTAAATCTGTGGTTTTCACAAATAATAATTGAGATTTTAATGTAAGTGTTTAACTATGCATGTTTTTTCTAAAATTATTTGAAAATGGAATCTTTTAGTACCTTTTTCCTGCATATATGAAAAGAGAAACGTATTTTGGATCTCCTGGACAGTTTTGATTTTACGAGATAAGTGGTTATTTGTGAAAACCACATAAATGTCTTTCAAAAGTGAAACACGTTTCTACTCTGTTCTGATTTCGATAAATCGATCATTTAGCGTTGATTTGATTTTGCTTCCATTTCTTATACAAATAGTTCCATTTTTATACTGGATGAAGTGATCAATTCGTTAGAATGAACACCGTTGCAATTATTATTTACACTATAGCAAGCGTCTACTGTATGAATATATTCTGGGTATTTTTCAAATATGGAATGTTATTATGGAATATGAACTTCCCTTTCAATCATAGAGCCACATAGAATGGAATATAAAGTAACGTAACAAAACGTCTCATTTCGAAAGTGATTTATTCTGATGCTGACTTATGGATAATGATTGCGACGATGTAGCCAGCCCCCATGCTGAACAACACAAAGAGCTGCGTAGCGATCTTATGCGATCCACATTGTTTTGTTGATAAAACGAAAGGAAAACCAAAAATCTCTACTTTCCAATATGGCCTCATCTACACACCATACTTTTGTTGCGATCCCATAGATCGCCTGTCTTCCCTATAGTCGTGTCCCCTTTAAGAATATGCACGATCATTACCACGTTTTCGACAACTCACCTTGTAGTCACGCAATGTCCACACGACCGGTTCGTGCAGCAGAAATCTAATATCCTTGGCATGGTACAAAACCTTGATCTCCGAAGAGCCTTTCTGGGCCCTACGTCTGTGTTTCGGCTCTCTGGGATAAACACCTTTGATAATGCACAGGCGACGAAAGTCGTTCAGCGACAATTGAAGTTTGCGCAGTGCAGCTCTACGTGTGATATATTGGGTTGCCTCGCCGGACTCATACTGCAATACAAGAACAAACTTTTATATATATTCAACGGCAAAAAGCTATATTTATAACACACCTTCTTGGGACGACGCATAGCTATGCGTGCGATTTATTTTTGGGGAATATAAATTATTTTTAAAAAACGAAACAAGAGAAACACGTGCAACGCGTTGAAAAGTTTATTTTGAAGATTGAACACAAGCAGGGTTGTATTAGAGGGTATTTTTCTTTGAGCGTAAGAGACAGAGATGTATAATAAATCCAACAACACACCAAAACCACACATGTCGCCCAAAGATGTAGATGGCGCTGAGCTGAGTGTGCATTGCATAATGGGGTTTGTCGTAGACACCTGTGCAAATACAACACAGTCGCCAGCTAGCGACCAGTTGGGTACATATTTTGCTGGGTCTGGCCATAGCGCAGCGTAGCATTGCAGCGTATCCCATTGGCTACCGAAAACGGTTGCTAAATCAGCGTAGTATATTGATTTTTTCAGCATGGTGGTCTAGAAGGTAAACATGCATGTTGACGGTTATGAAAACTACTGCAAAAAAGTGGAGAAATTGTGAAAAAAAGTAATGATGGTGTTTAAAATTTCGTTAAAAATAGAATAAACAAATCGGTCACATTGCGAGCAAAAACAACTAATTCATTAAGTGTGTGTGTGCCTGAGTGTGTATATAACAAAATCAATAATTAGTGGGCCAACTCCTAAAGCTTGTTGTCTTAGATATATACATATAGCCCACCACCATTAGCAGGTATAAATAATTGTAAGTAATAGGGTATGCAATTATTCGTTCTTTCCATAAATTATTCGATTATTCGTTATTCGGCATTAAATTTAGATATCAAAAGTATCGATTAGCCCACACAAATCGATTAAAATCATAATTAATTTCTTTTTGAAACAACACACCTATGTAATTAAGAGAGAAAAAGAGTATTCATTGTCGACTGTTGAATGACACCCTACACGATTGAACACAATTTGTGTGCATACGTTTAGGGGATGAAGAGGAGGAATACATTTAGTTAATTGGGTGGACGTGTAAATTTGTAGGTATTTTTATTTAGAAAAATTTAAATTATTAGCCAATTTCGAGTTGTAAACAATTTGTGAAAAATAATGAAGAGTGTGACCTCTGTATGTGAATTTTAGCATAAAATAAAAAGAAAATAAATTTTGACAAATATTGCAAGGGGCAGAAAGGGGTAGTAAACAACAAATACAAATATGGTATGTCAATGAACCTGTGAAAAAAGACGACATCCTAGATGCAAAGCAAAAAGGAAGAAAAAGTGAAAGGCACGGAAGGAACAGTGAGAAGGAAAAGGTGGAGATCTTCCACTTTTTCGGATTGATCTCAAGAAAAAACCAAAAAGAAAAAAAAACGAAACGAAAGTGAAATTTGGTTGGGCTTTGTCCTGCTGTTATTATACACAAAAACCTACATGCATACACACACACACGTACAACGGTGGCTTACAACTAACTAATAAACAAAAAGAAGAAAATACAAAAAGTACAAATGAAAAAAAAACTGAACTGAACGAAAACATTTCCCAAGTGGTTACTTAAAGCAAGAGAGAAAAACAAAGAAACAACACAATCCAAGAAAAACGATTTCTCCAAAGCTGCTGGTCGCCTCCAAGGCTGAAAAAGAAGGTGTTCCCAAGACTGAGCGGAGCTGGATGTGACCTTGCATCATCCCTGGTGGTGATAGAAACTAGAGAAAAATCTCTTCGCTGGCCTTACGACACCACTTTCAACACAGATGGTGAGGCGCTCCCATCCACCACCAAATAGGAGTTAGACGGAGACTTGGATTAGCAGGCGACGTAAGGAACGTGACCTGGAATCCATCACCTTCAAACCCCTGAGCAAGTAGCAATATCGCTGGCTGAGTAACGCGCAACAAAAAAGACAGGTAAGTGCAACCATAAACGTGTTGTTAGGATGGCTCCAAAAAATGTAGGCCACGGAGTCATCCACCACCACCACCCCCGTACCAACAGAAACCAAGTAAAGACAATAGAATTTTATAAATATTGCATTAGCGTCACGAAAAACTTTAGTCTTTGTGGGGTGATACAGATGGCGCGCGCACATTGTATTGGAAACTTACAAAGTTTACTTTGCAAGAGGGTCGCCCACACTAAAAACTTATCTTACAACTTGGTTAGACGATAACTTTATTATCGTTTGTATTTTCTTTAAATTGTACGCCGCCCCTATTTATGTATGTTCCTTTCAAATAAATATTTTCTTTCTACATACTTGACTATAACCTAAACACTCGGGGTTTACTTATGCACATACATACATAATACATTAACGCAATGAAAATCTCAAAAATATATTACTAGTGACTCAGTTTTCAAGGCTGAGTCACACGCAAAAACTTTGGGGATAACGTTGGCGTAAAATACAATTGGACACGCCGACGACGAAGGCTTTTATGTATGAATGGTGCGGATATTGTAAATATGCAGAGCAGAGTGCATATTGTATATGTATGTAGAATGTATTTAGATGAAATGCAAATGTTCGCACAGTGACACACAATTTGATGTATCAATGATATTTTGAATTATGTACCGAAAGCCATACAATTTGAACATACATTACTAGCAGCCTTTGGACCTTTTGTAGTAAACTAGTTAATGCAGTGTTGGTTAACACTAATTTGAAAATATTTTGATTATTAGACCTATTGATTAAATTACCAAAAAGAAATTGACACTTTACTAGTTAATAAAAATAAACAAAAACTGGGGAGGCTTTCCAACATCTTTGTAAACATACAACATTTACTGAAAATTTCAAATTTGTCGTGGATTTTTTTATTTCAATACATAGTACCAAAGACCCTAAAACTGATTCCTCTAAAGTCGGCTAAGCTTGTCTTTAATTATTCTCAATTTACTTTGATTTACATCACTTAATCTTACATCACATTTTACATGTTTGCATCAAAGACCGAAAATATTGTTGCTGTGGGTCATATGTGATCCCATGCCAACATGGGTTAAGGACTTCCAATAAAGAAAAAAATAGATACTGCTTATACTGAACGTATAAAATAAAACATCTAAACTTTTGTTTCAAATTGAAAGAAGTTGTTACACAAAATAAACAAAAATGTGTTTTTATATGGTTAGCAAAAGATTTATCATTGAACAAATTAAAGAGTGATTTTTTTGAGGTTAGGATTTTCATGCATTAGTATTTGACAGATCACGTGGGATTTCAGACATGGTGTCAAAGAGAAAGATGCTCAGTATGCTTTGACATTTCATCATGAATCGTCTTACAAACGAACAACGCTTGCAAATTATTGAATTTTATTATCAAAATGCGTGCTCTGTTAAGAAAGTTCATTGCGCGCTTCCATTTTATGGTCAGTTTAATCGACCCACTGAAGCGGCTATTCGGGCTATTGTGACTAAATTTCGCACCAAATTTACATTGTTGGACATTAAACCACCAACACGCTTACGTAGAGTGCGAACTGAAGAAAATATCGCAGCTGTATCAGCCAGTGTTAATGATGACCACCAATTTTCGATTCGTCGCCGTTCGCACCAATTGGGTCTCTGTTACTCAAAAACGTGGAAATGCCAAAATTGGACTAAGCGGATGGACCACCTAAGACGCAGCCGCGGTCAACATTTAAATGAAATTATCTTCAAAAAGTAAATGTCATGGACCAATCTAACGTTTCAAATAAAGAACCGATGAGATTTTGCAAATTTTATGCGTTTTTTTTTTTAAAAAAGTTATCAAGCTCTTAAAAAATCACCCTTTACAATACACTATTAGGAAAATTTTGTAAAGTAAAGAACACCAATAAAACGGGTTTAACAGTTTAAAATATTCTACAAAAATATTTACCATAAAATTCTACTATAAGTCTCTGAATACAATAAAGCAAAAAACTTAATGTAAACGCCAGAAATAAGTCAAAACTTAAAATTTATTTTAGGCTTAATTTTGTACTTTTTCCGCATTGGTGCTAATTGTTCCACAAATTGAATTTTATGAATGAAAAAATTATTGTATGTATGTCAGGTTTCTCTGTAAGGGCTAAGACAGCAAAAAATTGAAGAAGCAGCCGGTATACTTTTTCAATAAAAACTAAGAATCCGTTGTCAGAACATTTTCATTTTCGCAACAGTTTCATTTTATTCCACAGTGTTAGTGAAAACGTTCGTTTTTAGTTTTCAACAAAATACGAAGTGCAAATTAGTTTTTTAATGTGTATTCCACATTCTGCGGATTCTACATTAGTAATCCGCATTCCGCGGAGTGTATCTTTTATAATATAACTCGTGTCAAAAAAGTATTTTTTGGCGAATTTTTTTATTAATTTTTTCTTTTTGTCCAAAATGACCCATTTTAATCACAGATTAATCAGGGGTTAATGCCAAACGATTTTAATATTTCCCACCTTGTTCGAAGGGAATTTAACACAGATTTCAGATTAGTATCACTTAATTGTAGAAGTAATAACAAACAGCTATAATATTGTTAATATTAAAAAATTACGTTTTTCTCCAACGATCTTCACTGTACAATTCACCATCAGCACGGTTCTTGCAAGTTACGCTTCAATTCCGGAAAATCTTAAGGAGAGAAAGGTTCACGAACTTCAATACGTTATAATGTAAATTTTTCCATGACCGATGACAAGTACTTTTTTGATTTGTACCAATTTAACCAAAAGAAAATAAAATAGCATATTATTTAATTTATTATTATATAGACAAAATAGACAAATTTGAACTCATAAGAACCAAATTCCACTTTCAGTTGCTGGCAAAATCTCACTAATAGCAAATTATAGTGTGAAATATGCATATTATGTGTACATAAGTGCCACTTTTATGGGAGGAAGCATACTTAACCGCGTCAATATACCCAACCATTGCAGAGACATTATTGCGGTTTTCTTTCTTAGCCAACGAACGAACGATCACGTCTCTTTGTAGTGAGGTGCGATGTAAGTAATTGGCAAAATATTTAACCCGTTAGAATTCAAAAGAGGAAACACAAAAATGTTCTTTATTTTAATTATTTGTCTTAATTAGCACACACTGCAAAACTAAAACGACAGTCACGAGATAGACGAAACATTCTGCATTCATGAATGAAGGGGGCCCAGCAGCCAGCGTCAATGTGTCTATCGCGAGACATTAGTGAGATTCACAAATACGATTTTTTATTCTTCGTATTCAGTTCGTTGGTAGTAGCAATATGGTTTTAAGGCAAAGCTTTTCATTGGGTTTCTTGAACAGCAGATTCTCGTACAATCAACAGTCCGGAATTGTTGGTAGACGACAATGTCCATTCGGTACAACTAAGTTGTACGACACATAGGAACTACCCTAATCGCTAATATATTCATCAAAGTGATTTTTGTCACTGCCACTCATCACTCATCGCCGCTATGCATGTATGCATACAATCACACATACATTCATCCATATGCCAATCTTCCTCTGTACTCGTGTAGTTTTGCTACGATTTTTTTGTTCAAAATACATACATAGAACATTAGTTGTGTTTTCTATCGGATGCCATTTGTATGGGAAATCTAAACAATCAGGCCTAATAGGCCAAATGTATACAGCACAGCACAGTCTTCATTCAAGATCAATCAATTGTTGATGGACAGATAGATTGTGTGCATGTTGATTCTGATGCTGATTAAAAATATTTTTAATTTTGGTATTGGCTTAGTTGAAAGGAGAGGAAGAGGCAAATAGCTGCAAAATAAAAATAAAGTTTACAACCGAGTTTTAACGGGTGTTCATAAATTATGATTATGGAAAATAGTGTGTATGGAAAATTATTAAAGATTTTGCTGGAAATATCATCAAAAGTGCTCGAAGAGTGGCTGCCTGACATGTTCAACAATTTGATAAATTGATAATAATTGATCAGCATACAACATCGTTAGATAGTAAGTATATGGGCACTGTTTCGAATCGATAACTACCCTTTATTGATACCAAATCAAAGCATAACCTAATTATACATAAGAAATGAGTACCAAATAAATTTTTGGGCAAGAAGTATTGTGGAGTGAAAAAAAACGAAGAAAAAATTTCGATCCGGCTAACTCTTGGATATGTTTGGTTATTTTCTTTATTTCCCTACAAATAGTTTTTGTTTCCCCAGATCTTATCTTAAGTCAAATCAAATAGCGAATAATAATTAACAACCATTTCAAGTTCCCCCTTAAAACATGATTAAACTAAATAAATAAGGGGGGAATTTTAAATGGTTGTTAAGCTAAACAAATACAGTTAGAAGCGTGGTATTTGAAGTATTTTAACAGATATTCTTCCCCTTATTTGATTACATAACCTTCAAAAGTACAATAATGAATTATTGAAACATCTACATCCTTTGGAACTGGTAACCTATAGTTCCAGTTATGTATAGTCTCGTTCTTAGAAAGGGAAAACATTTTTCATTTGCCGCTCGGTGCTATATATTTGAAACGGTACAGAAACTGTCCCTAGGTTCTCCGAATTTAATGAAGAGTTGCAAATTTGTCCTTCTAAATAAGAGAAATGGAAGTGCATTTCCCGATTTTCAAAAAATATAAAATTGTAGGTAATTGTAAGGTAATTAAAAAATCGTTCTCACAAAATAAAAATATGTTTCTTTTTGGCGAATTTCAAGCAAATTGATTTAATTTTTTTTATAAAATAATAATAGATTATTTTTTATAACCTCACTTTACAAAGTAGTAGTATATATATCACTTGGTTTAGAAAAAAGTGTAACGCATTGAAGGAGTGTCTTAAGACCACAAGTATGTTTGCACCAAATCCGTTTCAATATATTTTAAGCTGTTTGAACCATGTCCGTCCGTCTGTCTGGCTAGCTCTTGAAAGAAGTTAAGGAATCAATTCAAACTTTGCACATGGTAATATTTTTCTAAGAAGTTCGAAGATGGGCGTAATTGCCACGCCCCTTCTGGTACCTCCCAAACAAGTGGACCATATTCCTATGTTAAGTTAAGACCAATGTAACTATCACACGGAAATTCGGAATCAGTTATATTTTGGTATTTATTAAAGTTTTTATAATAACTTTAAGTGTACAAAATATGACTGGTTTTGCCTGGTCCCTTTTAGTACATCCCTTGCTTAAACTACGTAAAACTAAAGCTGTTATATGTCATATACGGAAATTCCGAATACTCTGAATTTTTACATTCGGTAATTTTTTATGGAAGTTACATTCCCTGCAATATGGGCGATATTGCCACACCCCACCTGGTACCTCCCACGCAAATTGGTACAAGAATTGGTCAGAATTTAACTACTACAACGTCAATTTGATATTTGAAAATGTTTTTATAATCACTTTATATCTATAAAATAATTATGCTTTTGCCACTCCCCTCTATCCCTATCCTAAGTAATATTAAATATCCTTTATAACATCTATAATGGTGCATGGAATCCACAATGACTTGATAGTTGATAATTTTTGACAATTGTTTTATAAATGTGAAAGCTGGGACCATATCCCACCAACCTTCTAGTGCCTTCCATACAAATTATCCTTTCCTAAGGGTGATTCCATTGTTTTTTAATTAATTGTTTAGCTACATCTTTAGTCATAAATAGTGTTTATCATTAATTATATAGTACACCAATATTAAAATAATTGGAATGGGAAATTATTTGTGAATTATGGAATGAAATTATTTCCATGTAACTCAATCAAATTGTTAAAAAAAAGTTCGTTTGAGAGAATCATATGAAACACATACATATACATTGAAATAGTTCTAAAGTTTATTTTTATAAAATAAATATAATAATATCTTGTCTTAACCTGCGGTGTATGAACACGAACACAAATACAAGGAGTGCAAATACAATTCCACTTCCTCTCGAAATACATTCAAGTTTGTCGTGGTGAAAATTAGGTCGATTTGAACAGAATGAACTGAGAGTAACGTACTGCAGCCGTGGCGACGATCAATGTACGATTCGCTGCAGCATAACACATTGTCGCATTTTTTATATTGTTCTCAAACCACCATATGGTAATGTACTTTTCGGGATAGCCCCTGGCCAAGGGGAAATTGACATATTAACTTTAGAGAAGTGAATTTTAATTTGAAGTCCACACCAATTGTGAATTTATATTGTCTTTAAATTCAATAGACTTTTGGAATAATGTTGTTGTAATTATTTTTCATATCTTGCTTTGAAGTTATATCACAATTTCCGTCCAAAAGGAAAACAGAATATAGTTGACAGGTTGTCAGTGCTGAGATTTAGTTCGCATTTTCAGTACCACCACCAAAAAGCTACGATAAATTATTGCATGGTTGCCAAAAACAAAACAATTTAAATATTTCTATTTATCATCGCCAGCTCTCGGCAGTATGCATTCTCCGATCATTGTTTTACACTTTCATTAGTCACATCAGCGGGGGCAAACAAAATATTTTCATTCACATTCACCAAATTTTTCTCCGAGTAAACAGTTTCCATTTCATTTTCCTGCGCTGCCTTACGTATGGAAAGCAAACAAACAGAAAAGTTCTCACCCCAAAAATGCGTGCGATTATATATTATGTATTTATTATTAAGTTTTCCCACAAATTTTCATCGGCACGGCATGATTTGAATACGTTCCATCAGTAGATGCCTGAGAGTGTATATTCATTTCAACATTGTGATTAAGCAATCTTAAAGTATTTTCTTGTTTCCTTCAAGTTTGTTAAGTTTGTAGGGTGCATGTAAATAAACTGTGTGTGACTGTGCGAGCGATTGTGAGGAAATATCAACAAAATATTGCCAAAGTAATACATGCCTAATTAATAGTGAACGACGACGTATTTTTATGAAAAACAACATCGATAAACAACTTGTGAGTCGTCACCTTTTCTGATATTTTTACCAAAAACAAAAAAAAAAACTCAATTAACGTGACGCCAAGCGGAAAATACCAAAAATACCTTGATGTGTATACAGCTTTAAATTTAGATTGCTTTCTTTCTAATACATAATTTGGCATTCATCAAATTTTTAAATAGAACAAACATTCGAAAATTTCTACGCTAGCTATTACGTTGGCATGTACCTGAACATTCCATATAGAAGAAGGAGGTGGCTGATGGCGCTCATTGAAAGTAACCGCCAAGCAGAAATGAGGCTACAGTTTAAAGCTTTATATGGTCATTTTCTGCATAAGTACGGATATTTGCCAGCATTTCACGTCATTAAGAAATACTTACGGAATGAAAAGCTAATTTAATGACATTTTATTTTCGAAAACCCGGCAACCTTTTAACTGCAGCACTTTTTTTGATGGGTAAATATTCATAAATCAAAATCTACGCCACTCAATCTGACCTGGTACAAAATATCGTCGTTTACTTTTCCCCATAATGGCTTTAGAAAATATGAGAATACATATTTTTTACTTGTTTTTAAATGAATAATACAAGAATGGATTTTTAGTTTGCGGTAAATAGCGGGATAAATGGAAAAAAGTAAACACTAAATATAAATATAACCTAAAAATGTATTTTTTGTTGGCATACAGATTCATAAAATCAATCGATTCGATTTGCATTTCTTTTTAAATTAATTTTGTTTAACCAAATATGCTCTTCGTTTGCTCGTCAGAAAAAAAACTTTTAGTGTTGTGACTTTTATTGACTTTGATTGTCTTTTAGGTTTCTTTCAATGTAATAAATTGGAATGTCATTTATTTTGATCAAGTTTTTCTTCCTACGAAGAAAATTTTTGATAAGATTCACACTCAACTATATGATGATAACCGATGGGCTGCGATCTGGTCACATATTGCGATACAATGAGCTCAAACTCGAAAATTAGAAGAAAAAAATCGAAGAAAATTCTATAACTTTTTAGTTATTGATAATTGTCTTAGAATTGATTGCCTCCATAGTTGCCGATTGTGGAAATTCGATAAAGTTATGTGTATTATTATTAAAGCAAAAAAGAAGAAAAATTAGTTATCGGACGTTAAAATAGGACTCAAAATCGAAAATTAGAAGAAAAAAGTTTCAATAACTTTGTTAGTTATCGACAATTGTGTTAGTAATCGATAACTTCCATAGTTATCGATTGTACAAATTCTATAAAAGGTATGTGTATTTTTAAAAATTAAATAACAAAAAAATACATACATACACTTCAAAGAAAACTAAAGAGGAAAATTATTTTAAAAACGTTCAATTTTTATACACTCCACGAGAGTATTATGTCTTTGTGCATTTGTTTGTAACACCCAAAAGGAAACGAGATAGACCCATTGCTAATTATACCGATCGTCTTAGAATCACTTTCTGAGTCGATTTAGCAATGTGCGTCTGTCTGTCTGTCCGTCCGTCCATCTATTCTTGTAATCACGATACAGGTCGCAATTGAACGGACGAACGCTATTTAATTTGAAGAAAATCGGTTCAGATTTAGATATAGCCCCCATACGAATTTCACTCCCGATTTGACTCTTTTCACTCTAGATACCACATATTACAACTGATTTTATTTAAAATTGGCAAAACATCTTATATTGTAACTAGAAACACCTGTGGTAAAAATGTGTTAGATCGGTTCAGATTTATATATAGCTCCCATACAAATTTCTCTCCCGATTTGACTTTTTCCGCTCTAGAGACCACATAATGTATCAGATTGTCTTCAGATTTGGTAAAACATCTTATATTTCCACTAGAAACACCCATGGTGAATATCGGTCAGATCGGTTCAGATTTATATATAGCTCCCATACAAATTTCGCTCCCGATTTGACTTTTTCCGCTCTAGAAACCACATATTGTATCAGATTGTCTTCAGATTTGGCAAAACATCTTATATTTAAACTAAAAACATCTATGGTGAAAATAGGTCAAATCGGTTCAGATTTAGATATAGCCCCCATACAAATGTCGTTCCCGATTTGACATTTTCCTCTGTAAAACCACATATTGTACTCGATTTTCTTTAAATTTGGCACAACATCTTATAATCTTACTAGAAACACCTATGCAGATATTGGGTAAGATCGGTTCAGATTTAGATATAGCCCTCATATAAATGTCGCTCCCGATTCGACTTTTTCCGCTTTAAATGCCACATATTCTAATCGATTTTCTTTAAACTTGGCACGGCATCTTATAATCTAACTAGAAACACCTGTGGCTAAAGCGGGCTAGATCGGTTCAGATTTAGATATAGGCCCCATACAAATGTCTCTCCCGATTTGAATTTTGCGCTCTAAAAACCATATATTGTACCCGATTTTCTTTAAATTTGGGACAACATCTTATAATCCAACTAGAAACACTATGCAGAAATTGGGTAAGATCGGTTCAGATTTAGATATAGCCCCCATACAAATGTCGCTCCCGATTTGACTTTTGCCTCTTTAAAAGCCACATATTGTGCTCGATTTTCTTTAAATTTCGCACAACATCTTATAATCTAACTAAACAAAACTATGGTGAAAGTGGGTAAGATCGGTTCAGATTTAAATATAGCCCAAATTCAAATGTTGCTCCCATAAGTTTAACCGATTTTGGCCAAACTATACATTTTATATTTCACCTATTTCGTTCCAGGTTTCAATATATCCTCATACAAATGTCCTTTCCGATATAAAATTTTTTGTCAAACGCATACATTTACAGGATACAAAAAACCTTCCCGTTTTCACTTTTTCACGGAATTGAATTGTATTCGGATTGAAAGTGGAGTGTATCATAGAGTCGGCCCCGCCCGACTTTAGCCTTTCCTTACTGGTTTAATTTAAAAACTTTCTTTCTAGAAATTGTTTCTAAAAAAATCAAATAATTTCCCACTTTAAAAAAAAAATTGTTTAAATATCTCCCATATTCATTGACTGAGATTTTTACTATACTGCCAAGGTTAAGCGGAATATTATTGCAAATATAAATATGTCTTAGCGTTTTAAATATTGGAGATATACAACAAACAAGAGCGTCACGGGTGTGACCTTAGCTTTTAAGCAAATCTTGAGGTTTTACTTATTTTCTTGAATTCGGTAATCAAAAAGTAGTTCATACACTTTCTTCTAAAGTATACGTTACCGACATCTCTTCATGAATATAGGAAATATAGAATATTTAAATTGTAACGGGCCTGACATTTTTTAAATATAATCAAAAATATGTATTATGAAAAGTATAAACATTATGAGTGTTTATCGGTGTTTTTTTTTAAATCGTAATTTGATTTTGAAATTTTGCCGAAAAAGGGGTCACTTTACGTGGAATCACCCTATGTTATTCCAATTGCATGGACCTCCTGAATACTGAATTGTGCTTTTGCCTATTTTTGAGTTTATTTTCGATATTTTTAGTTTCGATCACTCGAAAGTTATCATTGAAAATTTTTACCCAATAATTCCGTTTTTTTAATGGAATGTGTATAAGAAGTGAATGAATATGAATTGTGTTGCCCACAATATAAAATGAATTTGAGAAAAACATAATCTAAATCTCGATTACTGCGTCTGTTGCCACAATTTTTTCTTTACTTTTTCCATTTTTACGATATTCGATAACTCGAAAGAAATTGGTCATCAATTTTGATAACTAAGGTAGTTATCGAGAAATTTTATTTTATTTTTTCAATTTTTCCAGATTTTACAAAAAAAAATCAATTTCAACAAACGAAAAAAATCGATTTCTCAAATTTCAACATCCGATAATTCGATAATTAAGGGACATATCGACAACCTGAAACTTTATTTTATTTTTTCCGTTTTCCCAAATTTCCAATATTTATTCGATTTTTCAAATTGCAACGTCCGATAATTCGATAATTAAGGGAGATATCGTTAACCTGTCCCATATTTTCTTCTCCGTCCAAACATTTATTATTTACTTTTCCTATATTTTTAGTTACGAACTTGATTTCGATAACTAAGGTAGTTATCGAGAAACTTTATTTTATTTCTTCCGTTTTTCCACAATTTTCAATATTTATTCGATTTTCATCGTCCTATAATTCGATAATTAAGGGCGATATTAACGGAGATATTTTTAGTTACGATAACTGGAAAGTTATTGAAAAATGTTGCATTTTTAAAGTTTTTTTCCATTCAAATGAGCTCTAAATATTAAAAAATAAATTATATAAATTAATTAATTATATAAATTAAATCAAATTTAAATTTTTCAAAAATCCGATCAGTTTTTGGACTTAAACGGCAACATTGGTTCTGAAAAAAATATATTTGTTTTCAATAGTTCCCTACAAAATGTATGTACAATGTTTAAGAATTAGTTCTATTTTTAATATACATATATGTGTTTTTAGGACTTTATTTAAAATTAAAACTATCTCCTGCCCAATATGGGCACACCGAATATTGCGTTGTCAATATAGCCCCCCGAAGCATTCCGTTTATATTCTTTCCATTCAAAATCCTCTTGTTGTGCTGCTTGTTGGCCCTCCAACTTGGCAACTCCATGATAAAAGTATTCCTCGGCATCTTGTTCCTCCACAGAATTTGCATTTAAATTATTTGCAATTTCCGCGGGATCATCACTGAAATACGTCCAATTATCTTCGTATGGATCCTGAGCATATTGCACCGATTCATGTTGTTGGAAATTATTGAAGTTGTAATCCAATTTGCCCCACTGATCGATGTGTCGCATCAGGGGATCACCTCTTTGCAGCGGTTGCATGATAGTGATGGAAGGTGGTGGTGGCATGGTGGAGTTTGGCTTTTTAAAGCCCAAGGTGGGCAGATCTGTCCATTTGCCCAATGCAAAGGGTGACTTATCATTTGTGGTCACAAAAAACATGCCCTTCGTGGTCTTTTTGGTATTTTCTCCCGCTTCCAGGAGATAATTTGTGGGCGGGCACATACCCAGTAAGTAGGCAATATAGGAACTACAGGCCCAACCCCAAAATCCTTTAGACGAACGAATAGATTCCAGATAATAATCAATGGATCTGTGGTGACTACAGGCAAAAGGATCTGGGGGATTAAGAATTAGAGAGATTATTGAGAAGGAAGATTATTGTTATTAGGGGCGACTTACTTAGCGGATTATCAGCTCCACAGCCTGGCTGTACTATTCCGCCGTTTAGGTAAAAATCAGCATGGCCACAACGTTCCACTTTACCCTGGACCATGGCATTGGTGTGGATAACATCCACATATTCTGCATCCGATGGATCCAACTTATCTTTAGTTGAAGATGTTACAAATAAGGGCATTGCCGGATCCAAAGCTGGTAAAAGGAAAATGATTTATTATTATTATTTTTCGATTGCCACAAACATCTCACCTGTAATGCGTGGCAAAACGAATGCATCCAAATTATTGGCTATATAATTGGACAAATGTCCTCCCAGCGAGAAGCCTATGACATGAATGTCGGTACTGCCCATATCCACAATACGCTGGACGAGTTGAGCCACACATGCTCCGGAGTGACGAATATTGTGAACAGCACTCACGTAACAGGGACCTACGGCCAGCTTACTCCAATCCACATAGAATACATTGTATTCTCCTTTGGCTAGGTATTCTGTGAAGTGAAATTACAAATTTTGAAATTACAATTTAGAAATTGAATTAGTTTTTTTTCACTTACCATTTTTCATCATATGCAACGGATGCAAAAACATATCGGCATTATAGCCGTGTATCAGAATTTTACTCGGATGTTTGCTGTCGTAGAATGATTGCGATATGTTTGAGGCCTGGGCGGTGCTATCGACATGTACGTATTGACGATCGGAGGGATTCCTACGTGTATACAAGTAAAATGTTATATCCTTATCGGGACACGTACGATCTATGGCCCAAACACAGGGACCCACTTTTATATCACGATTTTTTGGCGGCATTGCCGTGGCTGGCGCCGCAGTGCTTGGAACTTCTGTTGCTTGTTGCTGTACAGCATTTGGCGCGGTCGGACTTGTGGCCGGGACATGTTGTTGGTTTGTTGAGGAACTAAAAATTGACTTGACTCTGGCGGAATGGGCGAATGGCGTTGCTGTAATAATAATGTACAAATCATAGTTTAAATTCTCCGACCATTTATTATACTTATTTATTTAAATGAACTAGCAGTGCCAGTTACTTTGCTCACGCAAAATCCTGTTATATGTTATCAATTTATCCATCTCTATTTTTGGATAGTTTTTATTGAATTTTCTTTTGGCGGATATAGATAAATATAAAATAGTTATTTCGAAACCTCCTATTAGACAGCAATCATACATAGTTAAAAGACTGTGCTTCTCGAATTGCTCTATTTTAGCTGAACTCCCTTCGTATGTATCCTATTTATCATTTCCTATCCAGTTTCGAACAGAAAATTACAACCGCAGAGCCTTTTATATTCTCGATCTCATGTTTCTTGATGCAGTCGGTCATTTTTTAACTATTTGCACGTCTTTCCCAAAAAGTACACATTACTATAGGTAACATGTAATGTCGCTTCTCCCCTAAAAGGAAGTACCATTATCCCTATAAGTATAAATTTCGAAATATCCATTTATGTACAACCTTTTTATCCCATTTGTCACCTAAAAAGAACAAATTTCGAAAAAAAAACGATTTTAAATCAGAGGAATTTGCATACCAAATTTCACGATTCTAGCTGAAATAATTTAGTTGGTACCATTTTTATCCCTTTTTGTCTCGCTCAGCCGTTACGTACGATTTTTATCCCCTTTCGTCACTTTCTCCCAAAAAGTACAAATTTCCAAAAAATCCTTTATGTTGCCTTTCTACAAAGGAATGTGTGTTTATGATTCTAGCTGTAGCCATTTGGTCGGTACCAATTTTATCCCTTTTTATCCATTCTGACCCTAAAAGTACGAATATCAAAAGATCGCTTTATTTTTCGAATCTTCGTAGCCAGAGCCAAGTATAAACCGATTTTAATCATCCCAGCTACATTTTATACAGAATATAACATTATTTTCGATAATTATACCCTCCACCTCCAGGATGGGGGTATACTAACTTTGTCATTCCGTTTGTAACACCTTGAAATATCGACCTGAGACCCTATAAAGTATATATATTCTTGATCGTCATAAAATTCTAAGACGATCTAGCCATGTCCGTCCGTCTGTTGAAAGCACGCTAGCATCTAAACGAAAGGAGCTAGAGCGTTCAAATTTTCCATAAATGCGTCTTATAGTCGTAGATCGGTTGGGATTGAAATGGGGCGAAATCGGCCCAAAGGGAAAAATTTTTCCCTCACAAGGACTAAAAATACCCATAATAATCCCTAATATTTTAGCGTATTTAAGCATGTTTTTTGAATATGTCTGTTTATATTTGCTTGATATTTGGTATGCGCATTCCCCCTACAGCAAAAACGTGCACCATAAAGAGATTCTTATTTGTAGGGGGTGAAATGGGACAAAAAAGGGATAAAAATGGTACATATTAAACGACAACAGCTAGAAACACGAAATTCGGTGCGTACCTTCCTCTAATTGAGTAGATACATAATATAAAATAATTTTTTCCAAATTCGTACTGTTGGGGTCAAAATAGAAAAAGGGGATAAAAGTAGTACCAACCAAATGACCGCAGCTAGAGTCATGAAATTCGGAGTATACATTCCTTTGACTACGTAGACATGAAAAATAAAAGGTTTTTTCCAAATTCGTACTTTCAACGGATACAATGGGTACGGAGGGATAAAAATGGTACCAAGCAAACGGCTACACCTGGAATAATGAAATTCGGTGTATACATACCTCTGATTGCGTAGACACTTAAAATAAACAGATTTTTCGAAATTCGTACTTTTTGGGGTTAAAAAGAAAAAAGGGGATACAAATAGTACCAATCAAATGACCGCAGCTAGAGTCAGGAAATTCGGAGTATACATTCCTCTGACTGCGTAAACACGGAAAATAGACGAATTTTTCGAAATTCGTACTTTCAAGGGATACAATTGTACAGGGGGATAAAAAAGTACCAACTAAACGACTACAGCTAGAATGATGAAATTCTAATTGCGTAGAAATGTCAAGGGGGTAAAAATGGTACCAACCAAATGGGCACAGCTGGAATCATGGAATTCGTACTTTTTCTTTTACGGCAAAAATTGGTTGAATCATGAAGTTAGGTTATTTTGCACATGTACGTCTGATAATGGATTTTCAAAATTTGTACTTTTGGAATTAAAATAGAATGGAAATACAACCAACTGTAGCACCCACTATCTACCAATATTTATGGTATTTAAGCTTTTTGAAAATATAAATATAAGAATATTTATTGTTTGATTTGAAATAGATAATGGTTTGATGTAATTAAAATATTATATTTATTTATGTAATAATTTTGTACAATATTTGTATTTGTTTTGGTTTGGCTATATTACAAAATTTATATTTTCCTGTAATATTACTGCACTTCTACGAAAACTGACAACCTCTGTGGAATGCAATCCATGGTGGAGGGTATATAAAGTTCGGCCCGGCCGAACTTAACGCCGTTTTTAATTGTTTTTTCCTCCATATTAATTTTTAAGTATTAATATTTAAATTTAATATCAGAAAATATGAAAGGCCTAATAATTGGGCTTTAAATTAATCATTTATGTTGAACAAAATTAAAATTATTTCATTTTCTGGTGTTATTCTTCTTCTTCTTCTGGATGCTGGCATTCAGAGGAAAAGGGTTACTTCGTGCATTTTTCAGTAATATGTGGCAACTCCATTTTCAGAATTGTGAGAGAGTTAGAGAGCGCCGCCATGAAAATGGAATAAAATCTATTCTGGCGGCGAGTCGCTAGTCGCAACGGTTGGCGGCGGTGGTTTCTCTTCTACCCATATGAAATACATGTGAAAACGGCCGCCGCCAGCGTATAGCATTGTGTTTGGTCTCTTATGATGCTTCCGGTCATTCCGTTAATTGGGCGTATGCGTAATATTAACTTTAATAAATATTACTTATACGCCTTTCTAGTTGAAATTCCTTGGTACGCAAAAGTGACTTTAAGTCGATCGGTATAATAAACGATTGGGCGTTATAAACAAAAAATGAATCTAAGTTGTATTTACAAACATAAATCTACGGAAAAACAGTATTTTGAGACACCTGATGTCGCATATTGTGAAAAGGGTAAACACGCACACATGACGGTATTTTTTATCTATTTTATTATTTTATACACTTTGAGATAGAGTTCTACAGTTTGAACCATCTTCAAGACAACTCCTTGGAAAGTGGGACTGCAAAAGTGAGTGGAAATTAATATTTACTAATTAATAATACTGATTTTAAATTAAATCTGATGCTATTTATTTTAAAAGCCATTTGAATTTCATGATTGTGCGTTGCTGCGTTTGAAATATATAGACCATTGAAGTTCAAGAACATTTTCTGGCAACTTTGCCATAATATTCTACAAAACAGGGCAATGTTTTTGAAATTAAAACCAAAACTACTTAAAAGGAATAAAATTCTGTTATGTAATGTTTTTGAAATTTAAACCAATCGGATAATAATTGTGGTCTTCAAATTAATTCTTATTGTTGACGATTCATCATATGATCAGTCAGCGTCGCCTACATCTCGAAATAAGAACACATGACTGGTGTTGATGGTAACGCCATCACTGCCATTCTAGGCAGAGACTGCCTATTTTCGTAGAAATACAGTAAGATTACAGGAAAATTATACATTTTTTAATATTGTCCAACCAAAACAAATAAAAATATTCTATAGGGTCCGCCAAATAACTTTTTTTTGAAAATGCTATTAAAAAAACTTTAAAGTATAATCCTTCCGGATAATAATGGAAAATAATTTCATTCAAATGGCTGCCTCGGGCACCCCACAAATAATAGTTCAACGTTTGAATAGTTGAAAAAAAAAAAACATTAGATGGCGGACCCTATATAACTAATATTATAAATAAATATAAAATTTTAATTTTTTAAACCATGCAAGGAAGCAATCATCAAAAAAGCTTGAAAACCTTAAATTAAGGGATAGTGGGTGTATTTTTAGCTTCATCCGTTTGGTTGGTTGCATTTCCATCCTATTTTAATTCTAAAAATATAAATTTTGAATATCCATTATCTCACGTACACAGTGCAAGGTAACCTTACTTAATGATTCTAACCATTTCTTGTCGTAAAAACAGCAAAATAAAGTACGAATTTGAGTGATATACACACCGAATTTTATCATTCTATCTGAAGCCGTTTAGTTGGTGCTATTTATATCCCTCTGTTCCCATTGTATCCCTTGAAAGTACGAATTTGGAAAAACCTTCTTATTTTGCGTGTATATGCAGTCAGAGGAATGTGTACACCGAATTTCATGATTCTAGCTGCGGCTAGAATTATATAGGGTCTCAGGTTGATATTTCAAGGTGTTACAAATGGAGGAGGGTATAAAAATGTAATTTATATGTAAAAGTTTTGTAACCTCACAAAATAATAAGATAAAGCTTTGACGTTTTGATTTTATCTTATTATTATATGCAACGGACCCTATTACTACCAACACGACAAACGCTTGTACTTTACGGAAACAAAACGGAAAGAAACGCGCCACAAGTTGGATAACCTTTTAATATTGAATTTTAATTGTGTCCAAGCAAGCAACTTCCTTATTGAAATTTAAATATAATTATTACAAACACGTTTGCGTCGTATGTGTGTTGTGTGTACATGACCTACGACGACGACGACGGCGTCGGCGATGATACGATACGATTTTAAAACTTTCTATTTCTAAATAATTATTGAAGACAAAAAAAGATATTCAATATTTGCCGTATAGTAGTAGTAGGAGGTACTTACACACTTACCCAAAACAAAAGTGAAGAATATCCAATAAATATTTGAATAACTTGTTAATAATTTTAAGCAAAACATGATGCTATTGAAATGAAAACAAAACAATTGATATTTTTTGCTTGTAGAAGAAAACACTTTATCACATATTTTTTAGGAATTTTTGCACAAAATTTGTATTTGACCTTTTTCTTATTATTATTAGTTCATGGTTTACATGACATTTTTATAATTTCCTTAAAAACTGAACAGCCAACGAAGGAAAAGACACACTTCTGTCCGTACCGCACACGAATAATTGTTAACACCAGACCGTCTGTTGGCCAACTGAATCGAGTGATTTGACTTGACGGCCGTTCGTCTGCCTGTCCACCGCACACAAATTTGATTTTTTGGTAAAAAGTGGAAGAAATTAATATGGACAGTGTTATGATAGTTTTTTTTGGTTTTTGTCTTTTGATTTTTTACACACACTTTTTATATGGCTTTGTAAGAAGTGAGAGTTTAAAGCGCGCGTTTTTTTCTGAGTTTATTTCTTAGAGGAGGAAATATGTAGTTTGTACGACGACGACGACGACAAGTATGTACATGAAATAATAAAATTAATGCCGAATTTCGATGTTCCAACAACGAAATTCACTTTAGATTTAATTATTGTGGAAAGTACAGTGGCGGATATTTATGCCCAAAAAGGTAAAGATTTTGAAGAATTGTTTGTGATAGTGACAGTAGAGAACGACATTAAGCGCCGGCGCACCGAAGAGATTATATCTTCCTACATGGTATACTTTTCGGACTATCGACGACCTGTACATTAAACTGTCGATAGGTTCTGAATCACCAAATGAATAAGTCGTTCCAGTAGACATTGAACGATTATACATATTTAAATTAAATAAATGTCCAATTAAAAAAAAAAAAAAAACGAAAATTATTTTCTGAAATCAAGTACAGATGGCATATCAATTGAAAGAGCCCTGCTCACATTTTGATAGTCCATCATATGGTTTTGTGAGATGCTTTAAGGGCAATAAGACTCGATTGGACTAAAATGAAGTAAAGATCTTGGTCAGTGGTCAGAGTTGTTGTTGTAGCAGATTTAGAGGGAGCTGAAGTGATAATCCTTAAGTCTGAATTGTACTAGACTTCGTTCCGGCATGTATCCGATTATCGCGGGAACCTTTGTTCATCATCGTTCTCATGTTGTCCGGCTGTTATTTGCATCTTCTTCAAGGTTGATGTTAATGTTAAGGGAATGGGATGTTAATCGAGTTGTGCCACTATCCTCCACTAGGGGCGCTGTATTTTATGTTAACAACCATGTTATGTATCGCTAATGGCTATTAGTTTCTTCCCTGGACCTTGGAGCAATCGAAATGACAAATTTTTATGTGCCAGTGTGTTCGGATGAGAAAACTGGCTGCAGAAACTCTTATTTTATGATGAAAAGTGAAAATTTTGTTGATGTTGAATTTTACCAGTGCGCCGGGAATCGAACCCAGCACCTTCAGGTTGCAAGACGCGCAACCTGAACCCCTAAAACAGGGGTTCAATTCGTCAAAATGTTCTACAAAAACATTTGCCATAAAAGTCTACTAAAAGTCCCTGGATATGCCAAAACTCAACTTAAATTCCAGAAAGTCAAAACATAAAATTCATTTTAGGGTTAATTGTGTACTTTTTCCGAATTGGTGCTAAACTGAACTGATTTTTAGGAGGTTGGTGAACATTTTTCACGTAAATTTCTTACAGTTTGCATTATAGACTCGCTACTTTGGAAGTAAGTTTTTAATATTTTCCAATTTTGTTTGTGCGTATATATATTAGAGTGGCTTCAAAATAAAAGTAGTGGATGTTCCTGACTAAAATGAAAGATTAGTTTGTTTAATGTCTTCTCCCAAAATATTTCGCTTTTATCATTGTCCGTTCGTGAGCTGGACGCGTTCAAAATAACCTCTATAAATCAGGTTTTTCTTGAATAAAATTCACGGAAATAGAAAAAAACCTGCTAGAAATTAAAATCTGGTCGGAGCCTTATCAAAGCATATCAAAAACATGCATTTTAATCAAGAATATTGGGTAGAATTTTAACATTTTTGTGCAATTTTTGTTGCATTTTTTATAAAAACCGCAATAACTTCCATATTTTTAGTTCGATTTGCGTTTTTGTTGGATCGTTTAAGAGGTGTTGATGACCAAATTCAATTTTTAGAACCCATTAAGGGCCGACAATTTTTTTTTACTGTTGGTTCTCAGTGGGTTAAATGTGATGTAAAAACTGAAATATGGGGTTATTTGCATCGTAAACACATTCTAGTCTTACAAAAAGCTAATTTTTGAAAATTAACATCTGAAATTTTGGTCTTTCAATGCATAAATTGGGAGGAAAACTTCACATAAGATGTTACAATAAAACCGTGCGACATGATTTCCCTCCCAAGAACGAGATTATATAGAAGTGAAACTATAGGTCACTAATAGGAAAACTTATATTCAGTTTTTTTATTTCGTGGTCGTTTGTCTTTTTTACAGGACTTTTAATTTCCAAAGGATGTAAATGTTTCAATAATTTAGTTTCGTACTTTTGCGAGCCATACAATGGCGATATGGGTATCAAATGAAAGAGAATGACATCTGCTAAATATACTTTTAATTTCATGCGTCTATCTATGTTAATTTAGCATTAACAACCATTTCAAATTTTCCACTTTATAAAGTCTATGCAGATTATTCATGTTTTATTTTTTAAGGGAAAACATTTGAAATGGTTGAATTTCTTTCCAAAAATTAGCTTTATATAAGACTAGAATGTGTCTACGATGCAAATAGCCCCATATTTCAGTTTTTACTTCACATTTAACCCACTGAGTATTAACAGTAAGAAAAAAATTTGCGGCCCTTAATGGGTTAGCAAATTCTAAAAATTGCAATTGGTTATCAATACCTCTCCTGGAAGTTTATGCGGTTTTTATAAAAAAAATGCATCAAAAATTGCACTAAAATAGTATAAATCTGTCCTTTATATTGGGTCATATTGCAAGTTTTTAATATGGTTTGATGAGGCTCGGGTCGGATTTTGATTTCTATATTTCTATTCTTCAATACCATTTTCATCGTGAATTTTATTCAAGAAAAACCAGATTTATTGAGGTTATTTTGAAGGCGTCCAGTTCACGAATGGACAATGATAAAAGCGAAATATTTTGGGAGAACACATAATGCAAACCAATCTTTCATTTTAGTCGGGAACATCAACAACAATTTTTCCTTCCTCACAAAAGAAGCCACTCTAATATATATATCTTCAGCAATATTACCTAAAACACTACGAGGGTTAAAATGTTCCACAATAATATTCCTCGTAGTGTTTTAGATAATATTGCTGAAGACATTATATATTTAAAATATAAGGATCACAGGGTTGCCTATTACGATTCAAAGGCAAAAGAAAAAAAATTCCAGCTATTTCTATTAAGTTTTTATACCCTCCACTACCAGGATGGGGTTATACTAACTTTGTCATTCCGTTTGTAACACCTTGAAATATCGACCTGAGACCCTATAAAGTATATATATTCTTGATCGTCATAAAATTCTAAGACGATCTAGCCATGTCCGCTTGTTCGTCTGTCCGTCTGTTGAAAGCACGGTAGCATATGAACGAAAGGAACTAGGAGGTCCAAATTTTTCAAAAATGCGTCTTATAGTCGTAGATCGGTTGGGATTGCAACTGGGCAAAATCGGTTCAAAGGGAAAAAATGTCCTCTCACAAGGACTGAAAATACCCTAATAACCCCTAATATTTAGAGTATTTAAGCTTGTTTTTCTTATGTTTTTGGGTATGCACATTAGAGCGTACCAGGTTACAAGTAAAAAAAAAAAGTTCGCCGTACACCTTCGAATATGAAGTATTATTGAAAGGTAGTTTCAAAAAATTTTTTTTATTTTTTTATGCCGAACGTAGGGGTCGCGCTTTTACATTTTTCTATATAACTTCTGCATTTATAAACGGATTTTAAAGTGTGATACATCGATGTTTTTGTCCGATTTTTTTGTCTTTGAAGTCATTGAGCTCAAACATGATTCATGATTTTATGCGAGCTTTAATTTTCGATTATTAGAGTGGTACATTAGGGTAGTAGCAACTGAGAAATGATGGGTAAGTACCAGAAGGGGGTGCTTGAGCTCAATGACTTCAAAGACAAAAAAATCGGCCTCGTCGAGACAAAAACATCGATGTATCACACTTTAAAATCCGTTTATAAATACAAGTTATATAGAAAAATGTAAAAGCGCGACCCCTACGTTCGGCATAAAAAAATAAAAATTTTTTTTTGAAACTACCTTTCAATAATACTTCATATTCGAAGGTGTACGGCGAACTTTTTTTTTTGAGGTACGCCCTAATGCACATGTCTTACTTGATATTGGGTATGCACATTCCTCCTATAACAAAAACGTTCATCATAAAATGATTCTTATTCGTAGGTGATGAAATGGGAGGAAAAGGGGTAAAAATGGTACCTACCAAACGACAACAGCTAGAAACACGAAATTCGGTGTGTACATTCCTATAATTGAGCAGACATGTAATATAAAATATTTTGTATACACTCCACGAGAGTATTATGGCTTTGTGCATTTGTTTGTAACACCCAAAAGGAAGCGAGATAGACACATTGTTAATATACCGATCGACTTAGAATCACTTTCTGAGTCGATTTAGCAATGTTCGTCTGTCTGTCCGTCTGTCCATCTATTGTTGTAATAAAATTACAGGTTGCAATTATAATACGACCTTAACAAAAATTGGCACAAATGCGTTTTGTGGATCATGGACGAATGCTATTTAATTTGAGGCAAATCGGTTCAGATTTAGATATAGCCCCCATACATATGTCGCTCCCGATTTGACATTTACCGCTCTAGAAACCACATATTGTACCCGATTTTCTTTAAATTTGGCATAACATCTTATAATCCAACTAGAAACACCTATGCAAAAATTGGGTAAGATCGGTTCAGATTTAGATATAGCCCCCATACAAACTCGCTCCCGATTTGACATTTTCCGCTGTAGAAGTGACATATTGTACTCGATTTTCTTTACATGTGGCACAACATCTTATAATCGAACTAAAAACCTGTGCAGAAATTCGGTAAGATCGGTTCAGATTTAGATATAGCCCCCATACAAATGTCGCTCCCGATTTGACATTTTCCGCTCTAGAAAACACATATTATACCCGATTTTCCTTAAATTTGGCACAACATCTTATAATCCAACTAGAAACACCTATGCAGAAAGTGAGTAAGATCGGTTCAGAATTAGATATAGCCCCCATACAATTGTCGCTCCCGATTTGACTTTTGCCGCTTTAGAAACCACATATTGTACTCGATTTTCTTTAAATTTGGCACAACAGCTTATAATCCAAGTAAAAAACCTATGGTGAAAGTGGGTAAGATCGGTTCAGATTTAGATATAGCGCAAATACAAATGTTGCTCCCAAATGTTTAACCGATTTTGGCCAAACTATACATATTATATTTCACCTATTTCGTTCCAGATTTCAATATACCCCCATACAAATGTCCTTTCCGATTTAACATTTTTTGTCAAACACACAAAAATCCTTCC
This sequence comes from Polietes domitor, assembly GCA_947397865.1. Lineage (NCBI taxonomy): Eukaryota > Metazoa > Arthropoda > Insecta > Diptera > Muscidae > Polietes > Polietes domitor. Next base: position 66,315,539 of record OX377619.1, on the reverse strand, counting down.
CGTTTACACTTTTTCACCGAATTAAATTGTATTCGAATAAAAAGTGAAGTGTATCATAGAGTCGGCCCCGCCCGACTTTAGCCTTTCCTTACTTGTTACTTGTTTTATTTATTTTTTGAGCCAGGAAAATACGATATTCTAAAGAATCATTTTTCCCTATATTTTTGCGACTGTTCCTACTGTTGATGCAATTCACAATATTTGTATGAATCGTACTTACCTTTTATTAAATGTGTAAACTGACTTGATCGTACTTATACTCCCAACATTATAGTAAAAATGTTAATGGTGTTAAGAAAATTGGAATTTTTACAAAAAAAAAATTAAAAAAAATCAAACATTGAAAAATCTATAAAAAAAATTTAAAAATTTCTGAATTATTTAAAAAAATAACTTCTCTAATATAGTCGGGATAAAGTAATTATTTTTTAGATTTTCTTTAATAAATTCATCTTTGGCTTCGATTATTTATTCATCCAAAGAAGTAAGAAAAGGCCACAATCCAGCCCGGTATCATCTCCACTCCACTATTAAATGCTTACAATTTATAACTAATTATTTTCCTTAACTATGCAAACTGAACTATTCATATATATATATGCATATATAGCTAAAACTTTGAAAACTAGATTTTGGGTAACTATAATATTAAACTAATTTTTCGCTTACTGCGGTTGCACTTAATATGGACCTAGTGATGAATTCTTTCGTTAAGTTTCTCTTAAATTCTTGATCTCCCGAATTAGGCAATCGTTGTTCTTTCTTCTCCAGCAATTTGGGTGAAATTCCCACTGTATCTTCACTGAAATAAGTCCAAGGATCTTGAGAATATGACGTAGAGTCGTGCTGCTCCTGCTTTTGGTGATTATTGAAGTTGTAGTTTAATTTTTCCCACTGATCTGCAGAATGCAACAAAGGATGATGAACTCTTTGTTCAGCAGCAGCGCTTATATTAGAGTTTTGAGTCGGCTGCAATGTCCATTTCCCCTTGGCATAGGGGGACTTGCCGTTTGTGTCCACAAAAAATAGACCATTAGTAGTAGTTTCGACATTTGCTCCCGCTTCTACCAGATTATTCGTTGCAGGGCACTGACCAAATAAATATGCCAAATATGAACTACAAGGCCATCCCCAAAAGCCCTCCGTGGAACGTATAGACTCTAGGTAATAGTCGAGAGCTCTGTGATGGAAACATGGAAAAGGATCTGGGAAGGAGTAGAGAGAATATATAAAAATTATACATAATTCACAGATTTCCCTCCGACGAAGGCTTACTTAAAGGATTGTCCTCAAAACAATTTGGTTGAAAGACTCCACCATTCATGTAGAAATCGGCATGACCACATCGTTCGAATTTACCCTGAATCAGGGCATTTGTGTGAATGATATCGACATAGGCGGCATCCGATTTGTCTAGCTTTTCATTGTTATCCGAGGTAATAAATAGAGGCAAGGCGGGGTCTAGACCTGTTGAATTTAGTGATGTTATATTAGAATCTATATATTAGTGTGGTGAATGTGTATATTTGTTGGTTCAGAAATATTTGATATTGATTTGATTTGATATTTGATTTGATTAATTAAATATTTTTTAATTTTAAATATTTTCTGGCAACGCTTTTAGAAAAATTGAAGACTTGAGCGTCCAACCTATATCACGGGTTGCCGCAATCTTCAGATGGGAAGAGTTGAATTTCCAAAATCTATAGTCTACACTCTCTGAGTTATATACCTCCACCTGACACTCACCGGTTATGCGCGGCAACACAAAATCTCCCAAATTTCTGGCCACATAGTTCGCTATATGGGCTCCCAGAGAGAAGCCTATAACATGAATATCCGAACTGTTCGTGTCTCTGATTCGCTCCACCAATTGGGCCACACATGCGCCGGTATGTTTAATATTATAAACTGCATTGATGTAGCAAGGGCCCAGTGCCAATGTGCTCCACTCCACATAGAAGACATTGTAATCACCTTTGGCAAGATATTCTGGAAGGGACAAATGAAACGATACGTTCAAAATATTCGAACAAATTGGTTATAACACTTACCATTCTTCATCAGGGCCAGCGAATGCAGGAACATATTGGCATTATAACCATGGATTATAATTTTACTCGGATATCGGTGGTCATAGAAGGATGCCGAAAGGTTCGAAGCTCCCGAACTACCTGCTATGTGTATGAGTTGAGCATCTTGGGGATTTTGACGTGTATACAAATAAAATGCTACGTCTTTGTCGGGACATGTGCGGCCTCTGGCCCATGTACACGAACCCAAAATAATATCCTGATTTGGCAGCGTTTTATTTGTCATAGGCACTGTGGTTTTAGTAGGTATTATTTCCTCCTCATTTCCACGATTGATTGAGGAGGTTGTAAAAATGTTTTTGGCATTGGCGGGAAAATCACGTGTTGCTGTTGTAATAAAGCAAAATTAAAAAAGGGATCTTTTTGAATTAGCACACAGAGGTTCAGAATCAAATTTCATCGTCTAAAATTCGATAACTTTTGTTGTAGTAAACATTTTTGAAATTTAGGTCTTTTGTATTATAAACATTGAAATTCGGACAATCGGATATACCCAGAAAAAACATTTTTGGATCCGTTTCTAATTATTTTTATAAAGGGATTGTAAAGAAATAAGTACTTCCACGCACGCTTACAAAAAGTTGAAAAATAACTACTTCCACGCACGCTTACAGAAAGTTGAAAAATAAGTACATCCACGCACGCTTACAAAAAGTTACTATATATACTATATGTAGCAAAACATGGATGTGTTGTTACCAATAACTACTTTTTTAATCCATTATAAGGAGGTAATTATTTCATACTTCAAAATAATGCAGGTCGTAATGGGCAGTCATTACTAGGTAATGCAAACAACAATGAGATATCATTACCGAGTTTTTACTGGGTCTGTTAGAAATTATCCCAAAGTTGACTACTTTTTGTTGGATTTTTTTAATTTTCTTTTAAATCGAAAAATATGAAAAGTAGCCAACTTTGCCAAGCCAAGTTCTCAGAAATATCCGATTACCCGATGTTCAATGTTAATTGAAAATATTTACTAGAATTGTATTGAATATTGGCCGATGGAATTTGATTCTGAACCACTGTGCCGTGCTTGTTAAAGGGGAACATTTAACAATTTTCCTCGCTATTACTATCGATTTGTACAATAAATAAAACGCTACATATTTATGTTTTGTTTACTTACCCACAACCAAACTGATGAATATCCAATATTTCCGTAGGGAAACCATTGTGTATTTTTATTGTGGGGGTATTTTTAATTATAAAAGTACATATATCTTGTTTGTACGCATGTTTCTGGTGGGTTTTATGGTTTAAATAATAATTGTGCCACACTTTAAATTACATTATTTTAAAGAATAGTGTTTATGTGTATTACACATCACATCACATATAATACAGGGTGGCACATACATCTGATTTGATTAAACGTTATTATTTCAATTTATGCCCAAATTCATAATAATTTAATTATAATTTTCAAAACCTTTATCTTTCTCGTGGTCAGTAATATATGTGTACCAATTTTCAGCCTTCTATCTCTAAAAAGTCTTTTACCACGCCCACTCCGCCCACAAAATGAAAATCCAAATTTCGGCATCAAATTTATCTTTCTCGTGGTCAGTAATATATACATTCCATTTTTCAGTCTTCTAGCTCAAAGACCACTATTGCCACGTCCACTCCGCCCACAAATCCGAAAATCCAAATTTCGGCATCAAATTGATCTTTCTCATGGTCAGTAATATATATGTACCAATTTTCAGCCTACTTCCTCTCAAAAACACAATTGTCACGCCCACTGCCCACTGCTCTCAAAAACACTTTTGCCACGCCCCAACGCCCACGAAACGAAAATCCAAATTTCGGCATCAAATTGAGCTTTATCGTGGTCAGTAATATATATGTACCAATTTTCAGCCTACTACCTCTCAAAAACACTTGCCACGCCCACTCCGCCCACAAAACGAAAATCCGAATTTCGGCATCACATTGATATTTCTCGTGGTCAGCAATATATACATTCCATTTTCAGTCTTCTAGCTCAAAGAACACTATTGCCACGCTCACTCCGCCCACAAAACGAAAATCCAAATTTCGGCATCAAATTGATCTATATCGTGGTCAGTAATATATATGTACCAATTTTCAGCCTACTACCTCTCAAAAACACTTTTGCCACCAAATATATGTACCAATTTTCAGCCTTCTAGCTCTCAAAAACACTTCTGCCACGCCCCCTCCGCCCACAGAGCTTTTTTTAAAAAATTCTATAGCCTTTAGTTCCTTCCAGACCTGCATCTATCTTACACGTGATTGCGGAACAAACAAACAGACAGACAGAGGTTAAGGTTTTATAATATTAATAGGGATAATAGGGATTCATGTTAGTGTATTATCAATGGATAAAGTTTGCACTGGAAAATAACTCTGTACAGTGTATGACAAACATGGTGTTGCTTGTTCCGTTTTCAGAGCGAGCTGGAGTATCATTTGCTTACTAACATGCCAAATAAGAGCTGGGGACTAATCATGAGATTCATGTTCGAGAGTTTTCGGTTGAAAAGTCGATCACGATGGAATCACGGAAGTCGTTATCGACTGACAAACGTTCGAAAGAAATATATAGATTTATATTTGTATAAAATATATAAAATAACCTTTAGTTTTTTTAAGTAAATTTTTTACCACAGAAACAAGGAAGAAATACAAAATGTAAAATGCTTATTTTTATTTTTATATTTATATTTTTTTATTAATTTTAGGACAATAATAGACAGAGTTAATGGCAATTTACTTCGAAAAATCCCAAAAAATCCTGCTCCACTTTCAGCAGGTTAGCAAGGGAGAGATGCAGTACCTCTCGCTTATTAACATGCAGATTAAGCACAGATTTTTGTGGGGGATGTCCCGAATTAGAACAATTACTGGGATACAATAATGTCATGTCTAGTTTAAAAATGAGATACCACCGCTGAGGTTTGAACAGTCCACTCTTTTCATTATAGTCGCATGTTCTATCCAATGCAACCGATTAAATTTTATTCGATTAATCGAATATTTAGTATCAAATATTTGTTCGAATAATCAGAAATGACCAATTTTCGAACAACGAATAATTCGATTGATCCATACCAAATAATCGAATATTCGAAATGTTATACTACCAAACATTTTTGGAGCGAAATATCATTTTGGAAAGTATAAATAACACTGTCCAACAAATTAAGACTTTTTGAATGGAACCGAATAGCGACCCCATAATTCTGAAAGGGTATGTTGAGTAGATCATTTTTGTAGAACAAACTTATGGTCCAGCACGTCTGAGTTTTTTTTTACAGTGGGTCAATGTTTTCATTTTTTGGTCGAAGGGAGCATTATACTATATGAAAAAAATGCTGTAAGTTAATGTCTGAGAGAATTCTAATGGTCAGAGTTGTATTGTGGAATTGTATGAGGATTATTTTTGTGGAAGATCTTAACCCTCTAACTGGTCTCTTTATGGGTCAATTTGACCCTTTTTCGAGAAAATAAAAAAATATCCTTTAAAAAAGGACATTTAAGGATTAAAATATTCTACAAAAATGTTTGCCAGAAAATTTCAGTGGGAGTCACCAAAGACACCATTGTTGTAAATAAAGCTCTTTACGATTAATTGGCAAAATTACACGCTAACTTCTATAAAAACTTATAATTTTGTTTTAATAGTGGTTTATTATAGTATGTACATATTAATTTTTTTGCTTCAAATTTTCGAGTAAAAGGGAATTGGGAAATATCAGTAGTATGACAATGGATTAAAGATTAAACTTAATATGCTTTCCTGTATTTAGCTTGACGTGAATGTTCCGATGGGTCAAGGTTTCTGTACAAGCCCCATACGTACTCATCAAACATTACACTTTGGGATTTCCTTTGAATCTTCCTTCTAATACCAAAAATGCTGTTGGACAGTGTAATTGCACAAATTATTATGATTTATATCTACCAAAGTTTGGAAGGCATTATTCAATTTTTAATGAAAACTTTGTGAAAAATAAACTCTTGCTTTGCTAGCTCAGAATACAAAAGTCTATTTGGTGTTGAAAACGTTTCAGAATATCCTGTCACTGAAAGATAAAATATTGTCGCTGAAATTAGGCTTTCGTCGGAACTGAACAAAAGAATGAATACAGCAGATTTTTTAAATTTAGATAAATCGAAAAAAGAACTGAAAAACTTAATTACATGCTCTTCATTCTATTGCTCCGACTTCAAAAGTAAGTGAAATAGTTTTTTCGAAATCGAACTTTGTTAAAACAAAGGAAAAGAATCGCCTTAAATCCAATAGCTTTTACAAATAAAACGATGGAACTTGAGTATGTGTTATATATTCCTACCAAAATGTAAATAATTTGCAGGAAATTTTATTCGATTAATCGAATATTCGAATAAGAGCTGTCGACTTTGTTCGGTTAATTAGAAATTTTGTCGTAGTTCTACAAGGATGCACTGCTTCCAAAATCTAGGTAATTTTTTGCTGGAATAAGAAACAATGTATCTGTATCCATTCACAATAGTGTATTATGTACATTAGGCTGGGTCGCCTTCCGTACAAGTGGTAAGACAGGTTCTAGTCACCCCACGGCAATAAAGCTTGGATTGTTTAATGATGATTTGCAAAACATTTCGTTCCTATATCAAGCCATCTGTGAGCTAAAAGCTTCTGAAAATAACCCTAAAAATCATGTTTTTCCGGTGTATTTTTTTGTGTTGCATTTTTTTCTAAAATAGATTTTTGTCTTAGAGTAACTTATTGGTCGAATTATTGGACGTTTATAGTAATTTGCAGTCAATACCTTTCGAATGATGCCTAAAAGATGAACATCGGAATAAAATTAATGTGAAAACCATCGCCTGCATTAAATTATTTCACAAAAATGGAGTCATTGGCGTCATTTTTCGTCCGTTATTCATTATTTAGGTATCTGTCGGAAGGTATTGATTCCTCCTATTTATTTTTCATCACACCCCTTACAAAATGTTTCCAAGAAATGTGAGTTTTTAGCTGGCACCTTAAAAACCCTCCAAATATCAATATAAACGTCCAATGATTCTGCCAATGAGTTATTCTAAGACAAGAATACACATTTTTAATTAAAGTGCTTCCAAGGTTCTTCTGTTAATTCAGAAAAAAAAGTTGGGCAAAAATGCAACATAAAAAATTACACGGGAGCGTTTGGCTCACAGATGACTTGACCCAGTGACGAAAAATGTTGTAGATCATCATTAAACAATCCAATCTTCATTTCTGGGGGGTGACCGGTTTCGTGAGCCATCCTAATGTACACACATTAATTAATTTGTAATGCTGCAGCAGTGGCAGCCGCTCTTCTAATGCCACCACAAAACTATCTGACATATTGCCACACTTTTGCAGCAAATTGCACATTCCGCACACACTCAAAATTATTTGTATCAATATAATCAATAACTGAGTTCTTTTTTACAACGTTTTCGCACGTACTACGAACAATAAATAAATTGTAATTGTCTCTTTGGCCATGAATTAAGGTGTACTTTTCTGGCACCCACTGTACTTTTAAATTTAATAATATTAAATGTGTGTATATATTTGTCTTTGTTTTATTATTATTATTTAAATAAACCACATGTTTATCAATGTTTTGTTGACTAGATTTTTAGTCAGATTTTTGTAAAGTACGTGACAAAAATTTTCAAAATAATTTATTATTATTGTTTTTTGTTTCTTTTTCGTAAAAAATGTGCTTTACACCGTTAATCCGTTAACGCGTTGCAACAGTTTGAAACCGCAAATGATTTTTTTTATTAAAAGAGAATTTATTTTATAGCAATGTCTCGTCTCGTAATCAAGAGAAGAATTGAATTTGTGTGTGTCTCTGTCAGAAATGAACTGCCTGCGGCACATCAGAATATACAAATGTATGTACAAAGAATATACAAAGCGGAGTATAATATAATATCTGTGTGGGTAGAAAGTAGGCCTTAATTAAATGCCACTGAGAAAAAAAAACATAAATCATCTAATGCTGCAGTTAAATAAACTACATGTATGATAGGGATGGTGCACGACTTTTTAAATTCGTTATGCTAGAACCACTAAGGGGGTGGGGGGCTGGGGTTGAGTGCTCATCAGCATCAAAGGTAAAAGGTAAAGGGCTAAAAATACAGAGGGGTTAACAGCAAGATCGACCGCTATTAATTTTCCCATATCAATTTTTTTTCGAACACACATACGCCCTTAAGGGGGCTCCCATACAAAAACTATTTTTTTATAATTTTTTTTCCAAAAGCTCTTACTGGGCCCTTGGAGGCTATGTCCGACCCAGAAAATTTCAGTCCCAATACTTTCTCAGGACATACCTATCCTCTACCTTCAACCTTAAGGTGTCCCCATAATTTTTTTTTTGTGAAAGTGTGGCCTAAAATTGGTTCCAGGTCACCCTATAGAGGGGAGGGTCAGGTCACCCACTTTCGATCACAGATACCCCCAATATCCCCTCCTTATGAGGGGGCTTTCATAAAAAAAACTACATTTGTATAAAATTTGCTGCCACCGCTCTCATTGGCTTACTGTAGGCCGCTAGATCTGGATCAAATGAATGACGAACTCCCAACATTTTTTCAGGCCCAATATTTTCTCAGAACAAACCTACCTATCTTCAAGCCTTAAGGTGGTCCCAATACATTTTTTATTTTTTACATTTTTTTTTGTGAAAGAAAGGCCCTAAACTCGGCCCAGATCACCCCTAGAGAGGGGAGACATGTAAGACTGACCCCCATTAGTTTTCCTTCCGATATTTTCCATAAACATACCTGTCCCTATACCCAGTCCTTAAGGGGGCTTCCATATAAAAATTAAATTTTAATAAAATTTGCTCCCACCGCTCTTACTGGTCCACTGGAGGCCGCTAGTGGAGTCAAAAGTATGACCAACCGCCAATATTCAACCCTTAAGGTGGTCCACATACATTTTTTTATTTTTTATAAATTGATTTTGAAAGAGAGGCCCAAAACTGCCCCTAGAGCGGAGACAATATCTTTCGAATGATGTCCAAACGATCGGATCGGAATAAAATTGACTGCGCAGCGCTCATTGTTTGTAAAAAGTAAAATTTGGATAAAACTGAAAAAAAATCATAAAATTGTCGCCAGAGATGTAATTTTTCGTCCGATATTCATCATTTAGGCTTCATTCGAAAGGTATTGATTTTTTTTACAAAACTGTCCCATATGAAATATGAGTTTTTATTTGTCACTTTGGAAAACCACAAAAAATGCGCTATTTTAAGACAGTAATAACAATTTTAAGTGCTTTCAATGGTCTATTAATTCAAAAGAAAATGTAAGAATGATAAAAAACTTCACGGGAGAAACTACTGAATCTTCTTTTATCCATTTAATATTTTCTGATCTACCTTGGCCTTCTAAACTCGAAAACGATTTAAAAAAATTGTTTGTGTTGTTTTTTATTTTTCTAAAATTCAAATTTTCGGTGAAGGTACCTTAAATATTTGTACTCTCGTTTTGGAAAAATAATTCCGATAACATGATGGCTACAAATTTCAAAAAGAAGCAGTGGTTTAGGAACAGTCCTCAAAAATTTGGGAGAATTTAAAAAAAAAATATTTTTTCTTGCTCAAAAGAGTCATAATTTTTAAATTTTTGTTTAAATAGCGCGAAAAATTACAAATTAGTATCTTATCTTTGTTTGTAATATTTGGCATCTTAACGAATAAAACAAGACCTAGTTAAAGAATCTATGCATAAATGTAGAAGTTAGTTCGTGAGCTAAGCCGATTTAAAAATGCTCCACTGTTTTATACAAATTAACAAAGGAATGTTGTTATTTTTTGCATATTTAAAATTAAATAAAAATATAATTGGCCGCAGATACACGAAACTATGACGAAAAAATTAATTTTTCCAATGAACGTGGTCAAATTACCCCGGTAACGATTGCAATGCGCGCACACTTCTTCCCACTGAACTTATTGCAACTTAAATTCGTTTGAATATTTTTGCATCGGATAATTGACTACCATTCACAAGCCACTCTTCTAGTGCCCAATGAACCAACACTTCGCACTGCTTTGCTACCACTGGCAGGCCAAGTGCTTAACTAACGGAATTGTTTGTAGAAAAAAATAGAAATAACAAAAAACCGGTCCTCAGTCCTTGCGCAATATAATATGCCTGTTTTTAGGTGAACTTTTGTCAGAAATGTAAAAATGTTGCACTTTTACACGCTTCCAATTTTTTGTAGTCCATTTCTGGTGTTCCCTTACACCTTTTATCATACAATACAACAGTTAATATTATCATCTTGATTTACAAAACTGTGTTGAGTTTACTTAGTGGTGCAGACGTTTTGGTTTCATGTCCACGCACATACAGATAAACATACATACATACATATATTATTTTCTTAAAATTCGTACATCACCACCACATGTCGTCGTAAATAAATATTATTGTTATTATTCTTTGGCTATAATAAATATTTATGCATATCTGTCACATTCACCGTGTGCTCATTATTTTTAAATTTTAATTATTTATTTAAAACTTATAGTATTTTGTCATTTATTAGTACAGTAAGTAGGTATTTCCTGCTTTATTGTTGCTTTTTGGGGGTTATCTAACTGACAGTTGAAGTACAAGTGTTTCCTTTGTTGCTCTTCCTTAATTGTTTCGTTAGTATTAGCTACACTGTGTTGATTCTCCCTTGGGTGCTCTCCCTCTCTCCCGCTCTCATTCTCTGTTGGTGGTTGCATGTAGGGTTGTGGCATTTTTTCAATCTCACTCGCAGTGCTGCCAGACGTGATGATTTTTTTTTGAGAGAATTGACAAAAATACGCTTGACGATTTTTTGATTCAGAAAGATGAAGATATTTATTCAGGCATTTCAAAACTCTCAATTTCATACAAAAATTATATTGATGGAGTATCTGCTTTTGTCTTAAAACAATGTTGTGAATCGTTAATCTTACCACTTAAGATAATATTCACGAAATCTTTATGTTGTGGCTATTGTATACAAAAGTGGAAAAAAACTGTAGTTGTTCCAATATTTAAATCTGGTCAAAAAAATAATGTAATTAATTATAGACCCATCTCAAAACTGTCAAATATTGCCAAACTTTTTGAACACATAATTTGTGATAAATTGTCTTTTAGATTTAAGAGCTATATAAGTCCTGCTCAACATGGGTTTTTCCATGGAAGGTCTACAACTAGCAATTTAGCAGTTTTTACAAAATATTGCATTTCGAATTTTGAGAGTGGTGTTCAAGTGGACACTATATATTCTGATTTCTCCAAAGCTTTCGACAGAGTTCCTCATAATATATTATTATATAAATTAATGAAAATTGGCTTTCGTTCTGAAATTATTGATTGGTTTCGAACATATTTAATAAGTGTCTATTTATTCGGTATTTTTAGATGGTTTCTATTCAGATACTTATATTCCAACTTCTGGTATCCCACAAGGAAGTGTATTGCGTCCGTTGTTATTCAATATTTTTGTTAATGATATTAACTGTTGTTTTTTGAATTCTAGGCATCTTATGTATGCTGATGATTTAAAGATTTTCAGGGCTATTCGATCTTTTAGTGACATACAATTATTGCAGGATGATATTGATAGATTTTCCCTTTGGTCTACTTATAATGGTCTTCCAGTCAACTATTCTAAATGTCTACATATGACTTTCCACAGATGTCGTAATCCAATAATTTCTCAATACAATATTTCAAATCATAATTTGGATATTGTGTTGGAAAAGCTTGATTTAGATGTTTTGTTTGACTACAAGTTAACTTTCCTCAGTCATCTAAATTATATTATCCCTAAGGCTTATTCAGTTATGTATTTCATACGTAGGAATACTGCTGAATTCTCAGATCCTTATACGAAAAAGGTTTTATATTGTTCTTTTGTTCGGTCAAAAATTGAATATGCTTCTTATCGTGTTGAGAAAGTTCAGAAAACGTTTATGAAGTTTGCTTTAAACTTTTCTACACCAATTCCATCGTACGAAAGTAGATGTTTACTTCTTTCTTTAAAATCTTTGACCTCTAGAAGAGATATAGCTTCACTGTTGTTTTTACATGGTGTTATAAATGCCACTGTGGATTGTCCAGAGTTACTTTCTCTCATTCAGTTTAGTGCGCCGTCACGATCTTTGAGACATTACTACCCTTTTCATATCGATAGACATTTTTCTAATTATGCTTCTAATGAATCATTAATTAGATCGATGAAACTTTATAATGCTATTTGTGAATTTGTAGATTTTACTACTCTAGTCTTATTTTTAAAAAATTGTTAAATAATATAATTATTAAGCTTATTATTGTTATTAGTATAATATTATTATTGAATTGTAATACATTGCTGGTCTGTAAGGAGTTATTTCCATAGACTTAATAAATGAAATGAAATCTTTATCTGTTATGTGGCCCTGTTTGTACAGATTTTCTTCACAATCATTCAAATATCATATTTCATAGTGTGGCATAGCGTATAGTTATTGAAAAATATATCTTGCTTTGGTGAATATCCAGAGTAGGAATGGAAACCAAAAACTGGAGTGGTAGTCAGTGTTGCCAGATTTTTCAAACGTTCCCCATAAATCGCCACAAGGCACAATAAATTAAGAGGTTAGAAATAAAATCCTCCTAAAATAAAATTTTAACTACTATACAATTCATATGATATGTCCAAAAAGCTAATATGTATACAATACTTTGATCTCATCTAATGATTTTTTTATCTCCTAAGTTCCTGTAAAATTGCCCTGCATGTATTTCCGGCGCGTCGAATGCCCCATTCTACTGCGATGCGCTTAATACTGTCATGGTATTGGCTCCTCGTTTGCTAGCTCCCATAGTTCTTCATTAAACCCTCACTCTACCTTGAAGGAGTGACTTAAGATCCTAAGTATGTTTGGACCAAATCCGTTTCGCGACTTTTTAAGTTGTTTCAGTCTTATCCGTCCGTCTGGCTGGCTGGTGTACACGATACCTCTCGAAAGGACTTAGTTTAAGTTCGAAGATGGGTGAAATTGCCACGTCCCTTCTGATACATCCCACCCAAATGGTCTATGTTACATTAAAACCAATGTAATTTTCACTCGAGTATTCGGAATAAGCTGTATTTTGGTACGCTTTACAGTATTTATAATCACTTTAAGAGTACAGAATAGGTGGGGTTCCTCGTCCAGTAACTCCCACAAATTACCATAAACTACGTAAATTTAAAGCTGTTATAACTTCCATAAGAATGATCGGAATACTGTGAAATTTGATATTTGACAACAATGTAATTTTCACACGAATATTCGGAATAAGCTGTATTTCGGTACGCTATAAAGTTTTTATAATCACTGTGTACTCTTAAACACATTAGGAGGGTTTTGCCACTCCTCGTCCAGTACCTCCCACACAAATTACCCTAAACTACGTAAATTTAAAGCTGTTATATCTTCTATAAGAATGATTGGAATATTCTGAAATTTGATATTTGGCAATGTTTTGTAGATGTGACATTCACATAGAATATGGGCGATATTGCCACACCCCTTCTGGTACCTCCCTCACAAAGTGGCATAAGCATCGTCTAAAATAAAACCGATATAACATCCATACGCGTAATCAAAATTATTTGCAATTTTATATTTGAAAATTTAAACCTAAAATATATTTACGCTCTAGCCACGCCCCTTCTAGTACCTCCCACACAACTGCGCCTATCGTAGATAAAATTAAATCCTTTATAACTTCCATACTGTTACATGGAATCCACTATCACTTGATATTTGACCATGTTTTTACAATTGAACCGAGATACTTCATTTCAGCAGCCACATTTCATCCGATAAGCATGTCTTCCCCTCCGATTTTTATTTGTAGCCGATTTTGTCTTTTGCATTATTTCTAAGCCTGTTGCAGCACAATTCCTTAACATTTCGCCAACTTCATCCTTAATCTGCTTTCTTTTCAGCTTTATGGTTTTGAATCGCTTTTGAGACTGTTGCGTCCTTCTTTTGTACATTTTCTTCAACTTTATCCATACGGTGCTACCACAAGTCACCATCCTTGCCCGCGCCTCTCTTGGTTCGGACGCTTCCAAATATCCTCTCCACTTGCGTCTGATGCAGATGTGTTCTATTTGGTTTTTCGTAATGCCATTTGGAGATGTCCACGTGCCACCAATAACTAATTGACAGAATTTCACAAATCTTCCATTTTCCATGTCGCGTGTACCCATTATTTGGGTTAAACCACCGTTGTCGTCACCTATATTTGCATTAAAATCTCCAGTCAGTGTAATTACACCCCTAGACGATATTTTATTAATGATGTTTGTAGAAATCATCATTTACTGCATCACCAGAAATACCAAAAACTTCCTAGAATGATCAAGGGGGTCTGAGCTGTACGAGATATAACTAAAACCTAAAACCTGCTCTGAATGGCTAATAAATTAAATTAGAGAACCTTTGGAAGACTATATTGGAAGTCGTTAACGATGTGAATTAAGTCAGTCTAACCTACAAGTTTCGGTGTAAAAGATATAAGAGATATAAGTCTACAAAATATATAATATGTACCCTTCAACATAATCCCACGTTTCCACGAAAAATATCCCTAACAGATTCTTCCCCTTAAAAAATCCCCAAAGCCGTAAAAAATCCCTTGAACTGGCAACACCGGTCGATAGTCGAGCATATTTTTAACGAGCTTTTTAGACCTTTTATTTATTATAAAGCATTAGACTCTCAAATTGTTGGCAACACTGTCCGGCAGCACTGTTTTCCACAGGGATGACAAATTCAGTACTTTTTCACCACCGAAAGTACCGCAGTACCACCCGTATAGTGGTACTTCAGTACTTTTTGAAATATTGGCAAACATACTTAATTACTCTGACTAAACCATGTACAATTTTTAATCTGAATGCGAGCCTTGAATCCCAATTGAAAAAGAACTCAATATCGCAAGGAACACGTATAAATAACTTAATTTACGACAGATTCGATATGCCCTGTTTAATTATGTAGATTATGTTCTGTATCGTTCTTCGTCGTGTACCATCTTAGTTGTCTTTTTGAAAAGTGGTATTACCGACACACAGACTGTTAAAAAGATTGTCTTAAGTTGACTAAAATCTCTGAAGATAATAATTACTGAGACGTTTACCAGGGATTTCACAAGCCATCTCTATATTCTGCAGTATTTTATGTTACTCTATGAAAGTGTCGAAGAATTTAGCAGAAAGTGTCGGGGACAGATTTTTACCGCAGCAGAAGTTAAGTAAACGCACAAACATTATGCATTTAAAAATAAAAATATTTGCCAATTTTGGAACGAAGCTAGTAATATTTAAAACTTATATTTACTGGCGTTCTATCAATACCGCATTCATCAGCAAATATGTGATATATTTGCACATTTTTTGTACAAAATATAATAGAAATCACATTAATGTTATGATCACAGTCCCAAACTTAATTAAAACAAATGATTTATTAAGGTGAATTCTTACATTGCGTTATTTCTAATGATTTCGTAAAATAAAAATCTTTGTTTGAATCTCATTATTTGAGGAATATGATTACCTAAGAAGTTTTTGTAAATGAACTAATAATTATGGGTAAACTCCAAACTATTTAAAGTATTTATGTTTCCTTTCTATTTTTAACGCAATATTTATCTTTCATATGAAGAATTTAGTACTATGCTTTAATTTCTATTTTTGTTTTCGTATGAAATAAATAAAAACAAAAATGCAGTACCATTTGGTGTAAAAAGTACTTTTTCACTAGAGATTCAGTACCATTTACAATAGCAATTTTTCATCCCTGGTTTTCCTGTATTCTCTTAATATTTTGGCGCTCTTAAAACGTTGCCTCTCTTAATATTTCTTCTCTAAATTGACAAGGCTTAAAAGAGAGTGATTAAACTATGTACTTCTGTTATAAAGTTTCTAACACTTTGAAATATTCATCATCCATCGAACAGCATCACTAATTTACCCTACAACTTGTTAAAACCGAATTTTATTTAACCTATACTATCCCCCATTTTCAACAAACAAATGTTATAACTGTATAATAATTTTATAATAACAAATAATATAACAACAAATGATTAATAATATATAACTTGTCTCCTTCTTGAACATACAATTGTTTTATATATTATTATTTCGGATTTAATGATCTATTAGCGAAGTAACATTCCGAATTCCTCAAAACGTCACCACAGCACGACCAATGACGACGACCTGGATGGCCGGTATGGCCATGACCGCAACCACTATAACCTGGCATGTTGCCTTCACAGGAACACGTGGCAAATTTGTTGCCTTTGCTGGAACAAAATGTGCAACAATGATAGATGCCACTGTGAGGCCGCACTGGACGGGCGAGGAAACTGAAAGGGCTACCCTAAAAGAAAAAACATGTTTTCATTGAAAAATCAAAATATTCCCCAAGGCAATTACATGTGATACCTTAATATGTTTCTCATTTATGGTGATCATGAGAATTATGGTACCCTCCGAATCTGGGGTAAAGGCTATGCAATAGGTACCATCATTGTTGTCGGTGACCTTTTACAAAAAAAAGAAAAATAATTTTTTTTGAAGCTCTTTTGGGGAATATCCCATATAACAACCTACCTCCATGCGTAAACATTTCGAATTAAGATCTTTATATTTAACATGCGTTTGCATTTTTAGACCTCCATGAGACATTGGCAGGCCATCAGCGTCACGAGATATTAAAGTAAGCTCTACTTTTTTATTCAGGCGTAATTGGGAAAATCCTGAAACAATTCGCAATAATCGTATTGAAATAAATTAAGGGGGAAATGCACTAAACTAAACTCACCATCCCATTGTAGAGTGCACATGGCTGGATCCACTATTTGCATGGTTATGATGCCATAGACTGGTATATCGTGGGGATCTTTGGTAGCCGTCGCTTGTATTTTGGGTAGGAAATTGGGGGTATTGGTTATCTATAAGAGCGTACAACAACAATTGAGTTAAATCGTTGGTGTTTGAGAATTAATTGGGAATTTATTACTATCACCTTTGGATCTACGGGAGCCTTGAATTGCTGGCAATATTCAAATCGCTTCAATAGAATTTGAATGAACGAAAGGATTTCCACATCCGATGCTACATCAATTAATTCTTGACTGAATCTAATGGCCATATGTCCTTCTTGGGTACGCTTTTCTGAAATTAAAATAATTGGAATAATATTATATTTTTAAGATAATATAAATATAATTAAGAAAATTGATATTTCTTCAAAGAAAGATTTGTATATTTTCAGATTTTATGGAATTAACATTATTTAATTCCCGACCACCAAGAAGGTCTTGTCCATAATTTTTCTAGTAGTTGACGAAAAAAAATTCCTGTTGAAGTCAGAAAGCTAATTGAATTATATGTGAAAACGCACGGCCACAGTTAGAAAATTAGTTAAATTTAAAGTACAGAATTGTATATAAAAGTACAGAGTTGTATAAAAGTACAGGGTTGAATAAAAGTACAGAGTAGTATAAAGTAACAGAGTTGCATTTAATTAATTAAGAGTTGTATAAAGTGGCAGAGTTACATTTATTTAAATTCTAAAAAGATCGTTGAAATAATAAGGGGCATAACTGCATTTGAAGAACTAAAAAGTAATAAAAGTTGTGTAAAGTAAACTATTACATTGAATAAAGTAACAAATTAGTTTTGTCAATATTTTATTTGAGCAGTACTTCGTACGAAGCAGTAATAACAACCGTAAACTAAACAATAACGCCATCTACATGTAGATGTCACAATATTGTCATCAGTTGATGTCGATTTTTGATTTTTTTACTTGAAGCTACTCAAAATATTTTTTTAAAATATCTTCACAATATATAGCTTTTACTGTATGTTCTGATTTTCCACTTTTTGTGTTCCATTGGTTCTATAGATGAATATGTTAATATTCCCAAATCTCCAAAATACTGGACTGGAATAATATCTCTCCACACCAAATGGTAATTACTTTAAATAGTAAAAAAATAAAAATACCATAATATTATGTATTTTTTTTAATGTTCACTTTTGGGCCACACTAATATACACTCTTACCTCCATTCGTGATAACGCTCTGTTCTGTTTCACGGGGTAATGTATTTATCAAGCATGAATTTTCGTGCTTTTTTAGCGTGATAACGACGAGCGGACTGTTGCCTGTGCGCGCACTGAATAAGTATGTCGAAGGATTTATGTGTTACAACTCCATGAATCCCTCTGAGAGTATGTATGGATTTATGAATGTATGTAAGTCGGATTCAGGTGAATGTGAACTGTTTTATATTTTCAAACAAAACCTATGTTTCATCATGTCAAATTTAGCGAAATATAGAATACTTTGCACGCGGGAAAAATTTTCACATCTATCGGTTCTATACAAATATTTTTATGTTTTATTTAACATATTAACGCCCAGAAAAAAATGTTGTTCAAATGTCTTTCACTAAACAGATGTCCTCATATTGGGACAGAGGTCGGTAATGGGTTAATAACAGTAATTTTTAGCAGACTACAAACACATTAGCAGTTTGAATGCTGATGCATGATAGCAGAAAAATTGTTGCAATAGCAGAAAAGTATCTACTGATAGACAGCAGACAATCGCCGCTGGAATGAAGTAAAAAATGGTAGAATATCTGGAACGCTACAGGGAAAGAAACCCTAGGCCTTCCGATCGTTTCGCTTTTCCATCACAAGTATTTTCTAAAAATATGGTTGCCTGAGGTTCTAAAATTTTGCTGTGCTGCCAATAGGTGGGTTTGATAACTTAAAAGACCTGCACACTGCTCAGTAGGGAATGGAATAAAATGGGGGAATTTCGGGAAAACGCTACAGGGAGAGAAACCCTAAAACGTCCGATCATTTTGTCTTTTCCATCATAAGTATTTTCTTAAAAAAATGTTTAGTCCAACGGATTGATAACTTAAAAGGCCTGCAGACCATTCTACCATTAGATAAAATTATGAGTTGTCAGAATACAGTGAAACTTTATTTCTAAATACTTTATGATGCAATGAATTCAAAAATATTATCGATTTTTATGTAACATTTACGGATTCCTTGTTTTTGGTTGTTTTATTTCTTTACTGAATCAACCTAGTCCCTAGTTGATGTGCCCAACAAGGGCACCGCAAAAATAAAAACAGGAAATATTTTTAGTAAAAGATACTTAACTACTTTAAGTAACTACTTTAAATAAACTGAGTAAGAAAAAATTACCAAAAAATAATTCATATTGGACTAGTTACTTTTAGACATTTTTAACTAATTATAAAAATGAATCGGAAACAAACAAAGAACATTAATAATTATATAAAAAAACATCTAATTTTATGATGTTTTCTTGCTTGACCATCAGTATTGGGAATTTTTCAAATATTATTTTAAATCAAAAAGTATAAGAATATTTAAATTCGTATATTTGAATACTATTTTCTTTTATCTGCTCACAAATCTACAAAATCAATTTATTTTATTTACAAATGGTCCAGTCTCTGGAGACCAAAAAAAAACTATTTCTATGAAAAATTCTTGGTAATTTTTTTCTTTATTTGGGTATTACACCATGTGACAGTACTTTTTGGACCTGATGCATGAAACTGGAGATCATATGTAGAAAAACTGTCCTTTTACAGGACTGCAAGTCTCAAATTGATAAAGAATTTTTAAAAAATTATTTTCCTTTTGAGAACCTTACAAAGGCGATATTGGTATTAAATGATACTAAGTTTGGGTTCTGCTGAAGACTTCAGCACAACCTTTGGTCTTAAACCAAAATAAATGACAACACATACAACATAACAGACCAACAATACATACAAACAACAACAATACACACGAGGTACAGTGAAGACGGGACATACCGTACAACAACAACCTTTGCATTGTTGCGAGCACATGCATAACATTGAATTGGCAAAGTGAGATTTTTAGTGTGTCGACTTAGTTCGGTGGAATATTTTGTTTATCAGCGCTTCTCAATTGTCCTATGTGACCGCTGGTACTGATATGAACCCTGATTTAAGTCAAAGACATAGATTCGTTGCGAAAGTTCTGAAGAGATGGGGTAGCGCCCATCGAAACTGCGCAGTCAACTTTTAGCTGCAACAATAAAGGTCTCACTTTGCCCTTTTGCTAATATTGGGTTCTGCTGAAGACTTCAGCACAACCTTTGGTCTTAAACCAAAATAAATGACAACACATACAACATAACAGACCAACAATACATACAAACAACAACAGAGAAGAATTCTGTTAAAAATACTTCAAATTACATGCTTCAATCTGTACTAGATTAACATTAACGACATATCGAAAAATAATTGGAAGCAAGTTAGTTTTCTGATTTGTATCCATGAAACGGTGCAGTGTGCGACGGTCCCGTGTTTTTCAGTTTCAGCCCAAACCCAGCTACAGCCCAAATGTCCGTACTATTGTGATAGGAAAAGTACTAATATTGAAGATCCAAAATGTTTTACGTTCACAGTAGAACGTACACACCTTATTTCACAATTCAGCCAGTTTTATTCTCTTTTTCATGTTGACCCCAAAAATTATGGATTTGGGAAAAGTCATCTCATTTTTCGCGTCTATGTAGTCAGAGCAATGTACACACCGAATTTCACGATTCTAATTGCACCCCTTTGGTTGGTACCATTTTTATCCCCTTTCGCCCCATTTTCCGCATAAAAGTACAAATTTCGAAAATTGTCTTTATGTTTCGCGTCTATACAGTCAGATGAATGTATGCACCGAATTTAATGATTTCAACTTTGACGGGTTGTTTTGGTACAATTTTTATCCCTCTTTTTCAATTGTATCCCTTAAAAGTACAATTGTGAAACATTTTACGTATTATACTTACCCAATTCCGCTTGCTGCTCCTCAATCATTTCCACCTTCGCTTCTCTAGCTCGTCGTATCTGTTGCAACAACATTGTTTTATGATCCTCAACGGCCTCAAAATATCTTTGCATGAATTGCTCGACTTCCGCCTGAAGTTCATCACATTTGCGATTAACGCTGATTGATGACGCATTCAATTTCTCCAGTGAATGCTCAGCGCTCTTATAGATCAAACGTGTTTGTTCTGTGGATTCGCGTAAAATTCGCGAATAACTCTTAATAGCCTTATCAATGGGTTCGACTTTGTGGCCCTTGTGTTGTAAAATAAGACAATCGGTACAGGCCACTTGCAAGCAGGTGGTACAAAATGATTTCATCTCGAAACCCAAATGAAGACTGCACTTCAAAGTGAAGTTGGCATTATCAATAGTTTGGACATTCGAGCGTTCGTTTTCATCCGATTCGAGTTCAATAATATTTTTGATATTATGATTGGCGGTAGTCTTTTGCCGTTCGTGGGAATCTTTGCAAAGGGTGCACAAGTTCATGGTGCAGATGTCACAGTAATGGGTGGCCTGAAATGTGAAAATTAATATGAATCAAGAAGTTGCCATTCGAATTCTCAGGTCTGGAATGTGAAAATTAATATGAATCGAAGAGTTTCCAAAAAATCAATATTATGTTTAAACTATTAAGATTTCTAATTCATTTCGAACCATGTCTACCCAGTCTAATATATATACAGGTCCTATATTTCCACTTACCTTCGTTTCTTGATAGCATAAACTACACGAATTACTTAGAGCATCGGCCATCTTAAAGTGATACTCGTCAATTTTACGAACCATTAAAAGATTTCGTGGCAATTGTCGTAAACCTCCCATGGGTACATCAGTAGTAAATTGACAGATCTTACATACGATCGTACGCAACAGATTTGTGGGCGTTGGAGTTTGATTTGAAGTCACAGAATTATCAGAGGGTGTTTTATTAACTTCAGGTTTTATCTGTGAATTGATGTTGAAAATATTATATTAATTTCTATATCTGCTCTGGAAATAATAACAAATTTACTTTAGTAGATGTTGAGTTATCAGAAGATCTTCTTAGTTTAAAACTAAATGAGGGTCGTTTTTGTAAGGACACCGCAGCCGTTGGAAATGATTCGGAATTATTGGTCTCCGCCATCTTCAGTTCGGGCGATGGGCAATGGTTTTTTGCCTGGAGAGCTGGAAGTGAAGCTGCAACCACAAAAAAGTTAAGTGAGTTAGAACCAGGGAAATTAGTGGCACACTCAGGAAAAAGTGAGATTATAATAATGTGTAATGTTTTCTCATATCAGATCAAAACATTTCACATTTCTTTGAAATTGGGACATGTTTTGAACTTGGCTTAATTATATTTTACTTTATTAATGACTTTTATACTCATATACAACACCTTTTAAGGGAAAACAAATTCCTAATAAATGTTCAAATTCCTAATAAATAATGTTCAATTGAACTCAAATAATTAGTTAATCTGAGGAATATTTTACCCAAATTTTCTTCGGATTCGGATTTAAATGAAACTCATCAGCCTATAGAAATTGGTAATGTGAAAGGTTAGAGGTAGATCAAAACGCTTTGAGGTAATGTTTAAGACTCATGTGTTAATTTGCAAAAATGTAAATATATATGCGACTGATAACACAAGCACTCTATACAGAAGTGCCACTGATGAGTTATTCCCACACAGGATACGAAAAAATATTTTTTACTACTGAGGATTTCTTCTATTTTTTCTACTTTGAACCCAAATGTTTTACTTAATCTGAGGAATATCGATTTTTTCTTCAGATTCATTTAAAAAGCAAACTAATCAGACCACAGCAATGCAAAATGGTAATGTCAAAGTTTACAGGTAGGTCATAACATTCTTCAAAACAATACAAAAGCATGTCACTCTATAGCAGCTTCACTGATGACTTATCCCCACACATTATATGAAAAACTTGTTTATTTCGGGATTTGCAGATGAGTATTCTTTACCACTTTGGGAATAAAGAAAAAAATATATATGGCAATCATGAAAATGTTGTTGCCTGGTACGAACAAATCATGTAAATTGCAGACTTCATAAAGTTGCACTTTTAAGTCAGACCAGTTCTTTCGTTCACATATATTGCAAGACCTAAAAATGTATATTTTTATATTCATAAATTCAGCATACATTTTTAAGGATATATATTATTTAAATTTGTTTACTACAATGCCAATTTTCGCCAAAGGTACCTTAAATACTTGTACTCTCATTTTGTAAATATATGTCCGACTAAATCAAACAATTTTTAGGAAGAATTGGCAATAGGAAACTTAACAAGACATTTGGTTGACATGAACTAATGTAAAATGCAAATAAATATTAAATTACTGTTATTGATATTAGTACTAAAAATTAATAAGAAATGCATATTTGAAGTACATTAATAAAACAATACATTTATACAATTTATTAAAATTATAAAAAAATGAAAATTGTTTATTTGAAAAAATGAAATGAAAAAAAAAGATTTTTCTCCTGACCTTCTGGGTACAAAGCGGACACCTTATCTCTCTGACGTGATACGAAAAATTCGTTTCTATTCACCTGTGAAAATGTTACGGGATATTAACATCTCAGAAAAAAGTCCTGCTCCGTTTTCAGCTGGTTAGTAAAGGAGAGATGCAATAGCCACCCATAAAAGTGAAAAAGATGTTCATCTCGTGATTCGGAAGTAGTGAATATTGGGATCTTCATCACTGAATTTAACATGGAGTTGTCATAGGAGGGATGTCCTTTATTTTGAAAGACTTAAAAGTTATTTTAAAGCGTTGCAAAGGAACCACTTTTTCACTAGTTTCCATTTCTGTTTTAAGAAATCCGTAGCTACCGAGGGTAGAACAGTGGACTTTCTGGTTGCTACTACACGACAATCTAACCATCTCAGCTATCCTATGTTGTGAGTGTTAGTTCGATAGAATTGACAATGGGAGACTTAACAAAATATTTATTTAATTAACTAATATATAACGCAAATAAATATTATTACGGAAAAATGCACATTTGGATTTTCAGATGCGATTAAAATTTGCTTCCTACGGAAGTACTTCTAATTTTTTTGCTGGGTATCTATCGCTTACTAACCTGCAGATTAAGCGCTGACTTTTGTGGGGGATGTCCCGAATTAGAGCAATTACTGGGTTGAAATAATGGCATGCCTTGTTTGAAAATAAAACGCTTCAGCCGGGATTTCAACATGGGACTCTTTTCATGATAGTTGCGTGCTCTATCCAATACACCACAACAACTGATGCGATATGCTCGTCAATTGCTTGTTTACAGCACGACGAGGGTGTATGTTTGAGTTTTTTATACCCTCCACCTCCAGGATGGGGGTATATTCACTTTATCATTCCGTTTGTAACACCTTGACATTTTCATCGTAGACCCCATAAAGTATATATGTTCTGGGTCGTTTTAAAATTCTAAGACAATATAGCCATGTCCGTCTGTCTGTCTGCTGAAAGCACGATAGCGGCCGAACGAAATGAGCTAGGAGGTTCAAATTTTTCCTAAATGTGTCTTATGGTTGTAGATCGGTTGGTATTGAAAGTGGACGAAATCGGCCCAGAGGGAAAATTTTTTCCCTCACAAGGACTGAAAATACCCCTAATATTTAGAGTATTTCAGCATGTTTTTTGAACATATTAGCTTGTATTTACTTGATATTTGCAATGCGCATTCCCTTTATAGCATAAAATGGCACCATAGAGTGATTTTTATTTGTAGGGGGCGAAATGGGACCAAAAGGAATAAAAATGGTACCTATCAAACGACAACAGATAGAAACATGAAATTCGGCGTGTACATTCCTCTAATAGAGTAGATACATAATATAAAAGTATTTTTTCTAAATTCGTACTTTTAACGGGGTAAATGGGGATAGAGGGATAAAAATAGTACCAACCTAACGGCTGCATCTAGAATAATGAAATTCGATATATGCATTCCTCTGATTGCGTAGACACGTAAAATAAAAGAACTTTCCAAAATTCGTACTTTTTGGGGTTCAAATGGAAAAAGGGGATAAAAATAGTACCTACCAAATGACAGCAGCTAGAATCATGAAATTCGGAGTATACATTCCTCTGACTGCGTAGACACGAAAAATAAAACGTTTTTTCCAAATTCGTACTTTCAAGGGATACAATGGCTACAGGGGATAAAAATATTACCAACTAAACGAATACAGCTAGAATGATGAAATTCAGTGTGTACATCCCTCTAATTGCATAGAGGCGTAAAATAGAGGAATTTTTCGAGATTCTACTTTTAAGGGATATAAATAAAAACAGGGATAAAAATGGGACCTACCAAACCGCTGAAGTTGAAATCATGAAATTCGGTGTATACATTCTGACTATGAAGACTCGAAAAAGGCGACTGACAATCTCCTAATATTTAGGCATGTTCACTTTCACGATTTCAGCATTTTATTTATATATAGTCGATTTTAAACAGTGCGCATAAGTATACATTATAGTTTGAAATAGTAAACAATTATAGTAATGTACATAAAAATATCACAATTTTCATAATATGGTACTGTGCTTCTATGTAAAGTCGACATCCTTTAATATGCCGGTAATACTATGGAATGCACTCCGTGGTGGGGGTTATATAAGATTCGGCCCGGTCGAACTTAACGCCTTCTTACTTTTTTTTTAATTTTGTTCGGTCTCTGCATGACTCTATTGCACCCGAGTCATGTAAAGTTTCAGCAATGTTTATTTTAAAGCACCCTCAGTAGATATACAACGGGTGCACTGCTTCCAATACCTAGATAATTTTTTGATGGGGTTTTATCAAACTCAAACTATTAGCTGAATAATATTGCCACATTTTTTCAAAATAGTGCTGCCATCTAAATATCAAGACGAGTAATTTTGGGGCCGTAAAAAAATAAAAAATATATCCATAAAATTTATTTAATGTCCTTTTCATACACGAAATAGACTCATTACAAACGACCACTATGTTTTATAGTGGAAACAGGGTGTGTCAAGTATAACGACTCTTGTTGAAAAATGAAATGTAACAGCTGCTAATTTCCATAGGAATGTTAGTATAATAGTAAGTCCACTCGAACACACCTAGGACACCAGGAAAAAATCATTTTCTCCCAGTGTGCTGAGGTTCTCTTGCGCCATTGTTGAAAGAGAAACTGAGCCAATTGTGACATGCGCTCTATGTGGTTGACAGCAGCAGCAGAATTCTGAGGTCTGGAAATTTATGCAATATTTACAAGGAAAGTAGCACTACAAGGAAATGGAAATAACAGTACATATCAAAACAGACGGCAGTGAACACATGGTCAATACGCATTCACACTCTCAAACACACACACACGTCACGCACACATGCAAACAGAACAGTACCTGCACACATACATACTAACACACACACATGCACACACACACAAAAGAGGGTGGATGTGTGGAAATCAGTGAAGCTGTAGAATCACATTCAAGTGACGAGAAAAAACGGGACCGGAATAGAATATAAAATCCTCGAAAAAAGACAAATTCATGAAGAAGAAGAAGACGAAGACAAAAATAAAAGTGCCTACATACAAAGTAAAAAACTCGTACCAAACAAAATAAATAAAAATAAAAATTTCTCTCCAAGGATGTGAAAATGTCCTAAAATTGTGAACACACACATAACGAAAAAAAAAAACAACAAATAAACCAAAATAATTTTACACTAGGGAGGGGGAACGCCACTCCGCCCAAATATGATTTTTACCAAATATTGCAAAAATCCACGAAAATTTCGCATTGTTTTATTATTTATGATTGTGACATTGATTGTGATAACATTGGTGATACTGAATAATGGTTTGCAGCATGTTAACCCCGAACGAATAATCGATGAACGTTTTGTGGCACAGGCCTATGCCGATGAGGCATCTCAACAGCTGCAACAACAGCAGCAGCAGCAGTTGCGACAACAGCAATCATTAGCCAGCAACAAAGATGAGGAAAATCTGGTGGTGGTGCTTAAGTCGCCCCGTCAAAATGGCATTATACAACCCGAAAAGTACGATGAGCACAAACTCAAATCGAGATTGATTCAAGAGAAAATCGACAATTTGAAAAATCATCAAAAGCTCAGCAACCAGGACCCCGAAGAGGAGCATGCGGTTGCGGACTCTATCACCAATGCCATTCACATATTTTACACAGCTCCCGTGCCCTGGTATAAAACACGCAAACCATCCTCTTTGCCCAACAAAGAAATTCTCAGCGATGGCAACAGCACGCAGAGCTCAACCATACGCCCCTCGCCGAAAATCCTCAATAGTGCTTTCTATCCCGCGCTGGGTTTGTACAAGCCCACAGCCGATCTGTTTGCCAGGCATTTCGAAAATATCCGCAATTGTGGTGTGGGCGTCTTGATTTTGAGTTTGTCGGGCAAACCAGCCGCCGAGCTGGAGGTGTATCGTACGATTTTCAATGTAGCGCCAAAATATAATCTCTCCATAACGTTTGAGATCACCGTGGCCGGAAATCAATCGTATGTGTATCTGCAGCAGCAGTTGCAGGACGTGCGTAGATTCTATAAATATCCCAGTTTCTTGAAGGTCTATTCGCAGTCACGTAAAAGTCGCACACCAGTCATTTATATCAGTAATGCCTACAAATTAATGGAATCACCGGCCGCACAGGCCTTCTGTAAATCGCCCGATTCCTTGAGGTATACTTTAGATGCTTTCTTTATAGGTCACATAAGGTAAGCTTTGTAGTGAGTGACAGTGAGTGAGTGCGTGCGTCTCAATTCAAACCAGTTTCTAGAGAGAGGAAACCAGCCAATATTTAGGCATGTAGGTGTGTAACTCAAATTTATGAAAGTCTAATTTAAAACCCTGAATAAGGTTGCATTATTATTACTGGGGTAAAATATTTAATTTCGATCAAGTATCCTTCTTTCACTCATATACACATTTCCTATCCTGTGTGGGGTAACTCATCAGTGGGATTTCTGTATAGGGTGCTTGCGTTATGGTAATGAAAAAGAGAAGAATCGGACACAACTATGCACACTTTGTCCATATACATATTTTCTATCCTGTGAGCGGATAACTCATCAGTGGAACTACTGTGTAGAATGCTTGCGTTGCCATGCCGTTATCGGAAGTATATACATTTACATTTTTGAAAATTTATTGTATATATACGAGAAATCCTCACCACGAGTCGTTTTGAAAAGGGTAATGATTTTGCGATTTCTCATTCTTCAATAAACTTTTTTTTTAAAATCGATTATTATCGGAATTCGATATCAAAAAGAAAATATTTTCAATTAACCTTTAGCTATGTATTAATTTTATTAATTATTTTTTATAGAACCCCTTATTTTGTTAGGTTCGAAAAAAATTAATGAACCAAAAAAGAGGGTAGTGCAATTGGCGCTCATCGGGGTCAAAGGTGGGGAAAAGTGGTAAAAATACACAAAACTGACTCGGAGTCGCCCCAAGAGTGTAAGAACGACTCCCAATAAATCTCCCTCTGCAACACATATACTCTCCGCCCTCATTCCTTAAGGGGGTTCCCATACAAAAATTAAAATTTGTTCCCACCGCTGGTCCAAGTAGGCCGTTAGAAGCGTTGCATTATTATATGTCTTTCACCATGTACTGTGCCATAACATTTTGTACAAAATTGTTTTTGTATTGGGACCCTTAAGGATAACAAGAAGTTTATCAACATTACCTCTTAAGGAGTGATGATAGGGGAAATAGGATTTGGGGAAAATGTTGGGAAGGGTAATTTAATGGGGGGTCAGTCTTACGTGTCTCCCCTCTAAGAGCGACTGGGGGCATTTTTGATCTTTCTTTCATACAAAAATAAAAAAATATGGGGCACTCCTTAAAAAAATATAAATTTTATAAAAAATAGTTTTTGTATGGGAGCCCCCTATAGAGTGCGGATAGGGCGTAAGTGTATAAAATTTTGGGGACGGAAAATTAATGGGGATTGGTTTAATATTTAACCAAGCTTAGGGGCTACTCCGGAAAATAAAAATATCGTATGGGGAACACCTTATAGGTTGAAGATGGAGGGTTTGTATGTTCTGAGAAAATGTGGGATTTGAAAAAATGTTGGGGGACTCCGAGACAGACTTGTGGATATTTGTGTATTTTTACCTTTGACCTCGATGATCATGTGGTTTTTCCCGAACCACACAAAATAGGGGGTTATAGCGTATCCAAATCTAATTCCTAAAAATCCTATACAACACTATCCCACCTTTACTTTTCAATAACTGAACGAATGATGAATATTATTCTCAATAAATGTCACACATACGCCACCCACAATAATAATAGAAGAAATGGCTTCCATTGCAATTTTATCATCGAGAAGTGGTTTATGCCATCAATAAAAATATATTTTTAGTTTTTTAAAGTTGTTGGTTCCTAATTACACCCTACTCTGGGGTATTATGTCTTTGTGCATTTGTTTGTAACACCCATACTTCAGTCTGTTCGTCCATCTAAGTGCAGGACTCAATTGTTGCCGATCCTTACAAAAATTGACACAATTATGTTTTGCTGATCGGATTTATATATATCCCCACCATATAAATTTCACTCCCGATTTGTCTTTTTCCGCTTTCAAAACCCTATAGTTCGACCGATTTTCTTTAAATTTGGCAAACCACTTTATATTTCAACTGAAAACATCTCTGGTGAGATTTAGATTTATATATATGTATGGGATCTACAAATGTTCTAGAAACCATATATTTTAACTGATTGTATTTAAATTCGGCACAACATATTTCAGCTAGAAACAGCTCTGGTGATAATGGGTCAAATTGGTTCAGATTTAGCTATAGCCACCATACAAATTTCACCCCCGATTTGACTTTTTCCGCTCTCAAACCCATATATTTTAACAGATTTTCTTTAAATTTGCCACAACATCTTATATCTCAACTAGAAATAGCTCTGGTGAAAATGGGTCAAATCGGTTCAGATTTACATGTAGCCCCCATACAAATGCCGCACCCAATTTGACTTTTCCGCACTCGAAACCATATATTTTAACAGATTTTTTCAAATTTGCCACAGACCCTTGTATTTCAACTACAAACAGCTCTTGTGAATATGGGTAAAGTAGCCAAAAGCATCTGTGGTGAAAATGGGTCAAATAGCCACTATACAAATTTCGATCTAGATTTGACATTTTCCGCTCTAGAAACTATATCTTTTAACGAATATTCTTCAAATTTGGCACAACACTTTATCTTTCAACTAAAATCATCTGTGGTGAAAATGGTCCAAATCTGTTTAGATTTGGATATAGCCACCATACAATTTTCACTTCCGATTTAACTTTTTCTGCTCTCGAAACCACATATTTTACCTGACTGTCTTTAAATTCTGCACAACACTATATATTTCAAATAGAAACAGTTCTGGTGAAAATGGTTGACCCATTCGGTTCAGATTTAGATATAGCTAACATACAAGTTTCACTTCAGATTTGACTTTTTCCGCTTTCGAAACCATATATTTTAACTGATTTTATTCAACCTTATTACAACACCTTATATTTCAACTAGAAACATCTGTGTTGAAAATGATTCAAATCAGTTCAGATTTAGATACAGCCCCATACAAAAGACGCTCCGATTTGACTTTTCTGTTGAAACGATTTTGATAATTTTTTGGATTCAAATAACGATTTTATAGTTTCTCTTATAAAAAATATAATCTCGGAGAACTTTTCAATTATATGTAGGTGCTCTGTATGACACCCTGTGTTGAAACACATAAAGATAAAATTTAATTTAAAAACTTGCCACTTACACTCAATTGGTTTGTTCGGTATTTTACAATTATTACCATATATTTCTATTGTTTGGAATCACTGTTCGTCGATTACACTGGAATAAGTTGCCGCCTACAACTTCAATTACTAATTTGATAGCAGAAAAAAAAACATTATTATTATTATAAAGTAAAAATATTATGATGAAAATTTATTTTTTCTAATCGAATTAGATAATAACTCCCCTGATAACAGATAAAAGTCAATTTTTCTTTCTCCATCTATCTGCACGGAGTCATTGTTGAATATATTCGAAATGTGTACCTTCCTACAAACTGGCAAACTGGTTTGAATTGAATGCAATTTTCTGATGTGATTTTGAGGAAATTAGTTATCAATTCTATTCATTTCTATTCTGTTCATAGACTAAAAAATCATGCCGATTATATGCGACGGCTATGTTTAGATGGTTTCTATAGTAAATTACCGAGTAATGGAGCCACATTCGCCAGTACTTGGAAGAATTGGTCATATCTTAAATCGTTTGCCTTAACATATAAAATGTTGTTCGTGCCGACAGTGGGTCCTGGATTTGCGGAACGTAATAAATTTCCACGTCATGGCGACATTCAAAGGCATCGGAGTAATGGAAGGGTGAGAGAACCAATAACAGCGAGAACTTGGCATATGTACAGTCGAACCTTGTGGCGGTGGAAGTTCTGGGGGGAAATATGGAAGGAAATATCAAAATTTGACCAGTTTTAGAAGTATTCGTAACCCTTTAAAAAGAACGGCCACGGCGGTCTTTTAGCATCTTCATAAAGAAAATTCCAACCCCGTGGGTTAAATGAAAATCAATAGTGACTTAAGCCGCATTAATAGGAATCGGTTAATTTGAAAATTGAATTGATTTTAGGTCGATGACAAAAGAAAGCAAAACTATTGATGTTCAATAAAATTCCATAGGATAGAAAGTATAGGTTGGCCATTTAAATTTTTTAATTAGAATCGGCTATAAAATAGTACCGAGTACGATAATTTAAAAAAAAGTCGTTACACTTGAACCGGGTGATATACGTGTGAAACTATAGGCAAAACGGATTTACTTGCCGTTTTTAGTTTTTCATTTCCTCATCCTGGACTACAAAGTTCCAAAGTTTACAATTTTTCAAAAAATTATTTTATATTCTTGCCCACACCCTATATATGTATTAGTGTCAAATTAAAGAGGAGAATGTCTATTAAAAATACTTTAAATATCATGTTTCTATCTGTACTAGTTCAGCATTAGCATCTATTTCAAGTTTACCCCTTAATTTTTCTAGTTTATTCATATCTTACTTTTTAACAGACAAAACTTTAAGATATTGTTAATACTAAACTAAAAGAGATAGAAGCTTGAAATTTAAAGTATTTTTAGCACATATTGTCTTCTTTAATTTGGCATTTATATCGATTTCATAGTGTGCGAATATATATTAAAAATAATTTCTTGTAAATTGTACCTTTGAAACTTTGTAGTCCTTTTAACGGGCAACGGGATGAGAAAATGTAAAATTAAAAACGCCAATTAACTCTATTTCACCTATATTTTTCAGTTCAGAACTGTCGTTATTAGAAAGGTTGGACTTTGTTATTTAATAATGCAACACAATATAATTCATGTGACTACCACGACTGGCTCGGCAGTACCTTATCCGAACAACCCAATTTTTCAGTACAGCCCAAAATCCACACCAAACAGTGACTCGTTGTGGATGCATTGGCTTCTCAATAGTCACGCGTGGGTTCTCTGGACCCCATATGCGGCAATTTTGCTTATTGACATAGCCACTGAGATGAGGACTTCATCTGAAAGCACGTACATTTTCAGTACAGCCCAAAATCCACACCAAACAGTGACTCGTTGTGGATGCATTGGCTTCTCAATAGTCACGCGTGGGTTCTCTGGACCCCATATGCGGCAATTTTTCTTTTTGACATAGCTTCATCTGAAAGCACGAAAAATTTTTGTTTCAAAATCTAGTTAATTGTTTGCTGGGTTGCTGTAACCGAATCGTTTAGAAACCATTCTTTTTGGCCATATTTGAGGTTATATTATGAGAAGAGAGGACATCTTCATAAACACTTTACAAACTAGAAATTCCTTTCTAATTCAGAGGTAATATTCCAATATCCTCAGTCAATAGTATTTCTCCCTTAACCAAGTGAAAAGTTAGCAAAACACGAAATAGTCTCATCCGCATTGTTGTCTTCAAAGCGGAATTAGTTTAATGAATGCTTCCTCTATTACTAGGGGGAAAAAAATTCCCACATTGTCATTCAAACTGAGCGGGCTTCCAAAATTTCCCTTTATAGTGGATATAGCCAGGTTCGACTGTGTATTTGTTTTGTTTCGTCTAAAACTCGTGGAAATACCTGAGTTTTATGGACGCTGCTTTTTTCATTTCGAAGCTCTACAAATTTTTAGTTTGTTTTTTGTTTGTCTTTCTTTTTTTTCGTTTCGTTTCCCTCTTCGCACAGTACTATGGCGTTGCCTGGCGAACTGCTATCCTTAATCACGTTGGTCTTATCAACATTGCCAGCTATAATGACTGGCCCGATGGCAGTCAAATCGAAGAAGTCATACCCAAGGCCGGTTTCCTCGACTATAATCCCGGCAAGAAAACCAAATATTTGGATCTCACCACACATTGGGTGAGTAATTTCGTTAAGACACGTAACGAAGCTGCTGCTGCAGCTTCCAGCAGTGCCAATGGCCACCTAAGTTGTTATGAATTTTTAAATAATACCATTTGCTAAAACTGAAAACTAACCGGAGATCGGATGGAATGACACTGAAATCAGCCAGAAAGTATGTATGATTCTAAATCATTAAGCAAACATTAAAGCCAAACATTTATAAATTAATTTACATAAAAGAAGAAGAAGAAAAAAAACAGAAAACAATTACTTTTTCAAACAACAAGTTCAAAGTGAGAACATGTGACCTACAACACAGTGGGACAATTGCAAATGGTAAACGCGGTCGCATAATATCCTTTCCATTCGCCATTTCGGGGCAGATATACGAGACGATTTAAGTGAAAAACTGTGATCAATCTTATCCCAAAAATTGGCCCTTAACCCTAGCATATCACATTTAAGACCGGTTTGATTAACTCTCTGCAAACTAGGACTTTGTCATTTCATTTTATAATTTTCTATAGGATCTTTTTTTATTTTCGAAAATTAAAAAAAAATGACGATCAGTGGTTCCAAACGTGCAGGAAGGAATTTGGTAATTAATTATATATCTTATTTTGAATGAAATGTAATATATGGAGGGATTGTAGAGAAGAGGAACGATTCACGATGAGTTTGTTTCAACACGGGGTATTTTATTTATTTATTTATCTAAAATATGAGTCAATCACATATTACAGGGGGACTTCAAATGACTTTTTTTCTGCTCATAAGAACGAGAACGAACTACAGTTTTATATTTTATAACTATAGTTTTTTTTTATTTTGTGATCGTTTATTCATTTTACAGAACTTTTAATTTCCAAAGGATATAAATGTTTTAATAATTTATTTTCGTGCTTCTGAGCGTGATAGAATGACTATATGGGTATCAAATGAAAGAGAATTGGTTTAGCATAAACAATCATTACAAAATTCCCCACTTATTTATTTGGTTTATTCATGTTTTACTTTTTTGAAATAATTGTTAATGATAAACTAATACAGATAGAAGCTTGTTATTTGAAGTATTTTAAACGGTCATTCTTCCCTTTCATTTGACCCGCAAAAGTACGAACATAAATTATTAAAACATCTATATCCTTTGGAAATTAAAAGAACAAACGAAAATCGTTACATCGCAATTCAAATTTGTTATTACCAATTTAAAACTCTGGATAAAGGTTAACCCTAAAATGAGTTAAAATGAATTAAATTTTAGAATGTCTGTCCACATTTGAAAGTATGAGTGAGAGTTTAATGCCGAACACATTCGTATTGTGTGGGTCAGATTTGGTAAAATTTAAATCCAAATCGAGTGGAACATTTGACGGGCATATAGCTATTGCTATGTTATATATTAATATGGCTTCTAGATCGCTAAGAAGTCAAATCGGTAGAAACATGTCTATGGAACCTCCATCAAAGCATGGACCCCTGCTTTTCAGATGCTTCTTAATGAAATATAAAGTAATGCTGGGTATTTGAGGAGGCTATATAAAAATGCAATAGTTTTTGCTATGTTAATTGGTTAAAATATGTGTGGTTTCGAGTGCGGTAAAAGTCAAATCGGAAGTGACATTTGAAAGGGGGCTACATTTTAATCAGGAACCGATTTGCTTCAAATTAAACAGAGTCCGTCCTTGGCCCATAAAAATCACTTGTGCCATTTTTTTGATTACACTGCTTAAGGATAATGTATAATAGTTCCTAATGTATTTTGCCTTTCTAAACTCGAAAAAGATTATTTTTTAATGGATCCATTTTTTAATTATTTTCTAAAATTATAATTTACCCGGAGGTACACATTTAATAGTTGTACTCCCCCTTTGGAAATATAAGTCCCATCATCATCATCTTATATGCCCAATTAAAGGAAATTATGATGGTGGTGTAGGAACAATCTCCAAAAAAATAAAAAAATTGATTTTTTGAGAAATTCTTTTTTTTCCTTATAAAAAAAAAATAAGAAAATATTTTTTTTCTATTTTTAACATTATCATTTAGAAAACAATGTCCAAATGTAAAAGAACAATGGATAAATGTAGAAAATAGAAAAATCACGATTGGTTATAAAGTAAAATACACTCAGAAAAATGGCATTCTTAAATCTGAGTAAAATCCATACTCCAATTTAGTTTAACAATTTTACTCCAGTTTATTTAAAATTTCCTTGCGAGAAGGAAAATTAACTAGATATGAGTACAGTTTCCTTATCTCAAAGACAGAAGAAATAGTACATATAATCAAAATAGGGTAGTAAATTTACTTAAAAACATTTCTTAGGATCTAGTAAATACTTCTGACAATTAAGTATATTCATACTTTTGCGGAAGAAAATTTACTAGCTTTTATGAAAGAAAATGACGAAGAAAATGTTTGCATGGAAAAATCCATTTAGAAAGTTTTTACTTAAAAATATGTTTATTACTTCAAATAAAGTAAATATATGTACTTAAATTAATGCCATGTTCCTCATACATTCAAGTATAAATGAACTTATAAAAATACTTCAGTGTGTTTAGAAAAATACACGAATAGTAGTCTAAAAGCAATTCTCGTTTATTAGCAAAGACTGTCTTTATAAGTACTTCATATATTACTCTAAACAATCACTGCGAAGGCGCCTACCTAGCCTCCGCAGCAGTCATGGTGAAATAGTTCAACTCTTTATGGTATAAGTAAGATGAAACGTTTGAGAACTATTCCATGTTGTCATTTTTCATATGAGTGTTGCATACTTTGAAGCGAAATAATTTATTTCATTTATCAAGTAAAGTCGTAGTCAGGCTGAGTACAAATTTACCTGGTTTAAGGAAAAATTTCCGAAAATTTTCCTCAGTTTGATTATAAATTTACTTGGTATGACTACAAATTTACTTAGTTTGAGTAACAATTTACTTGGATTGAGGAAAAAAATCGATCGACTTAGAATCACTTTTTGAATCGATTTAGCAATGTTCGTCCGTCTGTCCATCTATTCTTGTAATCACGATACAGGCCGCAATTGTTGCCAGAACCAAACGAAACTTTGCACAACGAACAGATTTATATATAGCTCCCATTCAAAGTTCGCTACCGATTTGACTTTTAATGCTCTAGATACCACATATTTTAACAAATCTTCTTTAAATTTGGCAAAATATCTAATGTTTCCACTAGAAACACCCATGGTGAAAATGGGTCAGATCGGTTCAGATTTATATATAGCTTTATATTTATATTCGCTCCCAGCTTGACTTTCCCCCCAAAAACTACGTATTTTCAGAGAATTTCTTCATATTGAGCATAACACTTTATACTTGAACTGGAAAAACCTACTGTGTATCATTCCATGTTTGTATATAGCCCCGATACCAATATTCTTCTCGATTTGACAAATTGGGTCAGGTCATATTAGCCTATGATTAGGACGCATACAAAAATCCTTCCCGTTTTCAATTTTTTAACGAATTGAATTGTATTCAGATTGAAAGTGGAGTGTATCACACAGTCGGCCCCGCCCGACTTTAGCCTTTCCTTACTTGTTTTAACTTAAAGTAGTGTTCTTCCTTTTTACCTTACTTTTTACATTGTTTGGAACCACAGTTCAATAGAGAGCTTCGATAACAAAAACTTTAATAACGAGTTATTTTTGCCTTCAATAACCTGAAATGTAAAATGACGAAATCCACATTTTCATAATTTTTTAGAAGATATATTTCTGAGATAAAAATTTAATTGTAAGAGTCAAAATATCGCAACTTTATGAAAGAAAAATGGATACGCACTCATCATTCTTAAGAAATGCTTGATTTTTAGAGGTTGTGAAAAATCCGTTGCACTTTTTTCCAATTTTTTTCTTAATTTATGGATCCCTGAAAGCACCTTAATTATAAATTTTTATTCTTATAGTAGTTTTTTGTTGTATTTCATTTTTTAGAAATAGTTTGTAAAATAAATAGAAAGAATCAACATCTTTCGAATGATGCCTAAATTTTGAATATCGGACGATAAATGAAGTGAAAATAGTTTTTTTTTCAGACTATAAATTTTCAAACTCTTTTACAAAAATGAGCTCTGCAGCGTCAATTACCTTCTAATGTCCATCATTTAGACTTCATTCGAAAACTATAGCCATTTATTTTTTACAAAATACTACGAAAAGTGATTTCAAGGGTCTATTAATTCAGAAAAATATTTTGGAGAAAAATGCAACACAAAAAAAATTCAAAGAGAAAACTTGATTTATAGGGTTGTTTTCAGGAGCGTTTAGCTCCCAGACGGTTTGATCCAGCAACGAAATATTTTGCAGATCATCATTAAACAATCCTATCTTCATTTCTGGGGTGTGACTGGAAATTATTTTTGCATTTCTATGGGCCCTCGACCCATCCTAATATACATTTGTACATATTCTTGTTTGTGACAAAGTGATTGTTTTTTTTCTTCATTTACGTTTTTGTTATCGCCGCTTAGTAGGTTTTCTTTTTTATTTTTTCACTTAAATATTTATTAAAGATAAATTAAAATTGTAAAAATGGAAAGGATCTCTTCAACCCCAAATACAGTAAAAAAAACTAAGTGACTTATAACAAAGCCTCCATCCATCCAAATCCTCCCCAAAACGTTTTCAATTTTGTCCCACTGTCTGTTTGTATGTTGCAAATAATATACTCGTTTACATACATAATAATTATTAAATCTAAATAAAGCAAATTTAATATATTGTATATGGAAAATATAAAATCTTTAGTATTTTTTGGTCAACATCTAATACACAAACATACCTACATAAATACATATTTTTCAATTTCAAACATTTTAGAATTTAAGTAAAAAAAACGCAATTATTACAAAATGATATTAAACCAAAACGTATTCTAAAAGAAACAAAACGTATTTTACATACCTACAACATACATATATATCGGTACAATCGTTATTAATATTTACATAGGTTTATAAATACAATGCAGATAGATCACTTGTTAATTATCTCAAATCAAATCTCAATAATATTAAAAAAAAGAAAACAAAACATAAAAGAACATAATATGTACTCCAAAGAAAATCTCAATCTCTTAAATTTTACATTTCGATATTATTATTAACAAATTAATAGCTTTAAAATGAAATTTATTTATCTTCCTTTCGATTTTAATGATGACTGATCAATAAATACCAAAAAAAATACACATGCATCCACATATACTATATAAATATGTATGCGTGTGTACATATAACAAATTGTGTTTATTCAAATTTATACAAGTTCGGAATGCAGCAGCATTTTTTTTTGGATTGAAAAAAAAAAATATGGTAAAAACGCGATTTATGTGGTATTCGTATGCAGAGCTGTTCGTATATTGTCAACAGTAAAGGCCCTGTGTGCAGTCGGGAAGATGCGTTCTTAGTTTAGGGGGATTCCTTCTAAATGTTAGGGAAAATACTTTTTATGTGCCACCTTGACGTATAAGTGTTATTAACATGGAAATTGTAATTAATCATACGTTACGAAATAATCTTCTTTAAAATATCTATAAAAATAAAACCAGAAAAAAATCTTTCATCTGTAGTAGCAATATTTTATGTTGCGTTCGTTCACCTTCATTATAAATAATAAATTTAATTTGTTGTATGGGCGTGTAATAGAATGAAAATACCTTTTAAATTTTGTTCACTCTGTGATGAGTTTGTTGAATACTGCTGCTGCTGTTGTTGTTGTTGTGATGCTGCTGCTGCTGCTGCCACAGACCAAAAGGGATTACTAACATCCTGCTTGATATTTTCATCGACAATGCATTCAAGACAAAACGTATGCAAACAATTCAAACAACGTGGATCCTTGAAGATATCATTACAAATTTCGCACATCAAGACCAGGGGGGTTTTTGGTGGTATTGTGGCATTCTCCTGGAGTGGGCGAGTGGAATTTCTGCAAAGAAATCGAATCATTCATTTGAGGACGATTTAATAGTCGGACTGATTACACCATGCAACAAAAAATGTTTGTATAACATTTTCTGATATTTTTTCTAAATATCGAAAAAGGATATTGCCAATTTTACTTTCACATAGAAATATTTCACAGTGGCCAAATTCCTATAAATTTTTTATTTACCATCATAAAGTTCTGAAATTTGTTATTTTGATATGTGACATTATTTCTAATTAAAATAAAGACGGCGTTTTAATTATTTCAAACCACGCTTATAAGGTAATGCTACCAATAGGTCAATTCAAAAAATAAATATTCTTATATTTATATTTTCAAAAATATTTTCAAAGCTATAAATATTGGTAGATAGTGGGTGCTACAGTGGGTTGTATTTCCATTCTATTTGAATTCCAAAAGTACAAATTTTGAAAATCCATTATCAGACGTACATAGTGCAAAATAACCTAACTTCATGATTCAACCAATTTTTGCCGTAAAAGAAAAAGTACGAATTTGGAAAAAAAACTTTTTATTTTGCGTGTCTATGCAGTCAAAGGAATGTATACACCGCGCCCATTTGGTTGGTACCATTTTTACCACCTTGACGTTTCTACGCAATTTAAATTTTATCATTCTAGCTGTAGTCGTTTAGTTGGTACTATTTTTATCCCTCTGTACCATTGTATCCCTTGAAAGTACTAATTTCGAAAAATTCGTCTATTTTCCGTGTCTACACAGTCAGAGGAATGTATACTCCGAATTTCATGACTCTAGCTGCGGTCATTTGATTGGTACTATTTTTATCCCCTTTTTTCATTTTAACCCCAAAAAGTACGAATATTGAAAGATCCGTGTATTTTACTTGTCTATGCAATTAGAGGAATGTATACACCGAATTTCATTATTCTAGGTACAGCCGTTTGGATGGTACCATTTTTATCCCTCTATTCCTATTTTACATCTTAAAAGTACGAATTTGGAAAAAATACTTTTATATTATGTATCTACTCAATTAGAGAAATGTACACACCGAATTTCGTGTTTCTAGTTGTTGTACCATTTTATCCCCTTTTTTTGCCCCATTTCACCCCCTACAAATAAGAATCACTTTATGGTGCACGTTTTTGCTATAACAGGAATGCGCATACCAAATATCAACATATCATATAAACAGACATATTCAAAAAACATGCTTAAATACGCTAAAATGTTAATGATGATTATGGGTATTTTTAGTCCTTGTGAGGGAAAAATTTTTCCCTTTGGGCCGATTTCGCCCCATTTCAATCCCAACCGATCTACGACTATAAGACGCATTTATGGAAAATTTGAACGTTCTAGCTCCTTTCGTTTAGATGCTAGCGTGCTTTCAACAGACGGACGGACATGGCTAGATCGTCTTAGAATTTTATGACGATCAAGAATATATATACTTTATAGGGTCTCAGGTCGATATTTCAAGTTGTTACAAACGGAATGACAAAGTTAGTATACCCCCATCCTGGAGGTGGAGGGTATAAAAATGGGCGGGACACACCCACTTTTTTAATAAAGAGGAAATTTCCGTTTGCAATAATATGGCTCGCTTAAAATGGCTGCTTAGAGTGAATAAGTACTAATGATCCCTTGGACTACAAAATGGTGTATAGTAAGATGGGTCACGTAAATTATTATTGATTTAGAATAACTCTTAGGTCGTATTATTGGACGTTTATATTGATATCTTGTGGTTTTTCAAGGTGGCGGAAAAAAGCTCATATCTCTTGGAAAAATTTAGTAAGATGTGTTATGAAAAATATATAGAAGGAATCAATACCTTTCGAATGAATATCGGACGTAAAATGAAGCCACTGACTCCATGTTTGTAAAATAATTTAATACAGGAGATGAGCCATAGCCAACATTTTCGAACTCTTTTTACAAAAATGTTCGCTGCGGCGTCAATTTCCATCCGAAGTTTATCGTTTAGGCATCATTCGAAAGGTATTGACATATTTATTTTTTTATTAAATACTAACACCAAATACTAAAAATGTTTCAGTTGTCACTATGAAAAAACACACAAAAATACTATAATTCGACTTTATTATTTAAGTTACTCTAAGCCAAGAATCAAAATTTATATTTAAAGTGCTTTCAAGGGTTTATTATTTCAGAAAAATTGACAAAAATGCAGCACAAAAAATTACACGGAGAAAACATGATTTTAAGGAGCGTTTAGCCCACAAACGGCTTGATCTAGAAGCGAAATATTTTGCAAATCATCATTAAACAATCCGAACTTTATTTTCGTGGGGTGGCTGGAAATTGTTTTTCCGTTTGTATGGACCGCGACCCAGCCTAGTGTATAGTCACAAACTCTTCTCCCTCCTGCTCTTATAGTTTTGCTCAAATCAATGTTGGATATTTTTATTTTCATTTGGCTCAAGATAACATAAACAATTAAAATTATAAGCTCAACTATCAACATCTTTAATACATTTTTATTATTTTTAAAGGTTATTTTTTTGGAACACCTAAAACACAAGTGAATACGTATTCGAATTTCACAAACAGTATAGGCAAATGAAGATTACAACCCAAAAATTTGCAGAAAATGTTTAATTTTGCATCCAAAAAGTTGACACAGAAATCATGGACTACTACTCATTCGAAGTTGTAAATAAACGG
Organism: Polietes domitor; assembly: GCA_947397865.1. NCBI lineage: Eukaryota > Metazoa > Arthropoda > Insecta > Diptera > Muscidae > Polietes > Polietes domitor. The sequence goes on along the minus strand of OX377619.1, from coordinate 66,273,356 downwards.
CTTTTTTGTTAGAATATATGCAAACTAGAATTTTGAAGTTGGAACCACTGTAAAACCTACCCAGCAAAAACTCTCATTACCAAGTAATGTGGGGAATAATGCATAACCAAAAACCTTGACTACTTATTTTTTTGCATCCGTTTCTAATTATTTTTATAAAGGGATTGTAAAAAAATAAGTACTTCCACGCACGCTTACAAAACGTTGAGAAATACATAAGTTCTTCCACGCACGCTTACGAAAAGTTAATAAATAAATACTTCTAAACGAGTTGTAAAATAAGTGGCCTCAGGAAGATACAAAATAAGTCATTATTGATAACCAGCCAAAAATCTATTATCAATAATGGGCTTAATAAGTGATGAGAACAACACCTTTATTAAATTATATATTTTGTATCGACTTGTTAAAAATCTGAATACAGAATTTAGGGCTGTGTTTCTTTAAGCCTAAATAAATAAGCTGTTATAACAACAGCACTGCTATTCTCTGACTCACCACTAAAATGTAGAAGATTAATTTTTAAAATGTGAAGTTCTATGAAATTGAACTTACCAATAACTACTTATTTAAACCATTATAAGGAAGTAATTATTTCATACTTCAAAATAATGCGGGGCGTAACGAGCTGTCATTACTAGGTAAAGCTAAAAATAATTAGGTGTCATTACCAAATTTTTGCTGGGTATATTAGAAAATATATTTTTTGAAAATATGAAATGGTTTTATTTTGATTGTGTTCTATCATTTGTTATCAAAAATTATTAAAAAATTGGATTTTTGGCCGTTTTTTATCTCTGTCCATTGGTTTATGAATAGTCTCCAGAAAATTGGGATTTTTTTAAATCACTGGCACGAAAAAAACATAAAATGCCAAATTCCCACTCTCTGTTACCAGTATTGAAGAGGAGAATCTCTGCTAAAAATGCTTAAAATTTCATTTCAAGTTCCCCACTTAGTTTATTCACATTTTACTTTTTAAGAGGGACAACTTGATTGAAATGGTTGTTAATGCTAATCTAATACAGATAGAAGCATGTAATTTTGAATTTAATTTAGCAGATATTCTCCTCTTTTATTTGTCGGTGGGATAGTCAGATGTGGGGATTTTTCCCCAACGATGGGGATTTTATGATGGTCAAAAGCACAAAAAAATTGAAATGTGGGTATTTCATAAAATATTTCGGGGATTTTGTGGGGATATTCGAAGTATTTTGAAAAATATTCCACATTTGATTTTAAGTGGGAATGCAAATGTATCTACAAAAGTCTATAAATTTATTACTTCAAAAAAGAAAATGGTATCGCACAGTTGTTCAGAATCAAAATCCACCGGCCAATATTCAATAACTTTTGTTCTAGTAAACACTTTTGAGTTCTGTAAAAAATGAAATTAGACAAGGAGAATACAAGAATTATTTTGAGATATTAACATTGACAATCGGGCAATCGGATATATTTTAGAAATTAGCCCAAAGTTCACTACTTTTCGTGTTTTTTTCAATTTTAAAGAAAAGTAAAATTTGTTTTAGTTTTTTTCGTTTGTATTTGTTTGGTCTGTAATCAATATTTGATTTCAACTAAACTGATTTGAACTCTATATTTAGTATAATGCAAATTTATTTACAAATAGCATGGTAACATCATGATTTCCACCCTGTCAAAGGTTTTGTCAAGTAGCTTCGCATCGACTTTTCAACATCAAACCCGACCTCTTTAAGGAAATGATTCTCACAGACGAACGAGAAGCACAACTCACTTGCCGAATATGCGTTTAAAAATCGCACCAAGTAATAAAGTACACATGCCATCTTACAAGCATCTCATTGAGTTGCATATGTATGTAAGTATGTGTATATGCCATTACCCAGCAATACTTCTAACGTGTCAACGCTCGTTCCATTGTGAGAATCATTTCCTTAAAAGAAATTTTCTCGAATTCTTTAAAATAAAACAACTTCTTTATAATGGGGATTTTTTATGACTATTTTAGGGACAAAGATGATCAAAATATTCCATGTTTATTGACAAATACACAAATCATTCCAAATTTATATTTGTTTTTGTCGAATTCTTTGATATAAAACCACTTTTTTGTGTTTTGAGGATAATTGGGAATTTTTCATAACTATATTGGGGACATGATATTTAATATTTTTTGGAAAATTGTATCCTTCGAAACTTTGTAGTCCATTTAAGGAGCAACAGGATGAGGAAATGAATGAAAACTAAAAATGCCAAATAACTAAATTTTGCCTATAGTTTCAAATGTATATCTTCCGGTTCAAGTGTAATATGGACTGTCGGACGGTGTAATCGCTGCTCGAATAGCTACGCTTCTAGCAGCCCCTCTGACTCTAACCTAAGAAAAACTTCAGTTTTTATACCCTCCACTTTTTGTCATTCTGTTTGTAACACTTTGAAATATTGGTCGGAGACCACATAAAAAGTATATATACACTCTGTCGTGGTAAAATCCTAAGACGATCTAGCCATGTCCGCCTGGCTGTTGAAAGCACTCTAGCTACCGCGTGAAATGAGCTACGAGTTTCATTTTCCGTAAATGTGTCTTATGGTTGCAGATCGCTTGGGATTGAAAGTGGACGAAATCGGCCCAGAGGGAAAAATGTTTCCCTAACAAGAACTGAAAATACCTCCTAATATTTAGATCATTTAAGCAAAGTTTTTGAAAATATCTGTTTTATGCACTTGTTTTTTTTTTTGCGTACATTCCTCTAGTAGCGTGAAAACTCCAAAAAGTACAAAAAATATTTAGCGGGTGAAATGGGGTAAAAAGGGATAAAAATGGTACCAATGATACGACAACATCTACAAACATGAAATTCGGTGTGTACATCCCTCTTATTGCGAAGATAAGTAAAATAGAGGGATTTTTCGAAATTCGTACTTTTAAGGGATACAATTGGAAAAGAGGGATAAAAATGGTACCAATCAAACCGCTGAAGTTGAAATCATGAAATTCAGTGTATGCATTCATCGGACTGTGTAGACGCGAAAAAAGGAATTTTTCGAAATTTGTACTTTTAGGCAGAAAATGTGGCAAAAGGGGATAAAAAAGGTACCAACCAAACGGCTGCAGTCAGAATAGTGAAATTCGGTGTGTACATTGCTCTGACTGTGTAGATGCAAAAAAATAATGTTATACTTTGATATTCGTACCTTTAGGGTCAAAACGGGATGAAATTGGTACCAAGCAAACGGCTGTAGCTAGAATCGTACATTGCTCTGTGTGCATTGCTCTGACTGTGCATATGCAAAAAATTAAAGTTATAATTTGATATTCGTACCTTTAGGGTCAAAACGGAATGAAATTGGTGCCAGGCAAACGGCTGTAACTAGAATCGTGAAATTCAGTTTTTACATTCGTCTGTCTTCGTAGACGCGCAAAATATGAGTATTTCTTTAAATTCGTCAAAATGAAAAAATAATAAAATATATGTACCTAGAATCATGAAATTAGATGTGTACATTCCAATATGGATCCGAAACATAACGAATTTTTTGAATTTTTTTACTGAATCATTTTAGCTGAATCAAGACATTGCAAATGGGGGAAATGCTTCTCCCATAACTAAGACTGACAATACTTGAGCAAGACAATTTTAGCGACACTTGTGTAAAAATGTCGTTGACGATTTGTGAGGAGTGTCCTCAACGACATACTGTGGTCTTTAAAAAATGGGAAATTATTTTATAAAAACCTTCCACAAATTATTTTGAATTTGCCCCTAAACGTATACTGCCAATAGGTGTCACAAAATTTTGAAAAATTTTTATAAGTTGGGCCAACTTTATCACAATGCGTATTTAGGTAACATTCGCATGAACACATGTATCCAATTTATATTTGGACTTGCAGAATACGTTACGCCTCTTTATTAAGTTGAACCCTTTATGAACATTTTCTTAATATTTATGAACAAAGAACTAATAAACAAAAGTCGATTTACAATATGTTTAATGTATGGACATTTTATTATTTATTTTTAACTACCCCATCGTTCATAAATATCAAGAAAACGGTTCGTTCATTTATGTTCCAAAGCACTTAAAACAAGAATCCTACCATTTAACATAACTAATTGAATTTATTTCTCTTTTTTTTTCCTCCAAACAGTCTCACAACGATCTCCCGTTCTTTGAAAAAGACATCAACTGCGACACCAAATATTACCGACTAGTGCAGCCTGCTGGCCGAAAACCGAATTCATTGTGTATTTATAAAACCAAAAAGAAAATGATCTGAATAGTTTGTGTGTGTAGCGCAAAAACTTCAAATGACGTCAGAGGATCTCTTACAAGCCGGACACGTGGTCAAAGAGCGATGGAAGGTGGTGCGAAAAATTGGAGGTGGTGGTTTCGGCGAAATCTACGAAGGCCAAGATTTGATAACACGCGAACAGGTAGCTTTAAAGGTGGAATCGGCCCGGCAGCCCAAACAAGTCCTCAAAATGGAGGTGGCCGTACTTAAAAAGCTGCAGGGCAAGGAGCACGTTTGCCGTTTCATAGGCTGCGGTCGTAACGACCGATTTAATTATGTTGTTATGCAACTGCAAGGCAAAAACTTGGCCGAACTTAGGCGCTCTCAGCCCAAGGGTGCTTTTTCTGTGAGCACAACACTGAGACTGGGACTGCAAATACTTAGAGCAATAGAGTCTATACATTCTGTGGGATTTCTACATCGTGATATTAAACCTAGCAACTTTTCAATGGGACGTCTGCCTTTGAACTGTCGGCGAGTGTACATGCTGGACTTCGGACTGGCCCGACAGTATACAACAGGTACCGGCGAGGTGCGCTGTCCACGTGCTGCAGCTGGTTTTCGGGGCACCGTGCGCTATGCTTCGATCAATGCCCATCGCAATCGGGAAATGGGTCGGCATGATGATCTGTGGTCGCTCTTCTATATGCTAGTAGAATTTGTTAATGGTCAGTTGCCTTGGCGCAAAATCAAGGACAAGGAACAGGTCGGTTTGACCAAGGAGAAATATGACCACCGAATTTTGCTAAAACACTTGCCTTCTGATTTCAAACAATTTCTGGAACACATACAATCTTTAACATACGCTGATCGCCCCGATTACGCGATGCTAACTAGTCTTTTTGAGCGTTGTATGAAACGCAGAGGAGTCAAGGAATCAGATCCCTATGATTGGGAGAAAGTAGACGCTATTAGTGGGACAACGGTTCCTTCAACCATTACCTGTAGCCAAGCAAATCAAACTAATCCGGCTCAACTGAAAAACGATTACATCCCAGGCAATATAACTCAAATGACAGTTGCCGCCTCCAACATTAGCGGAACGGAGCACCTGCCGCGGCAGAACGACGTTGACACGGCCCCCATAGCAACCACTGAGCCCCTACATATCAAAGACAAAGTGAGCCGAAAGCCGCTGTCTTTGTACATGTGTGCCATATATCCAAATTAAAACGTTAATAGATATTTGAACATTTTATGTTGGACGAATTTCTGGTTATGCGATAAATCTACATTAATATTCTAACTCCGATGCGTTTTCAACAGAGAAATTTCAACATTAACTTTACGAACGATGTTATTTTGTTAAATGATATATGTTACATTTGGGCAAGTGTTAATTTTTTCATCCTGGATTTATTTATATAAGAGACGACGTACGTATTCTGTGCAATAAATTTTCACCCAATTTCACCAGTAGTAGCCGATGTCGTCGTAATTTCGACAACATTTGATCCTTCGAGAGACTGATCACACAATCAGAATTGCATTTCATGCTGAGCCATTAGAGGCCGTTAGAAATTCGCTTGGCACCAACAGAAAAATAAGAAGAAGATTCAGTTCTGCGAAAGTAACAAGGAATATACCGGAGGCACAGGAGCAGACAAACCACTTAGGAGAGGCAGGCACAAATTCCACTCTCTATGCAAGTCTTGAACAACAACAATGGCACGATGTTGAAGATGCAGGCCAACTTTATGGCTTCGAGTCTGGATATATGATCTCGTCATGACAACAGCCGAGGGAAACTCATGACATTACTTTTAAAGTCGAAGACGACAGCCAGAAGTTGCCGTGGTCCTCTTAGCTTGCTTAACGCTTATTCATTTCTGATTTATGACAATTGGTGCCAATTGATGCTGTCGTGCTACCTTTGGCTATGCCCCACGGATAACTTCAGGATACGGGTCGTGTAGTTTTGGCTGGGTAACTTCCACGGAGAACACCAACAGAAAGATTGACCTATTCTAATATGTGTCTAGGCGAGTAAATCAACTGTTATAAAATTAAAAAGGAAAAACTTTCAATATTTTCTTTCTCTTATCTTCCTTAGCTAAGTGTAGTGTAGGCGAAACAATATCGTCCATTGGAAGCTTTCGCTACGTAAGGGTCTGGACCAGCCATCCTATAACCATGGTTACTCCGTGGTCTAATCTCTGAGTCATTCCTAACGACAATATTGCCACCCCCCGCCCCCCCAGTAACAAGTGGATTCACTTACATGTCGTTTATGCTCATTTCACCATGGTTAACAATGCGCTACCCTCCGAATGGATGCTGGGTTCCTGTTTTTCATAGATCGGAATGGTGGAGACGCCACAGTCTCACTGCCTTTCAGCTGTTATGGAGCGCATCACTATCTGAGCTACATAGAAAGTGATGCGGTGGCCGCGGCTGGACAAAGGGTATGTTTTGAACTAGATTTGAAGACTTTTAGAATCACATCCTAATATTTTGTTTTTTTTTTTTTTTAATAGGATCGGCGTTAGTCGGCCGTTTGCACTGCAGCGGGGTCACGTCGGAGAAGTCAACATCTAGTCGAGTACCGCTGTGCGGGAACAGTAGCAATCAACTGTGGTTTTAAACTTTATTGTAGATTTTCGATGTAGGGTGAATGTTTTGTAATTTTAGCATAGGTTTAGGTATTTAGTTTCCATAATTGTTCATAATAGTTTAATTCGTTTTGGTTATGTTTTTTTCTTCTAATTCAGAGTAATTGCGCGTGTTTCGTTTATTTATTTAAAGTAAATTGCTTGCTTTTCAAAAACAAAAATTATTATGTCATGTCATAATTTCATACAAATCATGAACTGTATTTGTATTCAATAAAAGAATCAAAAGAATCGAACAGATGGTCCTTGTCCTCTTCCCCCTCACCCAATAAGGAAAAAGGTATGTATTATGTATGTATGAATAAATTAAAAAATTTAATTTGATTTACAATTGTTACTGGGTTTAAATGTGTGCAGTGTGTCCATGTTTTTGGGAAAATCGAGCTTTTTTGACAAAAAAAAATATTTTGGTAGAGCACGGTAAACAAAAAATACCAATCTGGATATTTTTGTAAAATTATAATTTTCGCGAGGGATATGTTTTGAGATGTTCACGAGCTCTATCCATCTGATCATTTGTATTAAAAACTAACGCCGCTTGTATCATATATAAAGTCAGTCGCGAAAATCTCTGGAATTGTTATAAAAATTCTAAATTTCTGTTTGCAATTGCATCTGGATTTCTGAAACTTTTCTGTCACAAATATTCACTATCACTATTTTGTCAGCAATCATATGTCAAAAAATCTTTTGGTATTCTCACTATAGGATAAAAAACTACGAGGGTATTTCTAAATGAACTTTTCACAATTTTGAGTTTACAGTCAACATTTGTCCTAGTTCACAGCTATTTCAGCCCGATGACTTGAGAAACAAAATGATATAGTTTTTAATAGATTTTTCCCCAACAAACATAAATAATTCCTCAGGTCAAGTCAACCGTCAACCACGAGTGTTTGAAATCACTTTGAAATAAAAACGATGAAAAAGTTCTAGATATGGATACAAGTAAATTAATATACAGTGGATAAAAGTCAAAGCCGTCGTACATTAGTTAACATTTTATTTATCCTTGAATATCTGCTTATATTGATATGGTACAGACAAACACTGAATCAAAAATTTAGAAATACTTTCAAAATTTCGTGAACGATTGCCTGTAAATCGCAATCGCTAAAGTGGCCAACCAATGTGTTGAATGCAGAAAACTTGCTTTCAGAAGAGGGCAAATCTCTTCGAGACATTTCAAAAACAATGGATAGAAGTCCTTCTACAACAGATTGAATACGAGGCCAGAATAAAATATTTACTGAAATAGAAGAACGTTTCATTGTCCGAATATCAAAGGCAAATTCGTGCCCAAAATTTACAACATTCGCAAAAAATTATGCTGCAAAGAAGATTAGTCCGCAAACTATCGTAAGATTGAGAAATATTTTGCGTAATTTCAGAGTAATTTGCCATAATATTACTATACGTAGCTTGGCGGCACGGATGTCGTAGAAGAGCTAGGAAGATGCCATTGATTACACCATACGACAGTCTAAATTACACTTGCAACGGATGATACACGTATGAAACTATAGGCAAAAAATTGAATTAATAGGCGTTTTCAGATTTGCATTTCCTCATCCTGTTTCCCCTTAAAAGGACTAAAAGTTATCCAAGAATATCATTTTTCAAATAATTATTTTGAAAACATATTCTCACCCTACCTATGCTTCCAACTATATTAGTTAAATTAAATTCCATGTTTCTATCTATATTAGTTAATCACTAACAAAAATTTTAAGTTTCCCCGCTTAAAAAATACAATACGAATTAAACTAAAAAACTAAGGGGGGGGGGGGGAATTTAAAATGGTTGTTAATGGCAAACTAGAAGTTATTGCGGTTTTTATAAAAATGCACTAAAATAGTATAAATCTGCCCTTTATACTGGGTCATATAGCAAGTTGTTAATATTGTTTGATAAGGCTCGGGTCGGATTTTAATTTCTAGCGGTTTTTTCTCAATACAATTCTCATGGTGAATTTTATTCAAGAAAAAACTCAGCGGGCTCCCGCTTTCATCTGATATAAATACACCTACAAGGCGTATTTATACAGGTGATACCGGCAGAGCAAAAACAAATTCGGCAACAACAAAATACAATTTTTTGAATGGTGAGCCATACTGTCAAAGCTAAATATATGGGATTTGACAGTTTCAGTCGGCGGGCTCCCGCTTTCATCTGATATAAATACACCTTGGCCACTTTTGAATATAAGCCCTCGATATTCGACTGATTCAGAACCATATCGCACCTGTTCCACAAAAGTGTAACATCTCAAAATTTAACAATGGTCCTTTAATGTCAAAAATATCTATTTACCTACCGTAAAAATCGCCCATTATTTTGTCTCCTCCTTCGTAAAAAGGAGGAGTTGACAATAATTTTTGCAGACAACAGGACGACGCCTATTAGTTTTTAATTGTTTATCCCCTGATGATGGTTGACGAAGACAATCGAAATATTTGGAAAATAAAATATGTAAAAATAAATAATAAAACAACACCACCTGTTTCTTCATGGCCTCAAGCTGAATCAATCGATAAGAAAAATCCCTTATGTTTTCAGAATATCTTCTTCAGACTCAGCTATAGAGTTACATCATCTTGGGTTGTTTCATTTAAATTTTAGATTTTGAATTGTTATCCCTTTGTGAAACAAGTACGATATGTATGCATGTACATAAATGCTAAATAAACACTTCATCGGTGGAAGCGAAAATTCACATCTTCTCCTTACTAAGTCAAAGTCGGTATATGTAATTTCATCTCACCTGGAAATATTCGAGGCCGTTTCGAATGAATCCGAAGATGTACTATTCTTTGGTGTATTGTTTAAAGATGACACGGAAGCTGACGACGCTTGTGTTACCAATATCGAAGGATGTTTTTGTTGGGGTGGCAGAAAATAATGTAGTTTTTGCTTTAAAGGTGAACTGATGGTGTCTTTTGTAATTTTCCTAAATTCCAATTCCACTGAACTATTTGCAATGCCCCCAATAGGTGGGTCAATCAAATTGAATGACATTTTCGATTTTCCATTCGTTTGTTCTCCATCGTCCGTTAGAATGCAGCTACTCAAACTGCTGCTTTGTACAGATATGGAATTAGCAGCACTTAATACGTTGTCGAGCACGGACTCGGGCGATGGGCAACATTTCGCTGGCACTTTCATGCCTGTGGATACTGAGCCCAAAGATAATTTACGTCTTGATTCATGTTTTTGGCTAGAAGGCATTGTACCGAAGCCACATCTTGGCCTAGAATACTTGATGGAGTTTAGCCTTTCGGGCGCCATCGTTAACGATACTGCCGTATCTGTTTGAGGAGCCGATCTACAAGGCTTTTGGCTTAAAACGATAGGCACCGCCCAAAAATTACCTGCAGACAAGGATTTCTTGCTTGCATTTGTATTTTCCTCGTTCGGATAGTTTATTTTAACATTTTTCCATTTTACACTACTGCTAGTTGTTGTGGTCGTCGTCGTGCTGCTGGTGGTTGCAATGATATTTTCTGCACATGTGTCATTCGTATTGGCAACGGTCATTGGCCTTGTTACGTCCGCTTCCGTCTGGTTGATTGATTTATTGATTGTCTGCTGTAATGGTTTGTTGGAATTTCCCCATTGCTGCTGTTGTGTTTTTAGTGAAATTTGTTCGGCACTCAAACTTAAGCGTAACTTTTCGGCAGAGAATATTTCCAAATTTTGCAATACATTCAAAGGATTTGCTATGACCTCTGTGCTGGTGGTGGCAGTCGCAACCAGTTTGTCTTTATTTTCTCCGCGCACTTCATTGGCATCATCTCCCTCGTTATCCACTTGTTGGTAAACATTGTCAAAACTTTCTTCTGGAACTTCCCAGATATCGTCGTCCTCCTCTTCGGAGTACGTTTTTAAATTGACGTGCTGATGCGAGTCCTCAATGTCTTCGGACTTTCGTCGAATTTCATACAAATATCCACAACTCATGATAATTTATTTAGTTTTTGAATTTCTTTTTCCTAATCGGTAGAAGTGTTTCGTTCAAAGTTTAAATGTTAACTAACATGAAATGCCTGTGGTTTCTGGCACTTGATGTGCAAACCTTTCTTCTATTGTTTCCTGCTAATCCAATTATATTTAAATGTGTACATTTCCTATTCACACTTTTGAGAGAACCAGAGACCAGTAAATAAAGAAAATGCTGTGTGCGTGGTAGTAGGGTCGTTTGTTAATAAAACTTTAAATGCAAGTATATCCACAACTACAGCGGCTGGGCCAGGCCTCATGGAAGGTAGAATCCAGACGTCCGGTCAACAACTTTGACTTAAGTAAATTGTGACGTGACGATCTAGTCATGTCCGTCATTTGTTGAAAGCACGCTAACTTGCGAACGAAATGAGCCAATAGGTTGGAATTATCCTCAAATGTGTCTTATGTTTGCAGATCGCAGGGGTTTAAAATTGGGCGAAATCGATCCAGAGAAAAAAATTTCCTAACAAGGACTAAAAATATTCCCTAATATTTTGTGTATTTAAGCAATTTTCATTTTAATTTCCGCCTTATAATAATTTAAAATTTTATACGAACATTTCCCTTCAAGCGTGAACACGAACCATAAAGATATTTTTGCAAAATTTATAATTTTAGGGGGTTAAATGGGACAAAAATAGATACAAATTGTACCAAACGAGAACAACTAGAAACGTGCAGTTCGGTTTCTACATTTTCCTCTAATTGCGTAAAATTGTAAAATAATTAATTTCAAACTTTGTACTTTTAAGAGATAAAATGGGAAAAGAGGTCTAAAAATGGTACCACCCAAACGAATGTAGAATATAGAAATTTGGTGTACACGTCGCTCTGACTGCATAGACGCGGAAAATAAAGATATCTTTTTATGTTCGTACTTTTACAGTCAAAATGGGGAAATGTATAACATTATTACCGGACGAAACATCGCAGTTCATTTAAATTATATTTTTGTGTTTTATTCCACCCTTTTTAATGTATTTTGAGCTCGAGGCCTTTAGGCCCCAAACATAAGTGGTTGCATTAGTCTATAATATTAAACAATTATCTTAATTGACATAAAAATGATCTTAATTTTCCTAATATGATGTTGCACAAATACTGTTTAATACACTCCATGTAATACTGTGTAATACACTCCATGGTGGAGCGGTGGATTCGGCGCTGCCGAACTTAATTAATTTTTACTTGTTAATCTTAGCTTTGGTCATGTAAAGTCCAAGTCAAAATATAATTTGACAATCATTTTGATTTTAGAGTTTAGTTATCTAAGGCTTTATGGACTGTAAAATGTTTTTTCAAATAAATTGCTTTTTTGGACACTTTTAAAACGCGATCTTCGTCCGGAACGTCCATGTTCTGATTTTTCTAAACCGCAGTTTTTTGCGAATTCAATTTTCTAAATTTCGAATTTGTCTTTAAAACAACTTTTTTCAATTGTCTTTCTTTTCTGAAATGAAGAGGATGTTTAGAAAAGAAAGTCATTTTAAAAAGAAATGGAATATTTAGAAACTCGAAATTGCAAAAAAATGCGGTTTGGAAAAATAACAGCCCTTTCATGCCTTCCATGGAAGTTTCAAAGCACTGCTTTTTCGCGGATTCATGTTTTTGAAATTGGACTTTGTCTTCGAAACTTATTTTTTGAAGTGAGTTTCTCATAGATTGTGTAAATCAAGGCGTATTTATATCAGGTGAAAGCAGGAGATTTTTTTCATTCAAAAGTAACCGAAACTGTCAAATCCAATATATTTTGCTTTGACAGTATGGCCCACCATTCAAAAAATTACTTGTATTTTGTTGTTGCCGAATTTGTTTTTGCTTTGTTGCTATCACCTATATAAATACGCCTTGGTGTAAATGAAGGTATCTATATATATGTGTATATAAAAATGAATCTGTGTTTGTATGTTTGTTCGTTCTTTATAGCAGCCTAAACTACTGAACCGATCTTCTTGAAATTTTCACAGTATGTTCATAGTCAACCGGTGGTGAAAATAGGCTATATAACTTTTTGATATTTTCAGTGGGCGTGGCACCTCCCACACAAATTGGGGATTTATTCGTTTTTTTATAAATTAGCATATGCTGTACAGATGTGCCAAAAATGGGCGGTATTGGAAAAGTGGGCGTGGCACCTCCCACACGAAGTTAAAACCCATTTTCGAATATATTCCGTTCTATGACAGATATTTGGTCTGAGTGCATCCAGCATCAATGTGCGTAGCTGTGCCAAAAATGGGTGGTATAGGTGGCACCTCCAATACGAAGTTAAAACCTATTATTGAATATTGTTACTTCTACGAAACCTAGAGTGCTGAAATTTTGTGTCAGTGCATCTAGCATAAACGTGCGTAGTTGTGCCAAAAATGGATGGTATTGGAAAAGTGGGCGTGGCACCTCCCATACGATGTTAAAACCTTTTATTAGATATTGTCAGTTCTAAGACACCTAGAGTGCTGAAATTTTGTGTAAGTTCATCTAGCATCAATGTGTATAGTTGTGCCAAAAATGGGCGGTATTGAAATTTTGTGTGAATTCATCCAGTGTAAATAGTTGTACAAAGATGGGCGGAAAGTGGTCGTGGCCCTTCCCATAAGAAATTAAAACCTGTTTTTGAATATATTCGACACCGAGATTCCTATATTGTTGTGTGAGTTAATTTAGTTGTAACCTGCTTAGACAATATACAAATGGGTGGTATTTGAAAGTTGGGGCATTTTTGATTTGAATTTTGTAAAATTACACTTTTTCTTTTGATTCCTTGGTCGGATCCGTTTTCTAGATCGGGCCATTAAGTATTTTCTATATTGGGGCATTAATGGTTATGTGCTTATTTCAACATTCATAGTTCTCAATTTTAAACATGCAAAAGTGGATATGAACAATAAAACCTCGATATGTATGTAGATGTTTTGAAGCAATATTTCAAATTTAAAAAGATGAAAAAACATCAGGACAGTATATGTATAGATATTTTGAATCATATTGGCCATCGAAATTCAATTTTTATTTCCGTTTTCCCACTTTCACGCCAATTTTATAGTTTTTTTCGCCTGTAGATCAAAGGCCGTAAAATATACATACATATCGTCATATGAAATAAAAAAAGGCGTAAGTTACAAAAAATTCAAAATCGACTTTTTGGTTGATTACTATGCACCGCATCAAAATACACGTACCTGCTAAATTTTACAGTCATACGACTAAAAACGACAATTTTATTTACAAAATTCTAAAAGCCGTAACTGCAAGCGCAAACATTTCATAAACCAAGCAGGTAACTTACGCCTTAAAAAAAAAACAAGTAAGAAGGCATTAAGTTCGGCCGGGCCGAATCTTATATACCCTCCACCACGGAGTGCATTCCATAGTATTACCAGCAGATTAAAATAAGTCGACTTTACATAGAAGCACAGTACCATATTACGAAAATTGTGATATTTCTAAGCACATTACTATATTTGTTTACTATTTCAAACTACAATGTATACTTATGCGCACTGTTTAAAATCGAAATTGTGAAAGTGAACATGCCTAAATATTAGGCAATTGTCAGTCAAATTTCGTATTTCTATCTGTTGTCGTTTGATAGGTACCATTTTTATACCTTTTTGTCCCATTTCGGCCCCTACAAATAAAAATCACTCTATGGTGCCCTTTTATGCTATGAAGGGAATGCGCAATGCAAATATCAAGTAAATACAAGCTAATATGTTCAAAAAACATGCTGAAATACTCTAAATATTAGGGGTATTTTCAGTCCTTGTGAGGGAAACATTTTTCCCTCTGGGCCGATTTCGCCCACTTTCAATCCCAACCGATCTGCAACCATAAGACACATTTAGGAAAAATTTGAACCTCCTAGCTCATTTCGTTCGGCCGCTATCGTTCTTTCAACAGACAGACAGACAGACGGACATGGCTATATCGTCTTAGAATTTTACCACGACCCAGAATATATATACTTTATGGGGTCTCCCATGAATATTTTAAGGTGTTACAAACGGAATGACAAAGTGAATATACCCCCATCCAGGAGGTGGAGGGTATAATAACTAACGCAAGAGAAGAAATAGAATAGAAAAGAAACAGACAAGAGAAGAGAGGCATGCAATGGGATTTTTAAAAACAGTTAGGTTTTGTTTTGTTGTTTTTGTAATAAGAGATCTTTCTGTTTTTGGTATTTTTACATTTTTGGTAAGCAGTTAGTCTTTCTTTCATTGTGTTTCTAATAAAACATATTTCTAAAAGCAAGCAGTTCATCAAATTTAAATAAAAAAATCTCGATTAAAGTGCATTTATTAAAAATGGATATTGAAACAAATTGAAATATGTCAGTAAAGGAAAAAAACAAATCAAAAACATTTAAATGCTAATGACCGAATGACTGGTAAAATGTATACAGGTCTCAATAAAGGAATTGTGTGTGTAAAAAATCCTCGAATAATGGAGATAAGATGCAAGTCTAAATTTTGTAAAAAGAGCTCATTGCGTCATTGCTCCCACTTTGCTGAAAATATAATATTTTACAGGAAAAAAAGCTGGAGATCCCACGGTTAACATGATTGGAGCATTGGGATACGATACGTCTGGAACTATTTACTTTAAAACAAACATTAAAGAGGAATATGCAATTCTTCCAAACCGAAAAGCAAAAGATACTCATGACAACGAACCTGCTCCATTACATTCTCAAAGAATAAAAATTTCTAAAAAAAAAGTGGGAACATCTCCAGGATCTTAAATCCTTCATACCAGAAGATTGCCATGATTTTTATACAAATTTGCCCTATGAAAATTAGCAATAAAACATTATGCTATACTATATTCTAATTTTTATCTATTAATGATATGAAATCTTTTTACTTAAAATGTTGTTTTTTTTTTTGCTCAATTACTTTTTATGTTTTGTTTACTATAAGTATGTCAATAAAAAACAAAATAAAAAACATTTATAGTGAATCTATTTAATGAAGAACATAGGAAAACATTTCCTAAATCGTAGCGAAATTTTTTTATTGTAACTTACGCCCTTTTCGGTTTCAGAAAATCTAATCCTCAAAAGGCGTAAGTTTCATAGCTCTGTAAATAATACAAAAATTCAAAATTGTTCTTCAAATACTAATTCCATAGTAACAACTTAGCTTAACCTAAAAAAATTTTGAAAAAAATTGGTGTATTATCCATTTTAGGAAGTTTTTTGCTTCTCCTGTAAAATTTTTGAAATGTAAGTTACGCCTTTTTTGATTTCATATGACGATATGTTCTAGTCAATAACGTAAATTGTCCGTATGGGGCATATTTGTATCCAATTATCTTTGCTGTATATAACAAAAAAATTGATTTTTTTCCTTTATTTCCCACTTGTGTTGTTACATCCAATATGGATTCAGTTTAATTCGGGTCATTACAATTGGAGCTAGAAGATGGAGAAACTCGTAACAATACCATAAAACATGATTGGAAATTTAAGGGAACAACGACATCCTAAATAAATTTTATTCGTTTTTCCCCGTCTGAAGAACACACACAGCAATTCTTATTTTATTCATAATTTGCTGAGGTTGTAGACTTTTTTGGCATAGCGTATTTGCTGCCGAAAATTTTCATATAAATGAATTTATATATTTACTCTTAATTTCGACTATAACTTTTATTTTACATTTTCTATAAAAGAAAATCTGAAATACTAATTTAATAAAAGTACTACGCGTCTAGTGGAAAAAAATAAAAATCCTAATCTATAATGAAGGCTTTTAAAATGAATTCTTTTGGATGTATGATTTAGGAACATTTATTTTGTAATCGTTCAATTTGTAATATTTTTTTCTTTTCCATTCCACGTTTCATATGTTTAACATTTTGTTTCAACGAACTGCGACCTATTGTCATGGACTTCGTTATGAGTTTTCGCATGTTATCTTTTTGTTTAAAAGTCATATTTGCGATATCGAAATTTTCCGCCGTACCATTAGGAAGGAGGTTAATGAGTGTGTTTGGGTTTTCGCCGACTTCTTGAGGTGAATTGAATACATCCTCTGTCTTGTTTTTCTTCTTCCCCTTTTGAAGATTATCATTAGATTGGTCACTCTTGCGGCCAGCCGGAGTTTCCTTCAATTCATTTAAGTGCTTTTGTTTCTTTTTCTTTTTAAGGCTCCCAGCATTAGCGTTGTTTCCTCCATCATTCGTAACCTCTACATTCGATTTCTGTTGCTTCTTGTTTTTATTCTTCTTCTTCGTCTGTGGCTTATCTTCAGAAGAAACACACTGTGTTTCTTCCAACACTGCTGCATTCTTCTTTGCCTTTTTCGGCTTCCCGCTTCCACTGTTATCATTGTTTCCAACACCAAAATCCTCCCAACTAGTAGGCTCTTGCCTCTTTTGTTCCATCATCATCTTGCGGTAATTCATTTCTCGTTGTTGTAAAATCTGCTTGCCTTCTTTCGTATCCATATTTGCCTGCTTGGTGGCTTGTTGCTCTTCGCGTTGTTTGTAATTGATCTCATCCTTGAATTTAACCCATGGAGTTGCACTCTCTGGTTTAGCATCCCGCGCAATGGGATTAAATCGAATGCGTTCATTGTCCCTAGTCTTCTCAAACTTTCCATTTCTTTTTGTTTCGAAGGCGCGAGTGTTTGTTTGAGGTCGACTGAAGGGATTTTTTGGGTTTTTCGTCTCCTTATTGGCATTAGGATCAAATTTTTTTAAGCCCCATTCCGCTGTTTTCTTGTCAATGGATATTTTATGATTTCGCTGTCTCCCTTGTTCATACATTCTATTCGCTTTTTCTTTAATTTAATTTTATTCGTTTTGTTTTCACAACAATTGAAAGCATGTGTGAAGTTCTGATTACTTTTCAAAATGAGTACTCGAGTAATGAGTAATCTCAAAGTTACCATTTTAAACCATAATTTATTTACCGGTGCAACCTAAACAAAGTGCGCTCCGTGTGTTAGAATTTCCAAATGTTGTATAGCGCTGCTGACACTTTAAGATTTATTATACAACTTGAATATAGATTATGACGAAAACAAAACAAATTTAGGATTCTACGATTGAAAATAAGTTTTAAGCAGAAATCGCTCACACTTATTTTTTTTTTAAATTTTTTGCTTGGTTTGGTTATAAGGGACAGAATGCTCCCGAATTTCATCATTCTAGCAATATCCGTTTAGTTGGTACTATTTTTATCCCTCTGTTCCCATTGAAAGTACGTAAATGGAAAACTCGTGTCAACGCAATCAGAGGAATATATACGCCGAGTTTCATTATTTCGGGTGCAGCCGTTTGGTTGGTACCATTTTTATCCCTCTATTCCCATTTTACCCCTTAAAAGTACGAATTTGAAAAATACTTCTATATTATGAATCTATTCAATCAGAGGAATGTACACACCTATGTACAATTTTTATCCCTTTTTGGCCCATTTCACCCCCAACAAATAAAAATCACTTTATGGTGCAATTTTTTGCTATAAGGGGAATGCCCATACCAATGCCTATTCTGAGGTCCATGAAGGAATATAATAACTTAATAATTAAGCATGATATAGATTTGTCATATAATTTAAAAAGATTTAAGGAAACTCTAAACATGCTTAAATATTCGAAATATTAGGGATATTTTCTTGCGAGGGTATTTTTTTTACTTTCAATCCCAACCGATCTATAACTATTAGACGTATTCCGTCCTAGCTCCTTTCGGTTAGGTTCTAGCGTGCTTTCAACAGACGGACGGACGGGTATGGCTAGATCGTCTTAGAATTTTGTGAGTATCAATAACATATATACTTTATAGTTTCTCAGGTCGATATTTCAAGGTGTTACAAACGGAATGACAACGTTAGTATACCCCCATCCTGGTAGTGGAGGGTATAACAACCTTAAGATTTTTGTACAACGCACAAAAAAAGGAAAATAATTCTTAAAGTGTAAATAGCCCTATATTAGTGAAATAAACCGCAATCGTGCCGCAGCTGAAGAAAATTCTTGAACGCCGTCGCAGTGTTGGCTTAGTTGTATGGACACGTGCGTTGTCGGCGTAAATAAATAATAAAAATTGTCTTAAAATGGATAGAAATCGCGGTAATAATTGGAATGGTTCTAGTAGAGGAAATGGAAATTCAAGAAATAATAACGGTTTCCGTGGACGTAAAGGTGGTCAAGATCGCCAAAACTATGGTAATGCCAGAGGAGTGCGAAAATTTAAAAAAATTGCTGATGTTGATTCAAGGGAAAAGAAACAGGGGTCAGAATATTGGGCTAAACCATGGACTTCTAATAACAACAACCACAATTATAATAATCAACGCAATTTTGGCAAAAATGGAAAATTTGGAGGTACTTCACATTTGTACAACAATACAGATGGCGGTGGTTTTTCACATGCAGATCAAAACTCTGAGCAGTATGGCTATGCCGAGGACGAGCAGCAGCAACAACAAATGTATACTGGTAATGCCGAAAACATTGAAGGAATCAGTAATGAACAGTATGTGGAACAGTCCATCTCAACCGTGTGGAGTAGTGAGAAACAAACGTCGGCGAGAAAGGATTCTTTTACAACGAACGTTTCTAGTACCCCTCTGACAGAGCCAGAGCCAACCACTAATACTGTAGCAGTTGTAGAAAAACTTCCACAAAAATTGATAAATATAAAACAAGAAAAGCCAGAGATATTAAAATTAAAAACCGAGAGAAAATCATCTAGTTCATCGTCGTCTTCAGATTCCTCGTCCAGTGAAGAGGAAACTGATAAACCAAAAGGTGGTGGTGCCTCAACAACAGCAACAAGTGGAAAACTAACATCCTCTAGTCCGCTGACTATAAAGTTAAAGCCTTTGGCAGCTATCAACAAACAGAGTACAGTTTCTCCCAGCGTTAATATCACTAAGAATATAGCACCACCACCATCTTCATCATCCTCGTCGTCGTCATCTTCAGAAGATGAGGAAGCAGAAGAAGATCCACCTACACTGCCTCCTATAAATAGTTCTAAAGATAAAATCAAACAAAGTAAAAAGAAGAAGAATCGATCGGAAGATGATGTTGTGTGTATGGGAAATTTGGAAAATAAAATTGTTTTGGAAGACGACGACGAGGATGATGAAAAGCAGACTGAAGATTCAGATGAAAATCGTTCCATCAAATCTAAAAAGAAGTCAAAGAAACATAAAAAGTCCTTAGAGAAATGTATGATTTGTGATAAAAAGGTATGTCGCGTTAATAGGCTTTAAGCTTTATGTAATCTACGTCTTTTCACAATTTTAAGATTTTTCTCCCTTGGGGAAAGTAATATTTTTATTAGAAAAGAAACATATGCAAATGCTTTTTAATTTAAAACATTATTTTTCTAGGGACACACATCCTTCCAATGCCAGATGATATGCAGGAACTGCTCAGCTCCTTATCACGGTTTTCGAACTTGCCCACAACCTGCCAATCTGAATACAATGTTGCAACTATATATGGAATTTTGCATGCAACAATTGCAACACTACCAACCAGATAGGCAATTCCAACACCTATTACTCGACACCAATGCCAGACAAAATGTACCGCAGCCCCTGGTGGGCTCGCCGTCCACAAGTAGACCAGGGAAACGTAAAAAGCAATTGAAATCAAAGGAATCCAGCAAGGCGTCAATGGTCAAAAAGCGTAAACTGTCAGCAAAGAAAAAACAAAATAACGACGATGACTCCGACAATACGTCACCAGACTCAGATGAAGAAACCTCAGATTCCGATGATGATTCCTCCTCATCGGAGGGCTTTGAGTCTCTAAAAACTAACAAACATAAAAAATCAAAGCCCTCCTCTTCGGAGGGTTTTGAGTCTCTAACAACTAGTAAACATAAAAAATCAAAAGCTAAACAAAAAACTAATTCGACGATACCAGTGAGCGCATTTAATATGGAAAATTTTATGCCTAACAACAACCATGCGATTAATTATCCCTTAACATTGAATGGTTTGACCAGCATGACGGGGCCACCCGCAAATCCTCAATTGAACTCTTTGCTATTAACTCAAATGTTTCAAAATGTCATCGGATCGTTGAATAGCAAACGATCTTCATAGATAATAATGTTCGTTTTAATAGTAGTGTAAATAAATCAATGTTTTCCTTAATATTATTTAAAAACTATTGTAAATGAAAAACTTTTATAAGAAAACCTGTCGGTCCATGAAATTTCGATATAAATTTCTATTCGATTAAAATATGTATGTGAGTCGATCTCAAATGTCAATATCTTAAGGGGTATGTAGGAGATTCCGTTCGGAATTGATTTGATTCCGTACTAGCAATTCTCTTTATTTATTCATTTCAGTTTCATAATACAAAAGATATATTATATTACGCAGTAATTTGTAAACACTGTTAGTTGAAAATTTGATTTAAATAAGTATGAATTAATTAATTTTAACTTTATTTGTTAATATCTATAAATTTTATTTCGTCGTAAAGTACATTTTTGGGGTTAATTGATAAACAATTCCACTTTGGAAATTGAAAGTGGTTTCATTCGTTTTACATTTTCTGTAGAATCATAATTCGGATTTCATTCCACTTCCGAACGGAATTCAACTTTGTGACAAGGCCCTAAATTTTAATAAGAATCTTACTTTGAAAAGTAAAATTTCGTTATGAAAAGAAATTAGTTAATGTCAGATTTTGTTGGAAGTTTGGTTCGCGTAGCTTTCCTGTAGTCTCAATTACAATTATTTTTTAAATCCATTCGTAAAATGGCCCGGGAATGTGTGGAATGCCCTGAATAATTGAAATAAATCATTTTCTTGTATTTATAAAAAGAGAAATTTGTCCAAAAACAAAACAATAAATCGTTTTAGATTATGAAAAAAGTTCAAGAAAGCATTGTTTGAAGAACTCAACATTTTTACAAACATCTAACCCACTTCATAAAAATCAGAAAATCGTTTTTTCGCGAAATAAAAACGGAATTGTTCCTCACTTTTTTTAAACAACTGTGTACAAAGTTTTTTTGTAAATATGGATAGAATTTAAATAAATATCTTTTTCATGAGTTATGTATAACTTGCCGCTGAATGAACTATTTAGACATAACCTTAAATGAGTAAAGTCATAATGACTCGCTTGATATCTAAGTTCGGTTTGGGGTCTAAGTTCCCCGTCATATATGAAATTATTAATAGTTTGCATATTTCAATGAAATATTACAATTGACAAAGAAAATTTTTGTAATAAAATGTACGCCCATGTGCTGACAATCGCATTTCGCACGACATTTGCGATTACGATTTCAAATCGCCAATTAGGTGTGATGAAGTTCACAATCGCCAAAAGTTTGGCGACTTCAACTCACAAATGCATGGGAGAGTGAACGCAAAGTGAACTTATGCTTTTTGAGTAAATGAATTTAAAAACTTATTAAACAACGACGCGCAACTTTCACATGTTTTCTTTATATATTCTCATAAAATAAGACTGTTTTCAAACAATTTTTCTCAAAAATATAAAATTAAAATATGTTCCTCGTTTCATACTCATTTCTGTTTTTTGTTTACTTTAAAACTGGCGAGATAAAAGTGAACAGCTGATCACCCAACAACCAACAACCCAAGCTGAAATGACCCAACAGCTAAGAATCTTAGTACACTGGCTAACCTTACCATTGGTGGAATGGAACTTTTATACATATGAGGGGCAGCTACTTCTAATATCATTAGGAAAGCGCTTTTATTAAGGCGATAAAGCGCAATGAAACTGTAAACAACTATTATCAGTATTTTTGTAAAGTCTGAGCTCATATATACTTACGTTTGCTCTGGAATGTCCACTGGATTGGAATTATCCCTAAGGAAATGTTTTTTGATACGTTCTTTTCTTGATTGGAGCTTTTTTAAGGCCAATACGCTTAACACGAATGCTGCCGGCATCTTTTGTTTATATAAATAAAAATTAAATTTCCTTGTTTACCTTTTTTGACAGATCAAACATATGTTTACATGTTTCGAACATATTCACAAATCGCAAACAAAACGCGTGAACGTCATCACATGTCTTAAATAAATTGGCGAGTTGAAAGTCGCAAGTGATTTTGAAAACGCGTGATTCTCATCACATGGGCGGTAAAATGAAATCTTTACGTTTCTATCGTTTAATCATAATTATAACTTATAATGTTTTTACTTTATAGCCAGCTTAGAATTATATGTAATGAATGATGAAATAAATAATAATGAAAAACAACTTTAATTTACTTTCAAGCCATGTTTCTATGTTTGGTTTTTTGATCGAAACAATTACTTCAAACCAATAAGATCTAAACTCCCTCTAAATATCCAAGGAAAGGTGAAAAGACTTCAACAACCGATTATCTAAATAAATAGATTATCAAATAGAACGTTCAGGAGAGAAGTATATCTTTAAACAGAGAGTGAAAAATTTACTCTTACCCTGTTAAATAATTTGCAGCAACAGTAGGTTGTTAGTAATTCGTTTTCATTAAAAGGTGAATTTATGTTTATTTAAAAGCGTCAATGTACATTAGATTATAAATATAACAAAAAAAAAACAGTAATATTTCCATCATAATAAAGTTTTTGTTAAATAATTATAGTACGCTTAGTTATACTAAAATAATAATAATATAATAGAGAACAGGTTTTAAGGCTTTCCAGTTTGTCTTCATGCAGATGGTATGAGAGCCATGCATCCATTTTTAAGTACCAACACCGTGCGCCATTGGAGGAAACTAAGGGAAATATCTAATATATTTCCTCCAAGTCGCCTATATAGTTTCCATTCAAGGAAAACAAACACAAGAGTATTATTTGATCTTACAAAGATAAACCGCCATATTCTAAAAGTATACTTTAAACATTGATAATTCTTTTTGGATATGGCAGAAAATTTTCAATATTTTCATATGTAAAACAAGTTCTTTCACAAGAAATTGCTCGGAATGATATTCAATTCGACAAAAAAAAACTAAACTACTTGTCGGAGTCAACTCGTAAAAGATAAACTTTAAAATAAATTTCATTATTGTTAACATTTGTGAAACTTTAAATCAACAAAGAATTAAAACAAATTCGGGCTTATTACACCGTGCGAAAGTACTTTTTGACCTGAACAATCATATACACATGAAACTAGATATTGTATGTAGAAAAACTGTGTACTCAGTTTTCTTTTTGGTGATCGTTATATTCAATAATACCTATCTACGAAAAAACAATTTTTCAGGAAAGCGAAAAACCTATTTTTTCGCAAGATAGCAACAATTTTGATGAACTCATCTTCTACAATATTCACAGAATTTACATAACAAGTACCCCAACTGAAAAATTTCTCGAAATTCTCGTTGTTGTTGTTGTTGTAGCAGCTTTAGAGGGAGCTGAGGTGATAATCCTTAAGTCTAAATTGTACTAGACTTCGTTCCGGCATGTATCCGATTATCGCGGGAACCTTTGTTCATCATCGTTCTCATGTTGTCCGGCTGTTATTTGCATCTTCTTCAAGGTTGATGTTAATGTTAAGGGAATGGGATGTTAATCGAGTTGTACCCCTATCCTCCACTGGGGGCGCTGCATTTTTTTATGTTAACAGCCATGTTATGTATCGCTAATGACTATTAGTTTCTTCCCTGGACCTTGGAGCAATCGAAATGACTATTTTTATGTGAAAGTGTGTTCGGATGAGAAAATTGGCTGCAGAAACTCTTATTTTATGATGAAAAGTGAAAATTTGTTGATGTTGAATTTTACCAGTGCGCCGGCCGGGAATCGAACCCAGCACCTTCAGATTGCAAGACGCGCACACTTCCACTGAGCTATGAAGGCCACTCGAAATTCTCGTTGTTTTAGCTTCTGTGGTAGATAGGCGCAAATATTTCAAAAATGAAATATTTGTGTAAGAAAATATGTAGATAGATACTTCTGCATTCGACATTTGTATGGGAGCTATATCTAAATCTGAACCGATGTGACTCATTTTAACTAAAGATGTATTTAGTCGAAATGTAAGATGTTATGCCCAATTTGAGGAAAATCGGTCAGAATATGTGGTTTTTAGAGCGGAAAAAGTAAAATTGGGAGCGATTTTTGTATGGGAGCTATATCTAAATCTGAAACGACGTGACCATACAAGTTTCTAGTCGAAATATAAGGTATTATGCTAAATTTGAGGAAAATCGGCTAGAATATGTGGCGAAAAATTTCAAATCGGGGCGACATTTGTATGGTAGCTGTATCTAAATCCGAACCGATTTGACCCACTTTACATGTTTCTAGTTGAAATTTAAAGCAGTGTGCCAAATTTGATGAGAAATATTTAGAATCTGTGGTTTTTAGAGAACGATTTTTGTATGGGAGATATATCTAAATCTGAACCGATGTAACCCATTTTCACCATACAAGTTTCTAGTCGAAATATAA
The DNA here is from genome assembly GCA_947397865.1 of Polietes domitor. Taxonomy (NCBI): domain Eukaryota; kingdom Metazoa; phylum Arthropoda; class Insecta; order Diptera; family Muscidae; genus Polietes; species Polietes domitor. Next base: position 66,248,041 of record OX377619.1, on the reverse strand, counting down.
GGTGTTGTGCTAAAATTTGAGGATTCTACAGCGGAAAAAGTCAAAGCGGGGTCAGATGGGGTTAGTGAAGAGTTTGTCTTAAAAAAATTTTTTCGTCAAAATGTAGATAGACATTATTGAATATAAGACCTCGACATATGTTTTAATAATTTATTTTCGTACTTTTGCGGGTCATGCAAAGCCAATATGAATATAGAGGCGAATATCTGTTAAAAATACTTTAAATTCCATACTTCTATTTGTATTAGTTTTGCATTAACAATTAACTCAATTTCCCAGTTAATAAATGTTTTACTTTTAAGATGGTATGGTCTGGTTCGGGTCCAATAAAAAATGTTAAAGCGCGCAATGAACTTTCTTAACAGAGCACGCATTTTGATAATAAAATTCAATAATTTGCAAGCGTTGTTCGTTTGTAAGACGATTCATGATGAAATGTCAAAGCATACTGAGCATCTTTCTCTTTGACACCATGTCTGAAATCCCACGTGATCTGTCAAATACTAATGCATGAAAATCCTAACCTCAAAAAAATCACTCTTTATATGAAAATAAATGTAATCAGCATGCCTTCCCAGACATTGCAAGTAAAAGACTATGTCTTCCGAAAAAAGCTTTTTTATTAACTTTTTTAAAATGCATAAAAAAACCCTCCTTGTTGGAAGAGCTTCTAGCTTTACTTAAAAATACGAGAAATTGGAATGTATATGTTTCGAATGTCGACATATGTACATACATATATGTCCAAGTACTAATCTCACGGTCTAACCTCTAAATCAACCATGGTTTGAGATCGTATATCCTCAATGAAGGCATCAACGGCCGAATTGATTATTAACGAATTCTTATTAAAAAAATACTTTTGTATGAATAGCCACACGCTATATGAGTCCTCTGGGTAACTTATATCGAAAAACAAATAAAGCTTAAAACATAATATTAGGGATTCTTTGTAATTGTCACAGCCAAAACCAGTCGAATCCAAGACAACCGAATAATGTACATAAGTGTTGTTTTCTCGGACAACAGCTATATAGGGTTTACACTGTAAACCCAAATCCAAACAATATTTCTTGCGATCGATAACAATTTCTTTCAGTTCGTTTAGATCTGAAACCTCTACTGTAAACCGTCTCTGAGCATCTTCCAAACACGGAGTATCATTTAAGACAGCATGGAGAAGCTGAATAAGTCTTATTGGTAAATAATCTGAAAGCAATGGCAATAATTAACTATTTAAATGAGCACGTTTCTTTTGGGGAGGTGGAGAGAAAAATTACCGGATGGTTTATTTGATTCATCCATAGATGATAATTTATCGAATAGTTCTTTGGATTTTGTATGTTTGATGCGATCCCAAAAGAATATTTGAAAGTTGCTCAGAAAGTCATACCAAAGTTGATCGTCAAATGTTAAATCGGGATACAATGTTGCTAAGTCAGCATCAATCTGCACCATGTAAACAGATGTAAATGAAGTGATTTTGTTAACTGAAATCTGTACTTACAAATAGTGCATAATTATGTTGTTTACAAAATGGATATTCATCGAAGTACATCTTCCAATTACGAAAATATTCGGAATGTAATTGATAGCGCCGATATTGAAATGTTTTATTCCATTTTTTCAACAAAAAGTTTTCATCTTCAATATTTTTCAGCTGTAGACATGTTGATTCCATTTTCAAGCGATTCGATTTTGTGTACTGTGTATATGATTCCTTTTTCTGCAGTCGTCGCTCGTTCTGATACAGATTCCATAGTTTACCCCTGGGGGTGACACTCCTATTCTCTTGCGAAAAATATGTTTCCTATAACAGAGAGAGAATATTTATTTGAATTTTAATTAACAAACTTGAAGCCATACCAGACATTCTGTTGGAAATAACTCCACAATTTGTTCAGCTAACAATTTGCATTGTGTAACACATACAAATTCATTGTTAAGAATAAAATGGTCCACTATAATATGTACAAGGTCGGAACGAAGCTTTGCTGTTAATATTCCGAAATTCTGATAATATTTCAATATGAAATTGCCCGGTTTGTACATTAATAGAATCTCCCGTAATTCAGTCTCTATGCCCTTTAAGTAGAAGAACAAACCGATATGTATTGAAGGAGGAAACTATGGTCATTTTTTCTACTTTTTTACCCATTTTCTTTTATATGTGTGTGCTGCTATGGTAGGCTCCAACATCTCACTGTTAATAATTTGCTTTGAAGGCTTATCTGTCTGAAAGTGTGAAAGAATAACATTAGCATATGCCCAGCGGAAGCAATAGCTGCAGAATTGATAGGTTGTTGTCCTTACTCTTAGACTTCCGTCTTGAGACTGTGGTTCTGAATTTAAATCTTCTGTTCTGTATTCTGAATCTATTAATGCAGCGTTTTCCACGTTCGACTCGGACTCTAATGGAACTGTTATCAATTCGTTAGGGACATTTTCCACGCTAATAATGTTTAACTTGTTAATAAGAAAAATATTATTTTATAATGTATGTAATATTATATTATAATATAAATATTATATTATATGTGTATAAATATGTCAGTACTTTTTCTGTAACCTGAGCTTGGTCCGGATCTGCTGTTGGCACATGGGACTTTCCTTCTGCCATATTGTTCAACTAAAATGTAATTAAGTAAATAAAATATTATAACAACATTATCATAAATAAAATGAATTTTAGTACGTTTATTACGGTGTGATGATCCTCAAATGTTTTAAATTCCATAAGGATTGCACTAAGGCTATTTTGTATTATCTCCATAAGACGCTGAAATAAGGATTTGCTCAAGTTGGTTATTTAAAAGCTTTATCGACTACAAACTGTAATTCACTTTAAATGTTTACGGAAGTTTCAAATGTGGTCCTGCAAAATCCTTATAAAGTGTATTACAGTTTGTAGTCCGAACTAAACGTAAGACGTGGTTAAATAAATACTTACATTTGATAGATTCGTTGCATCGTTCGCCCCCATCAAGTGATATGAGGATGTTATGTCATTGGGATACTAAAACAACATTAGTGATCATTAGCCTTATATTGATTTATATATATTTTAATTAATTGAAAATCGCCGTGCAAGAGACTAAGTAAATAAATGTAGGCGCAGAGTGTATGTGTAGCCAAAAATTATCAAATTTAGAGAATATTTGTTTTTTTTAGCTTTGGAATATTATTATTGTTGAGAAGAAATACTCAAATTACCTTTATTGATAATAATTTACATTTTCCACCATGGCATGCTTTTTGTGGAAATTTCTTAAGTACATCTTCCTCGCCATTTGGTTTTCTCTGTTCTTGCCATTCTGCTAGGCGATGCTCGAAAATTATTTTTAAGTTTAATCTCGATCTGTCAAAGAGTTCGTCGATATGCCTTTCTTTCATGTATTTTAATGCCTCTGATGTTATGTCTTTGGCTACAAAGGATTATCAAAAATAATGTAATATTATTACGTTATTTATACTATTATTATTAAAATCATGTAGGATTAGCATAACATAACGATCGCTGACTTACATTTCATAAATTCATATAGATCATCGTATAGTTTTAATTCTTTCAGAATTTCGACCAACGACTCATCGGGCGCACACACTTTTTTATTCGCAGTCGAGCTGTCTTCTTGCATTGCAGTTTCATTTCCAAACGCATTTAAATATTCGCGTATATCTTGCGAAGCTAATAAAGAAGTGTTGCCAACCAATATTGGGTTTTTGGGATTTTGACTTAAAGTAAAAGAATACAAAATGTCCTTATATTTTCTTAGTTATTTGATTGGAAAGTGTAACATGAACATATACACAAATGGAAAATACCTGATATGAAAAAGGTATTTTTAAAGATGTCGGTTCGATTGTATTACACCGTACGACAATTTTTTTTTAAAGTCGTTACACTTGCACCGGATACGGCTATACGTATGAAACTATAGGCAAAATGGAGCTACTCGCCGTTTTTAGTTCTTCATTTTCAAATGATGCAATATTTTCAAAAATTATTTCATATACTCTCTCACACCCTCTGATATCGGCATTAGTGTCACATTCAAGAAGAGAATATTTATTAAAAATACTTCTAATTAGTTAGTTAGTTTTTCTAGTTTATTCATATCTTGCTTTTTAAATGGTTGTTAATGCTAAACTAATACAGATAGAAGCTTGAAATTTAAAGTATTTTTTTCTAGCAAATATTCTCTTCTTTGATTTGGCATTTATACCGGTATTATGTTGTATCCTTTGGAACTTTGTAGTCCTTTTTAGGGGCAACAGGATGAGAAAATGAAAAACAAAAAACGCCAATTAACACTATTTCACATATAGTTTCAGATGTATATCATCTAGTTGATGTGTAATTTGGACTGTTGGACAGTGTTATATATGTATGAATCAGGCAATTACATAGTTTTTTTAATATTACAACGATTCCAACTTTCATGTCATCGCATCATATTACAATATAAAATTATGGATGAGTAAATGAAATTCACCCTTACAAGATGAAAATAGTTTGTATTTAATAATTTATAATTTGCCTGTGCTAATTAACATTTTGTTTGAATTGTTTCATTATGGTACTCACCATTTATCTGTGTCATCATCCTTTAGTCGATCTCTACTTTCAAGTTTGTCAATTCCATTCACATCTTCAGACTTTTGGCAAGTAACTACGGATGAATAAATTCATTATTTTGATAGACTGAAATACATTTACTTTTACAGGAAACGAAAATTTTATTTTATTTTATACAACTTAATTTATTTTTAATAAATTTGCAGTTATTACTTATGTATTTATGTACTTATATCATTACCATTTACCATACGGGTAATAATATTTCATTGCCGTAAATAAGAAGCTGTTACCAATTCATATTGATTCGTAAAAATTTCATCAACGTGAGCGATAATATATGTGTTCTAACTTCTTGGTGGTAAGTGGTTATTGTTTTCACATTTGACTTACCGCCACGCCAATGTTATTTGATAATGAGGTTATGAAAAATGACCCTTGTGCGTCGGAATAACTTGTTACTTTTAACTCAGCCATTTGAATTCATTGGCTATTGCTTATAATATATAAATGCTGTTACATTTATCATGTGGAAAATAAAAATTAGATTTCCCTTTCACTGTGAGACAATTTTAAATCTTTTCATTGGACCGGAACAAAACCATATAAATATGAAACTAGATATCCTATATAGAAAAACTGTATACTCAGTTTTCCATTTGTTGATATCTTGTCCTTTTTACAGGACTTTAATTTTCCAAAGGTTATAGATGTTTTAATAATTTATTTTTGTACTTTTGGGATTTTGCTTCAAGAATTTCTTTATTTGACAAATCGCACCTGAGTTATAATTACTAGGCCATACATAAATATTGCGGTCATGCATATCATATCACACAACAAAACGTACTCTGAATCAAAAAAGTCTGCGTAGTTCTGTTCGATTGGGCTTACTAGTTTATTTTTTGGGATTAAATCTAGAATTCGGACACAGTCGCAATATCTATTTTAGACACTTTATTGCGTGCATCTTTTAAGAAAAAAAATAAAATGAAATTTTCAGCGGCGAACCATAGTTCCGGAGTTACGGGCCCCGAAACTTTGAAAACTTATTTAGTTATATCGTCCTTATTTATTGTATTTGATTTTACATGAAATTAGTTTTATTGGAAAGGATATGTCATTTTAAGAAAATAAGATAAAATATATTTTTCACTGCGGGGCCCATATTTCCGGAGTTACGGGCCCGAAAATTTTGATTTATAAATTTCGGCCGATTTTTATAAAATTGGTTTTGTTGGCAAGGACTTTTAATTTTAAGGAAAAAAACTTAAATATTTTTTTACTGTTGCCCATATATCCCGAGTTATAGTTCACAGTAAAAAAATATATTTTATATTATTTCCTTAAAATGACAAAAAATAAATAGTGTACGCGGACTTTTGTGATTCACTGTAAAATGGTTGGTGTTTACCTGCCAATTTACTCCTTGTATTTCTCATAATTTCAAACTAATTTCTTTCTGGCTACCGAGTTATTGGCAATTAGTTTTGGCTGTTATATATGGCCAACAGTTGCATTAAATATCTATGAGGTAACAAATAAAGATAATTGTGGCGCCAAAGCGTTTTCTTGAAACAAACAGGAAGGTAACTTCTAACTTGATATATAGTGTTTACTTAGAGATGGGGAACGGGACAATAACTAAGTTTATCCAAACAACCCTTAACTGAACAAGAGTTGCCAAATTTCATAATGTTGCCGATGTCAAGGATATAGGGAAGGATATACATGGTGGGGCAAAAGTAATCATTTTACTGAATATCCCCCCATTCTTACTCTTTAAGCTTTTTGAAGATTCCCGCCTTATATTTAATTTTGAATTGACTTGAATTATTATTTCGATGAAATTTATTCAATTAAATGACACGTCAAAATAATAAAACAGTTTAGAAACAAAAATTTTGTTTATTTCAATTGCAGTTTAATCTTTGTTTTCTTTTGTACTTTTCAAAGCCCTCTGTGACGATAACGCATTAACGATGTTGGTAACATAGTAAATAGTACTATTTTTATCAACTGCCAAGAACTGTAAAAAAATTGCCGACGTAATTGAATGAATATGAGAAATACAAATAATTCCTTGAAGATTTTCAGAGACAAGGATTGGCTACCAGATTGTACACGTGTAAACACCCTTTAAAGCAATTATTAGACCTGCCCGATTGGGCTTGCTGGCTTATATATATGTATATTCACACTGCATGTGAAATCTAGCTGAAATGTCATAAGGTTGATTTACAAATGTCAGTTTACATACAAATTTGACATTTGTAAATCGACCATCAGCAGAAATCGATTGATTTCGCATGCAGCCTGAAAAGGCTATTAGCAAAAATGTGATGTTGCCAGATTTTTCTTGTTGTTGAATACTTATCTTCTCTAAAGCGGGTATTAGACGGGCATACATGTCTGTAGACATGTGTGATAGCATACCAAAAAACACTATCTAATAGCATGTATACATGCTATTAGACAGAGTTTTTTGGCATGTATACATGCTATTAGACAGTGTTTTTTGGTATGCCATCACATATGTCTACAGACATGTATGCCCGTCTAATACCCGCTGAAGTTAACAGACAAAAAACAAAACGTGACAATTCTGGTCGCTGATCGCTCTCTCTTTAGGTTGGTATGGACGTCAGCGAATTTTCACGCCGTCGCCGCCAGCGTGTTCGATTGCAGCCTTATAAAAAGTCGATTTTCTAAAATACTTAATCGACTGCATAAAATCGATTGTCGACTCAAATCGAACTTACCAAACACAAACACCAGTGAACGCGGAAATAAGAAACGAAAAGAATAATATAATTGCAAAAAAATAAACATAGAATTGGTGGGAAATTGATACAAGAAGTTTTGATGAATGAATGGAAAATACAAAACAGATGGTTTACAAAAGAAAACAACTTGGTTCGTCTGCGGACGTATATTTGAACGATGTCCCAGTGCAAATAAAAGAAGAAGAGGAACTGATTATTGATGATGATGATGTGCGATGGAGTTTCATAGGCTTGGATGAAGAAGAGTTCTGTGCGGAAGTAAACCACAGCGATGAACAAATTGCGCCACTGAATGCGTCTTTTTGCGAAGAAGACGTCATAGAAATTGGAGATGAGGATGATATTTATTTTGTTAATGGCAACGACTCTGGCGAAATAGGCGTAAGTAATGAGCCAATACTCGAAACCAGTTTTACTATTGACACAGATGCATGTCGTGATTTGGAAAACGAAAATGATGGCGATCATGAAGTTGAAAGTCAAAATGCTGACTGTATCAACGATTACCATACTGAGGACGAAGAAGAACCCGACAATGACGTCAAGGAGTTTATGGTTGAGACTACTTCTCCCACATCTAGGAGGCAGAGGAGAAGCAAAGAGTTTGTAAACGATGGCGTTGTCAGTGAAGAGGAGTGCCTTGGTGTGGCTGCACTTAAAGAGTTGATATCTAGTAAATATATGAAAATCAAGTGTCATCTGTGCAATGAAGTGCTATCATGTAGCCCATATGTGTGGCTAAGACATGTGCGAGATCAGCATCAGGACTTCTACTCAAAGGTGTTATCAATATATCGATTCCAGACTGAGAACTTAGCTTCATGTAAAATCTGTAAAGCTAAAATTAACTATAAAGTTAATCACTTGTTTCATTACATGGTACAGCATTTGGATGCAACTCCTAAAATGTTTTTGTGCTTTTGTGATTACGAGGCCACTTCAGTTGCGGCAATACAACAGCACCAAAAAGAAAAACATACTTTCGATGATGAGGAAAAATACCAAGAATGTCCGAAGTGTCATGAAGCATTCAAAAATAACACATCAATAGAATATCACTTTTTTGCCTCACATAGTCGATCTTTCTGGGGGAAATTTCATTACAACTGCCATTTATGCGCCGATAACCAAAAGTTTGACAACAACAAAAATAGTTACCACACTCATATGATCAATGACCACAAGCTGAACAATTGGAAGATTTTGAAATTTCGAAAATTTGATAGTGGGCGGTATTTGCAATGTACTGAGTGCTTAAAAATTTTTACAAACGTTGAAGACACCAATAAGCTGCTAGTTCATTTTCTAACCCACCAATCCCTTTGTTTTTGGACATGTAAATATTGCGAAACAAAACATCGTTTCCACGATTGGCCGGAGCTGCATCTGTGCACGGCCATGAAGAATTCTTTACTAGGCAAAAACAAGATTAAAGATGATGAAGACAATAAGGCTACCATACAGAAGTTAATTAGCTGGAATGAATTCGAAGTATATGTTAAACATATATGTCCATTTTGCAGCGAAGAATTTGACAAGTTCGAAGATTGGCGGCTACATATACGGGAAGCACATTTTATTCACACTCTAGAAGGTTGGTTGGTTTGGTTTGTTTTTATTTGAAACAATTCTGCAGTTTTATATTTTCGTAACACTTATATTTATTTCTCTCTAGGTTTGAATATGACCATCATACCGGATGAACCCGAAAAGCTACAATGTTTGGAATGTTTGGCACCAATAACAAAATCTGCTGTAGAACTTCATAAGCATCGTTTTCAACATTTGCCTTGTCAGCCCTACAAATGCAGACATTGTCTGAAATCACTGGCTACTTATAATTTGGCTCTTAGTCATGTCCTAAATCGTTGTGAGAATGATGTCAAACCAAACTCCTCAAAAGCAGTACAAATTTACAAATTAAACGCCGAAAGAGCATGCACATCTCCGAACGGTTTAATTTCGATATCTTGTCCTCTGTGTAATAATAAACGATTTCCGAACATTGAAGAAATATCGAAACATTTCCGAAGTCTGCATAATAATTTTCAACAATATTTTACCAAAGCTTCGAAGGATCGCAAATGTAAATGTAAAATATGTCATGCTGATGTAATAAGTAAATCAACAAACACAGTTAATCATTATTGCTCGCATTTGCACGAAAAGCCCTTTAAATGCCGAAAATGCCAACGTTCTTATTCGGCCATGAAACATATTCGGAAACACATCAACTTCTTTCATCTCTCGAGCGATGCTTCTTCGTGCAGTGTTAAGAAGGTGGTTAAAGAAGAAAAGGAAGTGGAGTTGGAAAATGCTCAGAAACCTATTAAAAGAGAGAATGAAATAAAGCCCGAGAAAGCTGAGAAGTCGATTAAAAAGGAAAAAGATGTGGAGACGGCTAAATCTCATAAATCAATGAAAAGAGAAAAGGACGCTGAGCCAGCAAAAATAAAAAGTGAAGAAGTAGTACATGCGGAAAAGGTTAAAAAGTCCAGTAAACCCGAAAGCGAAGATAAGTCTGCATTATATGACAGTGTTAACGAAATAAAAGAATTTCAAAAATGTATGACGTATGCCTGCCCTGAATGCAACGAACCATTTTCGTCGTCGAAGTTGTGGGAGCATCACATCCATGCTCAACACACTTTTTTCCAGGCGGCTAACCTTTGTATACTTGATAAAAGGAATGGAAAGCTGAAATGCGGTGATTGTAACTTAATACTACCAGATTTCATCTCAAGGCAACGGCAACATAAACTATCGCATATGGCACATACCGCCTTTATATGTAACCTATGTCAGATGGGCTTTTCAGCAACAAATTCATTATATGTGCACATGCGGAAAACTCATTTTGCAAAATGTTCCCTGAAATGCCCTCTCTGTCCGAAGATCTTAACAACAGCCTATGCAAAATCGGAGCACATGAAACAGTCACATTCTCGCAGAGAATGGCCAAGTGATATGTGCTTAATGTGTTTTCTGAATGTTGACGACATGGATAGCCATATTCGGGCACATCATGCTAATCGTTCAAACAAAGTTTGTGAAATTTGTGGCATCTCATACAAACACACAAAAGGGCTTGTTGAACACATGGCCACAAAACACAAGTTCCGCAAAAATGGCGTTAAGGCATTGATGTCTGATAAAAGCAAAGGATCTGGATTGCCAGTAAAAAGAAAATTAAACGGTAGCACATCCCCATCTGAGGAGAGCAGTAAAGCAAAGAAGCTGTGCGTAGGAAAAAGATCAAATGGAAGAAGATCAAAGTAGAATACCTAGGGTATCACTTATACTAGGTCTGTTTTTCTTTAAGCCGGGATGACTAAGCTGCGATAACAAAACCGTAAATATAAAATAAAAATTTCATCAAAATAAAAAAAATTTTTTTGAAATTGCCACCAACAGCAATATCAATGTGTGTTTGAAAACAAATTAAAAATTTGGACATATTAAATATACAGTCAAATTTATGGTTATCGAGGCTAAGTACAAAAAGTCAACAACATATTTTTTTTTTTTGAAAATATGTTTTGATACTAATATTTATATTGTAGTTTTTAATTAATTTTTATTAACGTTTTTGTTATCGCAGCTTTTTATCCCGGCTTAAAGAAAAACAGACCTAGTATGTATATATACATACGTACATCAAACTTGTATCTTTTCGTATCAATATTATTTATATTATTATAAAATTAAACCTAATCTGACGGTATGATGTGATGTATTTTCAACCCATGGATTTTTTACATTTGCATGTTAAGCTTTCAACATGGTGTATAGTTTTCATTGTGTCGTATACGTCTTTATTATAAATGTTTTAATTTGAAAATGTTTGTGAATAAAATGTTTATTTACTAAAAAGTAACACGTGTGCTAATAATATAACGAATAGCATTGTGTACAGATATCTCAGGCACTACGAATACATGGGTAATTTTACATTGGTAGTTGTGTTTCCAAAACCATTGCTTTGTTACAACCATTGTTACACGAAGTCCTCCGGTTCTCCGAGTCTTTTCTTTATTATAAGTTCACGTTTTCAAGGTCCACTCGTAACCCACAGCTTATTCTGCCTCGCTTTTCGTCAGTAGTCAGTGTAGCCAGAATTTGGAACCAGCTTCCTATTCATCAGTGTAGAGATATTTAGAGTATGCTCTTAATCATTCCTAACATATTTACAGCGAATCACAAAAGTATTTTGCCTAAATTGAATATTATACATTTTCAGAAAAAAAGTCTGTAAACACAGAAATATTTGTTTATAAAATAATGAAGCAAAATCTAAAGTTTGATTTCATTAAAAAAATATTTGAAATAACTGCATTATTATAGGAGATATGCGACATTTGATGAATTTGCTAGAATTTGTCCATGCCATAAATGTATTTTGCTTTTATGGGGTGGGTCATTTAAAATTTTAAATTAGAATCGGCTATAAAAAGTATTGATTTTTTTCAAATTTCTGGTTTTACTGAACAGTTTGAACTTTGTCATTTAATAATGGAACACAATATCATTCATATGACTACCACGACTGGCTCGGCAGTACCTCATCCGATCAACCCAATTTTTCATTACATGTCCCAATGATGCCGCCAGCCCAAAATCCACACCAAACAGTGACTTGTTGTGGATGCATTGGCTTTTTAATAGTTCTCTGAACCCCATATGCGGCAATTTTGCTTATTGACATAGCCACCGAGATGAAAATGAGCTTCATCTGAAAGCACGAAAATTTTCCACGTACATTTATTACAGTTGGAAGTAATATTTTTATATTTCCCAATTTAATGAAACATAAACCTGAAAATAAAAATGAATTCTACCTTTCAAAGTCAAAGTAATCGGTAGTTCGAATTTAATATGTTACATGGCCCACACTATATATTATAGTATAGTATTTTCGTCATAAAAAAGTGAAAATCAGTATATTTTAGAACGTCCACTGTTAATAATAGGGCTGTTTTTCTTTAAGCTGGGATAACAAGCTACGATTACAAAACCGTTAATAAAAAGTTAATTTTATACTAAAAATCAAAATTATTTTTCACATTGTCGCCAACTACAAAATAAATAGTTTTTTTCAAAACAAATTTTCAAACAAAATATTTTGTGTTGACTTTTTTGGACTTAGCCTCGATAACCATAAATTTAACTTACATTAGATAAGTTCAACATTTTTAACATAACATTATTTTTTTCAAAATTTGTTTTTATACACACAAAGATTTTTTTATTTTAAGTGAAAATGCTATTGTATATATTAGTGCAGACAAACCAAACGTAAACAAACAATAAAAAGCAAATATCACAAAAATTAAAATTCAAACACTAAAATTTAAAATAATTGGTTTTCATAAATAATTAATAAATTTGCGAACAATCAATTGTCAGAACAATAAATAAAAAATTGTTTGAGCATTGTTTTAATGAAATTTTACGGTGTAAATGGTGCTAAAATCAAATCAAACGGCTAAACCGACTTATATATACCCTCACTCTCAGAGAATATGTATATGGAAGGACTTCAATTTTGCTTAGCGCCGTAGTATGTTTGGGGGAGGATAGATACAATTGTGTGTGTATTTAAAGTGATTATAAAACTTTTTTAAATATCAAATTGCAAATGATTTTGACTACACGTATAGATTTTATATCTGTTTTATTGTAACCAATGTTTATGCCACTTTATGTGAGAGGTACCTGAAGGGGTGTGGCAATATCGCCCATATTCCATGCGAATGTAGCCTCTATAAAAGCATTGCCACAAATCATATTTCACAGTATTCCGATCATCCGTATAGAAGTTATAACAGTTTTAATTTTATGTAGTTTAGGTTGATTTGTGTGGGAGTTACTGGAAGGGGCGTGGCAAAACCCGCCAGATTTAGTACACTTAAATTGATTATGAAAAATTATCAAATACCAAAATGGAGCTGATTCCGAAGATCCGTATGGCATTTACATTAGTTTTAAAGTGACAGGAATATGGGTAATTTATGTGGGAGGTACCAAAAGGGGAGTGGCAGAACTGGTGTTTGTTTACAAAATACATTTTCATGTGTAGAATTATATCGGTTTGCGTTCTTTTGTGTTGCGTTTGGCCGAATGGCTATGTTATTGCATACACGTCACACGGAATGCTTTTTGATTAGGTCGCACTGTGTAAATGCCGATTTCCAAACACTTCCTATGTTGTGTTGAAGCAGCAACTTCCTGTTGAAATGTTTTCTTTTTCATTTTCACTGTCATTCATTTTCCAACTGTTGGCTAAGATTTATAATTAAATCTGTATTTATCTAGTCGATCAGACGATGCTGATTTTTTTTGTAAATTTGATAGTTGGTGTATATTAACGTGTTTTATATGTGGAGCTAATTATTGTCGGCGCTGGAAACAGAATGCCGTCCTGAATGATGGAAATTTTTGTTTCACCACCAAGTCTCTTGATGTGTAAGAATGGCTTGTGTTTGATATCAACTTGAAAATGACACTTGGATGAAGGTGGTACATACATATGACATGGACCAGCTTATAAAGGTATGTGTGTTTTTCATTGATAGTTGATGATTTTCTATTCATTTTCAAGGATGAAATTGCTTAGAGCGCTGGGTTATGATTACCATGATTACCAGTTTTTTTGACATTCAATACTGATAGTGGCATTCCTTGGAGCTTCTGAATAGATCTTTTTCCAAACAAACGATAACCTTTGGTTTTCTTTTTTAGTTGCGATCTATATGGGATCCATTCGGATAGATGGTACATTTTGGTACACCTTCAACTACTCACTATATGTGGAGCTAACTATTGTCGGCGCTGGAAATGGAATGCCGTCCTGAAGTACTGAATGATGGAAATTTTCGTTTCACCACCAAGTCTCTTGATGTGTAAGAATGGCTTGTCTTTGATATCAACTTGAAAATGACACTTGGATGAAGGTGGTACATACATATGTTACAATACGTTTCCATACTGACATGGACCAGCTTATAAAGGTATGATTGTTTTTCATTGACAGTTTACTATGTATTTATTTTCAAGGATGAAATTGCTTAGAGCGCTGGGTTATGATTACCATGATTACCAGTTTATTTGACATTCTATACTGACAGTGGCATTCCTTGAAGCTTCTTAATAGCTTTTTTTTCGAAAGAAATAATAAACTTTTGTTTTCTGTTTTAGTCACGATCTCTATGGGATGCATTTGGATAGATGATACATTTTGGAACACCTTCGACTACTCACGTTTGTGAAGGTTGACGCACAATGAAAAACATTTTTCCCCCAAGGCTAATGGTAAGTTTAATTTGATTTTGTAATATTTATGTATGTAGAAGCCTTTCTGTACATCCACTTCCACCATATAGCGATAACATGTCGGAAATGCAGCCTTGTCTAAATAAATCAATGTGAGGGCAATATTATTTCATTGATTTTTTTACTCAAACTCCTTTAGGGCCTGTTTCTGTAACTTAATTCCATTCGTCTGAGGCGAACGATCCAAAATCACTCAATTATTGCGAGATCTATAAGGAGTCTATAAGAAGAAATATTTAGCTCAGAGCTCTTTGCGTGCTTTTCTATAGAAACAACGAAAACAGCCCTTATACTCGTAAACTCATGTTTACTATGGCTAAAGCCGAATGACGATTTTGAATACCAAACGATGGGATCAATTTTCGTTCTATGTAAACTTTTCATGTGGAATATATTATGTTTTTCTCAACCATGTTTATTTTCAATTTCCATTTCTAAAATCATTATATATTGCCTATATTGGAATATGGATGTGTATTTACCACTTTACTATGTGGAAGTTGTATAAAAACCTCGACCATCATGGTTAAACTTCAATAAGGTTGTTACAAACTGAAGTTTAGAGACAATTTAAACTTGACGTAGTTGCAAATTGAAGTTAGTGCTTTCCAAACGATGTAGCCAATTTTCGTTCTATGTAAACTTTTCATGTGGAATAAGTTATGTTTTTCTCAAACATGTTTGACTCCTTGGTTATTTTAAATTTCCATTTCTAAAAACTTTGCCTATATTGGAATATGGACGTGTATTTTCCACTTTACTATGGATTCTTTGGAAGTTGTATAAAAACCTCGGTTTGTTAAAATTCAATAAGGTTGTTACAAACAAACTGAAGTTAGGAGACAATTTAAAGTAAATGCCGTTACAAACTGAAATTAGAATCTTCTACATTTACCATCTGGACTTGACCACAGGAACTACCTCGATAACTACAATGTATTATCCGAGAAGTTGATTGAAATTCTGCTTGTAGTTGTGGCCACTATACGGATATTGACGATGTTGTGGATAATTTTTAAATAATTCTTAGGGACTTGCTGTCAGAATCTGTACCCAAATATCGTGTTGTGCAATCTGAAAGACTTCCTTGGTCTTCTCGTGAATTGTCCAGAAGAATAATTCGAGAAGTAGGATTTTTAAGAAGTTTAAGTAATCTGGATTGAATTCCGATAACGTGAGATACTCTATTGCTAGGTCGAGATATATCGTCAAGTCTCAGAGATGTTATAAACTCTACTTGGAAAAAGGTGAAGAATGATAATCCTATGGCTTTTTACGTTTTGTAAATTTGAAGCGGAAATTCACATATTTATAAACCGACAAGGATTAAAATGCATGGCTCAGAATATTGTGATGACTAGGCAATTGCTGATTGGTTTGCGAATTTCTTTGCGACCACATATTCTCACAGATCTTATCGATCCAACGACCCTTATCATTATGATATTCCTGCAATTAGAAATTGACTTATTAGAAATTGATTATTGACTTGATCTTAGTCTTGTCAAGTTTCAGTGATCTAAAATCAACAAATAGTGTTGGCCTCGATAAGGTGGCAACATTTACTTTTCCACAGTCTGATATAGGGTGTAAAAGTGAAAATTACTTTTCAATTGGCACATTTAGGGATATTCCTCAAAATATTCCGAAAACCCTATTCAAGTTTAAATTCAGCCAATGTATTCGAGGAATGACGCACTTATTGGTGGAAGTGTATGTATGAGAAAAAGAGTTCGATCTACTCTTTTTGAACAATGATGAAATTGCTTAGAGCGCTGGGTTATGACATTATATGATTACTCTTTTTTTGACATTTACATCTGACAATATGTTTGAAATCAAACAATAAACTTGCTGTTTGTCTTTACCTTATTACATTGTTACTTCTTCTTAACCTTTTCAGAATCCATACAGTTAAGTGTAGCTGTTAATTATGCTTAGTTGATGTTCAAATTACGAATTTGTGGCTGAATTCAATCGCCTCTATAAGGTTGGCTAAAAGGTAATTTTATTTGCTTTTATTTCTCCTTTAGTATAAACGATTTTTATGATGAAATTGCTTAGAGCGCTGGGTTATGATTACCATGATTACCAGTTTTTTGACATTTACCACTGATATTCATTGAAGTTATTTTATTTTGTATATCCCATATTAATGTTGTTTTGTTATGTATGCTTTCAGGCTCTATTTATTTCGGAATACATGGTGACTTGAATCAGCCTGGTTGTTAAAACCATTTTGGCATATCCAAATCAAGGTAAAGTTACAGAGATATATATGTAATACTTGTTTTCTTGATTATTTTTATGATTTTTTGTTAAAAGTCGCTTCTCGTACTTGAGAAAAACCGTACAACTAGTCAAGATATTGTCACCGAATTGGTGTGTGCAACAATTCGATAGATCATATTTTGTTTCAACAAAACTTGTTATTTCAAAAGCTTTTAAAACAATTTTAAATCAAGAAGATATTTTTCGAATACAAAAACCTGTCTTGAGGAACGGCAACTAAAAACCAATTTTATTAGTTTTGCCTGCCAATCTTCTAAAAATTCCCTAAAAAATAAATTGTTTTACATTTTCCGGCATGTATTACCTGTAAAAACTATCAATTAAAGGTCTATAAATTTGCGCATATCAAAACAGTGGCAGGATGTATTTTCAATGATGAAATTGCTTAGAGCGCTGGGTTATGATACTCAATGATTACCTATTTTTTTGACATTTAATTCTGACTATTTAGTTCTTATTTATATTTAAACTTCTTGCTTTTCAAATTTCAGTAATAATATGCAACCCCTTTTATTTTCTCATTCTAGTCATCATGTCTTTGTTAAACCTCTGGGCAATGAGGTTTGAGAACTGAGTATTCCATGGATGCTATATACTTAAAAAACAATTGTATATTGTATTAAAAGGAATATAAATAAAATGATGAATGATTGTTGAACAAATTTGTTTTGTTTTTCATTAAATCTATTAATATACTTTGTGGTTTTATAATATCGTTCAATCGTTCAACCTGAAATCGACAGATACTTCTTTTTATGTATGTGTAATGTAATACTATTGTTTTTATTTAATTTTTGCCTCGTACTGTGTGTACGTTGTCGTCCGATAACAGTTCTTTTCACGTACTCACAGTTTAGGAAAATTCGTCAGTATTTATTAAAAATATATTTATTGCGACACAAGACCTACGGGGGGTCTTCAATCCTTTCTTATAACATTTGACGTATTGCATTTAATTGCATACAAATAACGATTTCAGGATGGTAGCTACTTAGTGTTATGTTAAATTTTAGAAATATTATAAAGGATGTGCATACATTTTGCTTAGGGGTTTAAAGGAAAATTTAAAAAATCTTTTTTGACGTTTTTTAGTTTGTTTTACAAATCGACGAGTTAAAAAAACTTTACGTTTTTACAACCTATAATGTGGAAAGTGGTCAGAGGAATTTACATGCCAAATTTCACGAATCTAGCTGTAATACTTTAGTTGGTACCATTTGTTAACCCCTTTTTGTCCCGCTCGCCCCTTAAAAGTAGAAATTTTGAAAAATCAATTTATGTTGCAAGTCTACGTTGTCAGAGAAATGTAAATACCGACTTTCATGAATATAGCTGATTTGTATCCCTTTTTGTCTCAGTGTAAGAATACATCGAATTTCATGTTTCTAGCTACTGCCGTTTAGACAGGACGAAGGTTCGATGTTCATCCCTTTTTGTCCCATTTTACCCCTTAAAAGTACGAATTTCGTAAAACCCTTTTTTAGTCGGCGTCTACGTCATATTTGGGAGCTTAATGATCCTGGCTTAGAAGGAGGAGTTAGAATCTATCGAGCACATAATCTGCAGATGTCCAGCGCTTTGTATACGTAGAAACAAATACCTAGGAAGTTATTTTATTAACAACATAGAGGATATTGCAACCCGCACCGTTCATGACCTTTTGGGATTCTCAAAAGGACTAAATCGGATCAGGGGTGGCTAGTAAGGAACATGGATGTAACCGCATAGACAGTTGGCGACTAACAAAGAAAGAGAGCCATAAAGGCTTACCACCACCATAGGTATACCGGATGACTCTCAACAAAATTTCTTACCTAGTCGTCAACCATTAGAAAAAACTAATAACACAACTTCATATTCTCCTACCCCCATATCCCCTTTCCAAAATCCTCTTATTTCCCTCACATTCCATATATCATCTATCACCCCTTCCTAAATCCTATCACTCCCTACCCCCCTCCTATAAACTACAATCTTATTTTTCAGATAACGAAAGGATTTGCACAATGGACCCGACTGGGTCTCCGAGTGTTCAGAGTGCAGGAGCATTCTGGTCCTTTAAACCAAACCAAAACCAAACCATGATCCTGGCTTCAGCCGTTTGGTCTGGACGCTGGTCAATGATAAGTCAGTCAGTAAAGCAACTCTTTTTATATTTTTTATTATTATATTGGTTCAAATGTAAACTTAATTTTCAACCTATGTTCCTTGCAGAATTAAAAGGAACATAGCTCATTTTCATCATGGTAGCTATGTCAATAAGCAAAATTGGCGCATATGGGGTTCAGAGAACCCACACGTGACTATTGTGAAGCTAATGCTTCCACAACGAGTCACTGTTTAGTGTGGATTTTAGGCTGTGTTGGGATAGCCGAGCCAATTGTGGCAGTCATATGAGTGATATTGTGTTCCATTATTTAATGACAAAGTTCAACCATTCCAATAAAACCAGAAATTAGAAAAATTATCAGTATTTTTTATAGCCGATTCTAATTTAAAGTTTTAAATGAGTTTTATAATATACTAGTATTTTGTACCCGGCGTTGCACGGGTTCAATCTTCCCTATTCCCCTACTTCGTATGCTTTGGAAGATAAAATGAGTAATTTTTGATAGTTTTAAAATATTTTTTTACCACCCCC
Organism: Polietes domitor; assembly: GCA_947397865.1. Taxonomy (NCBI): domain Eukaryota; kingdom Metazoa; phylum Arthropoda; class Insecta; order Diptera; family Muscidae; genus Polietes; species Polietes domitor. The sequence continues at coordinate 66,228,411 of OX377619.1, read as the reverse complement.
TTCCTATCATGACCTAGTATATCTAGGAACATTTTCAGGCGAATCGGTCCACCGGTTTGGCGTCCTATACGCAACATGCAGACATAAAGACACATATTGATTTATATATATAGATAATTTATTAGATATAGTATGTATATATAATATATATAATATATAATTTATTTTATAATATTCATTATTTGGGATGTATGTATGTATTTATTTATGATTATATCGATATTCTAGAAAGTTACTTGCTACAAATACTAGGGAAATCAGTACTGGTTGAGATGTGAGATGTACGTATGTATTATGGCATATATACCTCACTATTTTGCCTTTTTGGATTTGAACCAGCTGTTGAAGAAACCCGATTTTTTATTCGACAACACCGGAGTATGCCCATTTATATCCGACGTTTTGTTATTGTTTTCCGAACAGTCTTTTTTAGTGGCGGCGGCGGTGGTGACATTATTTTTAAAACCACCGAGTGGAGGAACTTGAGTTTTATATTGACCCATAACATTACCGGGCGGATTGTAGTTACAAACAATGAATGTTATATTGTCGCTGTAAGAAGAAGAGGAAAATCATTTTAATTTACGAGGACATCATATATTCATAGTAAACTTGGTCGCGGTGCAGACATTTGAGAAAAAATAAAGTTTGGATTGTTTAATGATGATTTGCAAAATATTTTTGGACCCAAAGGGTAGCCTAAAAAATCATATTTTCTTAGTGTAAGTTTTTGGCCAATTTTGCCACTTTTTGCTTATTTTCCGAAATAATAGTCCCTTCAGGAGCATTTAGCTAACAGACGCCTTGACCTATTGCTGAAATAATTGTCAAATCATCATAAAACAATCCAAATTTTATTCCTGGCTGGTGAAGTTGTTATCCATCAAAGTATATACATATATATGAATCTTCTTACATTTTGGCTTTTCCCACGCCCAATTCCGTTGATTCCAACCACACAACCTGTGTGAAATGGCCAGTGCCCATGCTGAAACCGGGCTTTTTGTATTTATACTTGGTGATTTCATCATACCAGCCCTTGACGGCATCTTCGGCCGTTGGTTCACGGTTTGTAATTTGATAGATATTCTCGCCGTAGTCGTTTTGGGGCCGATGGTACATGGTGCGGATTTTCGTCAAGTGCTGAAAAGGAGAGAGATCGTAAAAAACCTACAGTTTTCCGGATATATCTACTTACCGTGGCCCAGTCATTGGCCAAATTGCATAAATTCTTATTTAATGTCAACGGTGCACAACCGTGTTGAGCTCTGAATTTATTGTGCGACTCCAGACATTCCAATTCGAATTTGGACCATTTTTGGTTTTTATTAACTTCCACCTTTTTGAAAGCCTGCGAAGTGCTGGGCTTAGTATCCTCCGGGCCACCCACAAGTCTCGTTTTATCGACCACACCAGGTCGAGGTTTCGATTTACTCTGCCTATCCTTGGGAGGAACAACATTATCCTCATATTGGCCCAAAACATTGCCGGGTGGATCATAGTTACAAACCACCCAGGTGCGGTCACCTCTGTCCAAAGAGAAGGACAATTTCATTTCAAAAAAGACCGACATGATAGACGACTAACGGACTACTTACTTTTGAGCAACACCTATACCCAATTGGGTACTCTCTTGCCAAACCACTTGACTGAAATGGCCGGTGTTGGTAGAGAATCCAGGCTTTGCGAAATCATAATATTCCATTTCATCATACCATGATTGGACAGCATCTTCGGGTTTGTAGGCTGTTCCTGTGCCCAAGGCTAGATTTTCGCCATATTTATTCTTCTTGCGGGGTTTCAATTTGTTCTTTTTCGCCAAGTGCTACAATGAGAGAGGATGAAGTATTTCTAGTTTAGATATAGTTATCGATATGGATGGATTTAAAAGGCATATTTAGGGTGAGCCATGTAACATTTTAAAAAAGTACTGATTATTTTTTCAAATTTCTGGTTTTATTGGAAAGGTTGAACTTTGTCATTTAATAATGGAATATAATATCATTCATATGACTACCATGACTGGCTCGGCAGTACCTCATCCGATCAACCCAATTTTTCAGTACAGTCCAAAATCCACACAAAACAGTATGGCTATTTTTCTTTAAGACTGGATAACTAAGCTGCGATAACAAAAATGTAAATAAAATGTTAAAAATTCACTCAAAATAAAAAAAATATTTTTTAAAAATGTCGCATTATCAATGTTTGTGTGAAAACAAGTTTTGAAAAAATAATTTTGTGTTAAAACTTTTGGACTTAGCCTGGATAATTAAAATTTTTTTTGAAAATTTGTTTTGATACAATTATTTATATTGTAATTGGCGACAATGTGAATTTTTATTTTTTTTATTTTGAACAAAAAATTAATTTTTTATTAACGTTTTTGTTATGGCAGCTTGTTATCCCGGCTTAAAGAAGAACAGTGACACGTTGTCGATGCATTGGCTTCTCAATAGAAACGTGTGGGTTCTCTGAACCCCATATTCTGCAATTTTGCTTATGTCAATAAGCAAAATGATATGAAATGAAACGATATGAAAATGAGCAGCAAAATATCTCATACAGACATGCCATGTAGAAAGAGGGAGTTTCTTTCCTTCATTCACTCCTATTGTAATAAAATTACCGCTGAAATAAATTTCCACCTCTATTGGATATGTATTAGAAATTAGCCCAAAGATGACTACTTTTCGTATTTTTCAATTTTAAAGAAAAACACGTAAAAAGGTCGGCCGGGCTGCGAACCTTACATACCCTCTACCATGGATTACATTCCAATTTTATAGAAGAAGTGCCATAAAATTACAGATAATGTTAAATTCTTTTAAATATAGCCAAACTTTGGTTTGGCTATATACAAATAAATAAAGGGTGATTTTTTAAAAGCTATAGGAAAGTTAAAAAAATATTTAAAATTCAGAAAAAAACATGAAATCTTTATTTGAATCTATAGTACGGTCCATATAATTTAATGTTTGAAGATTATTTCATGCAAATGTTGACCTTGACTGCGCCTCAAATGGTCCATCCGCTTAGTCCAATTTTGGCATACTCTTTCCAACATTTCGGCCGGTATCTCACGAATAAATGCTTCAATGTTGTCTTCCAATGCTGGTTTGTCTGTATAGACATGAGCTTTAAGATAGCCCCACAAAAAATAGTCTAAAGGCGTTAAATCGCACGATCTAGGCGGCCAAATGACCGGTCCCGAACGTGAAATAAAATGTTCACCGAACTCGCCTCTCAATAAGTCCATTGTTGCGCGTGCTGTGTGGCACCGTCTTGTTGAAACCACATGTCATGCAAGTCAAGCTCTTGCATTTTGGGCAAAAAAAAGTTGGATATCATCTCACGGTAGCGCTCACCATTCACAGTTACGTTACGATTCGCATCATCTTTGAAGAAGTACGGTCCAATGATGGCACCAGCCCATAAACCGCACCAAACTGTGACTTTTTCTGGATGCATTGGTAGCTCTTGCAATGCTTCTGGCTGATATTCACTCCAAAATCGAAAATTCTGCCTATTTACGTACCCATTGAGCCAAAAATGAGCTTCGTCGCTGAACAGAAGAAGCGCGCGATGAACTTTCTTAACAGAGCACGCATTTTGATAATAAAATTGAATAATTTGCAAGCGTTGTTCGTTTGTAAGACGATTCATGGTTAAATTATAGACCGAACTGAAGATGTTTGACAGTGAAACAAAACACGAAACGTGCCTCTGCTGTTTAAACCAGTGTTGCCAAAAAGATAATAGCTAAAAAATCACCCTTTATATTGAAAAAAAAAAATAATTGTATAAATAAATATAAATTTTTTTAATTATTTTAAACCACACTTATAAGGCAAGGCTATATATAACGAAATAATATTTCAAGTCAGTTCAAAAAGTATATAAGGCAGTAATCTTCAAAAATGCTTAAATGCCATAAATAGTGGGTGAATTTTCAGCTACAGCCATTTGGTTAGTTGTACTTCTATACTATTTTAATTCAAAAAGTACACATTTTGAAAATCCATTATCTCTTACGTATACGGTCCAAGATAACCTAAATTCATGATTGTAGCCATTTTTGCCGTAAATGTAAAAATAAAGTACGAATTTGAAAAAATGATTCTAGCTGCGGTCATTTGGTAGGTACCATTTTTATCCCCTTAAAAGTTCAAATTTGGAAAAAAACCTTTTATATTATGTATCTACTCATGTAGATAAGTGTTCACACCGAATTTCATGTTTCTAGCTGTTGTCGTTTTATAGGTACCATTTTTATCCCTTTTTGCCCCATTTCAACCCCTACGAATAAGAATCACTTTATGGTGCACATTTTTGTTATAAGGAGAATGCACATATCCAATATCAAGTAACATATTGAAATATTATTAGGGGAATTTTCAGTCATTTTGAGGGAAAAATTGTCCATTTGGACCTATTTCGTCCAGTTGCAATCCCAACCGATCTACTATTAGACGCATTTATGGAAAATTTTGACGTCCTAGCTACTTTCGTTTAGATGCCAGCTTGGTTTCAACATATGGACGGACATGGCTAGATCGTCTTAGACGATTTTTTTATGACGATCAGGAATATACATACTTTATAGGGTCTCAGGTCGATATTTCAAGGTGCTACAAACGGAATGACAAACATAGTATACCCCCATCCTGGAGATGGAGGGTATAAAAAGTTAAAGGTGGTTATAGCTCATTACACATTATTTAATGTGAAACTAGCATATATCTGTATATTAACGCAAGATCTCATTTAATATGAATTTAGTTTTATAGTTAAATGCAATTTAAAGTGGTTGACTTCGAATTACAAATATAAAGGGTCAATGATTCAAGCACGGGAAAAATACAAACTCATGACATTAATCACCATGATTGAGAGACGAAGAAAATGTTGGAGAAAATAGCTGTGGTTTCAGAATAAAATTATTTTAATAATACCGAGATAGTAGATAAAAATAGTTAGATATTTTATTGTTCTAGAGAAATAAATATTTAGTGCCGCATGGAATTATTTCATTAATATTATATATTGAATAACTCTCATATGTAGTGCGATAATAAACGAGATTGCTTTTCGATCGGTAATTTGTTTTAATACACACATTTATTCTTGTTTGGTAATGTGAGTAAAAATGGAATGCTGTACTGATTATAAAATTTTACAAATTTTACAGAATGTGCGGTTAATGTTGTGGTTAACTAATAATAACAATACAAAAGAGGTTTGAATTTAATCTAAAGTTGTTAATGTATATTTATGATTGTATATTTTTTTAAAGTAAAAAACAGTTAAAAAAGTTTCAGTCGCACCTTGGGCAAATATGGCAAATATTGAGTGGCACAACTCGACAAATGTTGTTCTTATAAAATGCATTATACAGGGTTTTCTAACAACACTCAGAAAAAAGAATGCCACAGATTAAGTAAATATGTACTAAATCTGAGAAAAAATGAACTTCGTATAGCGCTAAGGCAATAATTTCTCACATCAAGTACAAACTTTACCTTGAAAATAGGACATGCTTTGAACTTGATTCAGTTCAACTTTTCCTCAAAGCAAGTAAAATTTACTTAAACTGAGGCAAAATTTTCTTCAGATCAAGTAAATCTTTAGTTAATCCGGGGAAAAATTATAAGAAAATTTACTCAAATCAAGTAAATTTATAATCAAACTGAAGAAAATATTCCAATTTTTTTCTCCTCCATCCAAGTAAATTGTTACTCAAACAAAGTAAATTTATAGTCATACTAAGTAAATTTAAACTCAAACTGAGGAAAATTTTCGGAAATTTTTCCTTAAACCATGTAAATTTGTACTCAACCTGACTACGACTTTACTTGATAAATGAAATAAATTATTTCGCTTCAAAGTATGCAACACTCATATGAAAACCAAGTAAGGAAAGGCTATAGTCGGGGCCGACTATATAATACCCTACACCACTCCCTGCGTATGTACCTCGCTTTGATTACTAAACCCAGGTATTTCATGAGAGCAATTTTATTTAGTTCATATAAATTATTCAGCTACTATAAATTCATCTTTAGTCATATTTATCGAATATGGTTAATAATATGGTAATTGATCCAATTATCCGACAGACAAATACAAATTATACAGCAGTAATAGGATGAATCAGACCGACATTTCAAAAGGGAGCCTATAACAACATTCTGGGCCTTGTCCAAAACGTGGGCCTATATATTTCTCATTCACTGTAGGTATTCCTAGTTGAAAAAAATATCATGATCTGCAAAATTTGATAAAGATCCGATGTAAGATGTAGTTTCTAGAGCTGTAATAGATCAGAAAGGGCCCCATTTGGGTTATACCAAAGTATGGACATTTGGGCATCACCCAAACAATTCTCATTACAATTCAATTCGGTAAAAAGTGAAATCGGGAAGGATTTTTGCATCCTGTAAATGTATGTGTTTGACAAAAATGTTAAATCGGTAAGGACAATTGTATGGGGGTATATTGAAACCTGGAACGATGTGACCCGCTTTCAACATGTATGTTTATTGGTGAAATATAATATGTAAAGTTTGGCCAAAATCGATTAAACATTCGGGAGCAACATTTGTATGAGGGCTATATCTAAATCTGAACCGATCTTACCCACTTTCACCATAGGTTGTTTAGTTGGATTATAAGATGTTGTGCCAATTTTAAAGAAAAACGGGTACAATATGTGGTTTCTAGAGCGGAAAAATTGAAATCGGGAGTGACATTTGTATGGGGGCTACATCTAAATCTGAACCGATCTTATCCACTTTCAGCATAGTTAATTTTCCTTCTCGCAAGGAAATCTTAACTAAATTGGAGTAAAATTGTTAAAACATTGGAGTATGGATTTTACTCAGATTTAAGAATGCCATTTTTCTGAGTGAAGAGGTGTTATTTTAGTATTCAAAGAGAATGCCATTTTTTGAGATAAATGATTGGATGTTTATTTCATAATAAAGAGGAAGGTATGCCGTTAATAATGAAAAACAACATCAGCCAAATGACCACCACTTACAGGACCATATCCTTTTCATGACCCATGATCCATAACCCCATACAAATGTCGCTCCCTATTTGACCTTTTCCGATCTAGAAACCATATAGTTGAACTGATTTTTTTCTAGAAACATCTATTGTGAAATTGTGTCAAATCGGTTCAAATTTATGTACAGCTCCCATACAAATGTCGCTCCCGATTCGACTTTTTCCACATCAGATATTTTAACAGATTTTGATCTCAACACGTTATGTTTCACCTGGAAACATACATTGTGAAAGTGGGTCTCATCGGTCCATGATATAAGACACATGACAAAATCCTTACCGAATTGAATTGTGATGACGTAGAAAGTGTAGGGTATCATTAGTCGGCCCCGCCTGACTTTAACCTTTCCTTACTAGTTCTATTTTTAATTATACCCTACACCACTTCGTGGACTAGGGTATTTTAAGTTAGTTTCGCGCCAAATGTTTGTAACACCAAGAAATAATCGAGCTAGACCCACCTCTAAGTATACCGATCGGCTTAGAATCACCAGCTGAGTCGATTTAACGATGTCTGTCTGTCCATCTGTCCATCCGTCCGTCCGTCTGGTGTCCATCTAAGCTTGTTCGCACTCTACAGGTCGCAATTGTTGTCCGATTGTCATGAAACTTGGCAGAAGTTATTTTTTCTGGCCAAGGACCATCGGTATTGAAATTTGGAGGAAATCGGTTCAGATTTAGATATAGCCCCCATACAAATGTCGCTCCCGATTTGACTTTTGCCGCCCTATAAAGCACATATAGTACCCGATTTTCTTCAAATTTTGCTTAACACCTTATAATCAAACTAGAAACAACTATGCTGAAAGTGGGTAAGATCGGTTCAGATTTAGATATAGCCCCCATACAAATGTCGCTCCCGATTTGACTTTTTACGCTCTAAACTCCACATCTTGTACCCGATTTTCTAATTTTGGTACAACATCTTACAATCCAAGTAGAAACACCTATGCAGAATTTGGATAAGATCGGCTCAGATTTAGATATATCCTCCATACAAATGTCGCTCCCGATTTGATTTTTTTGCTTTAGAAACCACATATTTTACCCGATTTTCTTTAAATTTGGTACAACATCTATCCAACTAGAAACACCTATGCACAATTTGGGTAAGATCGGTTCAGATTTAGATATAGCCCCTACACAAATGCCGCTCCCTATTTCACTTTTTCCGCTTTAGAAACAACATATTGTACCTGATTTTCTTTAAAATTGGCACAACATTTTATAATCGAACTAGAAACACCTATGGTGAAAGTGGGTAAGATCGGTTCAGATTTAGATATAGCCCACATACAAATGTTGCTCCCGAATGTTTATCCGCTTTTGGCCAAACTTTACATATTATATTTCACCAATAAACATACACGGTGAAAGCGGGTCACATCGTTCCAAGTTTCAATATACCCACATATAAATGTCCTTTCCGATTTAAAATTTTTTGTCAAACACATACATTTACAGGATGCAAAAATCCTTCCCGATTTCACCTTTTTACCAAATTGTATTGTAATGAAATAGAAAGCCCGTCCGTCTTTAGCATTTTCTTAATTGTTTGGGAGATGCCCATATGCCCATACTTTGGTATAACCCAAATGGGGCCCCATTCTGATCTATTGCATAGAAACTACATCTTACATTTATCAACTAGGAATACCTACCGTGAATGAGAAATATATAGGCCCATGTTTTGAACCAGGCCCAAAATGTTATCATAGGCTCCCTTTTGAAATGTCAGTCCGATTCATCCTATTACTACTGTATAATTTGTATTTGTCTGTCGGATAATTGGATCAATTACCATATTATTAACCATATTCGTTAAATATGACTAAAGATGAATTTATAGTAACTGTATAATTTATATGAACTACATAAAATTGCTCCCATGAAATACCTGGGTTTAGTAATCAAAGCGAGGTATATTTGCAGGGAGAGTGGTGTAGGGTATTATATAGTCGGCCCCGTTCGACTTTAGCCTTTCCTTACTTGTTTTTTTTTTTTAATTTTCAAAATGAAACTTTGATTTGGAGCACCATTTACAATATTATCAAGATTGTGTGTGGTGCTACTTTTGTAATTAAGGAGGACATTTTTGGATTACCTTGTACAAACTTTGGTGATTTCGTTTTGGATATTTCGAAGTGTTAAAAACGCAACGCCAAAGTGAGTACTAACTCCATATTTGGTGGTATGTATGAATATGTGATGTGGTATGTTCACGCTCGAAGAATACACAAAGCATATGCATACATAATTCTATTGACAAACGTGTGATTATTGTGCGTTTCGTTAGATATGCTTAATAAAAAAATAATATTCTGAATGCTTTTTGATATTGTGGACTAATCGTTTTATTAATGTTCCCTCTACAAGGAGTATTGTGTTTTGTTTTCGTGTGGATCCCCCATAAATGCGACGGCCTGAAACGTGCGAATAATTTAAATTGCATTTATTTTTAACGTGCACCACACCACAGACCAGTGATGGTATTCGACGATATGTTTGTTGTGCCAAAATTATTTGTTTATGTGTGTTAATATACATATCTTAAATGGAACCACAACAATTACCTACAAGTTTGTAAACTAAATTAAACAAGTAAGGAAAGATTAAAGACGAGCGCGGCCGAATATCTATCACATTACAATTCAATACGATAAAATTTTCAAAAAATGCACAAACACTTATTACGGCCAAAGTAATGTATCCAAGGCGTCGCGATCTGACTAGATTTTTGGATAAGGGGAAAATAAGGAAATAATATAATAAAATAAGAAGAACAATTTCGGCACATCTCCCTCTTAGTTATTGTGTTAATTAATTTGAGCTCATTTGAATAGAAAAAGCGAAAAAATCAAGTAGGGGATGTCCCCATAATTGCGGTTATTGGAAGGAGGCAAGAGGTAGTAGTGTTTGTTGACTTCTGTTTTAAATTTCTGAATATCATAATTAGCTGGGAAGATATTTACCGGATGTGATATTTACGTGATATCTACCTGAAGAACCTGGAGCACCAGACCATATATGGGAGTTGTATTCCATCTTTGGTCTGATGTAGGTAGTGTAGATATTGAGATATTGTTTAAGAAGCACACCGTTTATTGAAATCGACGACACCATTGGATCAGTGAATCGCTTGTGAGACAACAAGGAGCACTTACGTGCATAAAGTTGCTATCCTCTCCCCCTTAATTCCCTGGGGAAGGGTATAAAAATCGCATTTCATGTAGAGTTTCGCTTTGACAGTTCTATATTTGGTCGTGTATCCCATTATTGAAGTGTTGCCTAAACATGTACCAAACCAGTTAGCTGGCCACGTTTGGTGTGCCGTGCCGTAGCGAATGAGCCATGAAAGATGGCACAATGTACCATAGTTTGCCAACACTAATCCACACCCAAACGCACACGAACGCAACTCAAAGTTCAGAAGGTGCTCTTCTATTTATGATGAGCGCAGAGCGAGTCTCACTCTGTGAGTGTGCGGCAGAGACTGAGAAAGAGAGAGGGAGGGAGATTACCCAAAATATGCAAACAATATAGAAAAGACAGAAAACAGAACAAGTAGAGCGACTATAATATCGGCTAAGCCGAATCTTTCATACCCTCCGCCGGAAGTAAGAATTACTTCATAGTACGCGCCGCACAGTAGTACAAACAAAAGAGTGATAACTTTAGAAAATGGAACTATATAATTCATAAAAATTTTATCACACAGAGCCTTTCGTGAATTCAACAAATCAATATGAAGGCTACATGGACTGAAAGAATTATCTTCATAATATGTATGATTTTGTCTTAACCTCAGTGAAAATTTTCATTAAAAAGTCGCCAAACAAACATTTAATAAAATGTATGAAACATTTTTCATAAAGCAAAAATCAATGCAGAGTGTCACAGAATTTATGAAACATTACTTAGAAACTATGAAATGCAGTTCTTCATTCGAAGAACTTTTGTCATAAAAATTCATTATTTTTATACCCTCCACCTCCAGGATGGGGGTATATTTACTTTGTCATTCCGTTTGTAACGCCTTGAAATATTCATCGTAGACCCCATAGAGTATATATATTCTGGGTCGTGGTAAAATTCGAAGACGATGTAGCCATGTCCATCTGTCTGTTGAAAGCACGATAGCGGCCGAACGAAATGAGCTAGAAGGTTCAAATTTTTCCTCAATGTGTCTTATGGTTGCAGATCGGTTGGGATTGAAAGTGGGCGAAATCGGCCCAGAGGGAAAATTTTTTCCCTCACAAGGACTGAAAATACCCCTAATATTTAGAGTATTTCAGCCTGTTTTTTTGAACATATTAGCTTGCATTTACTTGATATTTGCAATGCGCATTCCCTCTATAGCATAAAAGGGCACCATAGAGTGTTTTTTATTTGTAGGGGGCGAAATGGGACAAAAAGGGATAAAAATGGTACCTATCAAACGACAACAGATAGAAACACGAAATTTGGCGTGTACATTCCTCTAATAGAGTAGATACATAATGCAAAAGTATTTTTTCTAAATTCGTACTTTTAAGGGGTTAAATGGGGATAGAGGGATACAAATAGTACCAACCTAACGACTGCACCTAGAATAATGAAATTCGATGTATACATTCCTCTGATTGCGTAGGCACGTAAAATAAAAGAACTTTCCAAAATTCGTACTTTTTGGGGTTCAAATGGAAAAATGGGATAAAAATAGTACCTACCAAATGACCGCAGCTAAAATCATAAAATTCGAAGTATACATTCCTCTGACTGCGTAGACATGAAAAATAAAACTTTTTTTCCAAATTCGTACTTTCAAGGGATACAATGGCTAAAGGGGATAAAAATAGTACCAACTAAACGAATACAGCTAGAATGATGAAATTCGGTGTGTACATCACATGCGCATAAGCATAAGTATACATTATAGTAAAACAAATTATAGTAAACAAATATAGTAATGTGTATACAAATATCACAATTTTCGTAATATGGTACTTCTATCTAAAGTCGACATCCTTTATCTGCTGGTAATACTGTGGAATACACTCCGTGGTGGAGGGTATATAAGATCCGGCCCGGCCGAACTTAACGCCTTCTTCATAATATGATTTATGAAAATTTTCATAGATTTTATGAAGAAACTTCATTACTTCATAAATAGTAATAATTTACACTGAAGTTTCCAATATAAACAAAAAAGAAAAAAGGTCTGACTCGTTGACTAACCAATCAACACACACCACCATTGCGAGAGTCATTGCAATAAATATGTCTTTGACCAAAATCAGGGTTCATACTTATGTCAGAGTTAACAGAGTACAAATTGCAAAAAAAAAACTATGAAATCCTTCATTAGATTTATGAAGACATTTCATAAAACAATTATTTTATTGGTTAAAACATATTTCATAATATTTAAGAATTGTTTCTGTAATACTATGAAATCTTTCTTTGATCTTATGAAACTAAGTTTCACTAATTTAACAATTTTCTTTTACGAAAATTATGAAAAAAATGTATGAAACATTTCATATTATTTACGAATTTTTCATACATATTAAGAAAAAAATCACTGAATTTATGAAAATCCTTTTATGAAATCGCTTCATAAATATTATAAAGGAAAATTCTTTCAGTGTGGTTCGTCAGACCCAATTAAGGCCCTTGTAAGGCATTATGTATTGGCAAAGTTTCGTAGGGTATTTCGAAGTCGACCCTACATGGCCTGTGGCGTCCCCTGAACAACATTCGGGGGATACCGGCTACAATTGCAGTGAAATGTGTGTTAATGATAGGTTATGGGAGAGCGGTGAGAAGAGTTGGATTGTGTTTGGCGTTTGTTTGGAATGATGATGGATGATGATGCCACAAGTGGTGGGAACGACACAAAAAAAAAACATTTCAGCTGAAGAACATATTTTCTGTATACTACGCTAACCAATGACGAGGAGCTGGTGCGAACTTCTTTCTATACCTGTATGGTATATAACGTCAGAGATGAAGTGACGTATAGCGAGCATACTGATAACTGACATGGCACCAGAAATATTGATAGATTAGAGAAATGCAATGAATGTCATTGTTCACGATAAATAGTGTCCGATGTGTATGATTAACATTGTACTATGCACAGTGGTTCCGACAGAGAACACGTTTTAATAATTAATTTATTAACCAGAGAAATTATCAAATATTTGTATACCCTCCACCTCCAGGATGGGGGTGTACTAACTTTGTCATTCCGCTTGTAACACATTGAAATATCGATCTGAGACCCTATAAAGTATATATATTCTTGATCGTCATAAAATTCTAAGACGATCTAGCCATGTTCGTCCGTCCGTCTGTTGAAAGCACGCTAGCATCTAAACGAAAGGAGTTAGAACGTTCAAATTTTCCATAAATCCGTCTTATAGTCGTAGAACGGTTGGGATTGAAACGGGGCGAAATCGGCCTATAGGGAAACATTTTTCCCCCACAAGGACTAAAAAAACCAAATACTATAAAATATTATGGATTATTATATTTTATAGTATTTAAGCATATTTTTTCAATATGTCTGCTTGTACTTACTTGATATTGGGTATGCGCATTCTCCCGATAACAAAAACGTGCACCATAAAGTGATTCTTATTTGTAGGGGATGAAATGGGGCAAAAAAGGATACAAATGGTACATATTAAACGACAACAGCTAGAAATGCGAAATTCGATGTGTACATTCCTCCAATAGAGTAGATACATAATATAAAAGTATTTTTTTCAAATTAGTACTTTTAAGGGGTAAAATGGGAATAGAGGTATACAAATGGTACCAACCAAACGGCTGCCCCTAGAATAATCAAATTCGGTGTATACATTCCTCTGATTGCATAGACACGTAAAATACACGGATTTTTTGAAATTCGTACTTTTTGGGGTTAAAATGAAAAAAGGGGATAAAAATAGTACCAATCAAATGACCGCAGCTAGACTCATGTAATTTGCAGTGTACATTCCTCTGACTGTGTAGACACGGAAAATAAACGGATTTTTCGAAATTCTTACTTTCAAGGGATCCAATGGTACAGAGGGATAAAAATAGTACTAACTAAACGACTACAGCTAGAATGATGAAATTCTAATTGGGTAGAAACGTCAAATAAAGAGATTTTAGATAGTCGTACTCTTAAGGGGGTAAAAATGGTACCAACCAAATGACCGCAGCTGGAATCATGGAATTCGGTGTATACATTCCTCTGACTGCATAGACACGCAAAATTAAAAGTTTTTCCAAATTCGTACTTGAATCATGAAGTTAGGTTACTTTGCACTATATATGTCTGATAATGGATATTCAAAATTTGTACTTTTGGAATTAAAATCGAATGGAAATACAATTAACTGTAGCACCCACTACCTACCAATATTTATGGTATTTAAGCATTTTGAAAATATAAATATAAGAATATTTATTTTTTGAGTTGACGTATTGGTAGCCTTGCCTTATAAGCGTGGTTTGAAATTTATTTATAATTTATAAAATTATTTTTTTAATATTTGTATTTGTTTTGATTTAGCTATATAAAAAAATTATATTTTCCTGTAATATTACTGCACTTCTACGAAAATCGACATCCTCTGTGGAATGCTATCAATGGTGGAGGGTATATAAAGTTCGGCCCGGCTGAACTTAACACCGTTTTTATCTGTAATTTTGGTACATAACTAAGCTAATAAGTTATCCTTTATTTACTGAAAGCCGGACCCTTTCCCACAATTTTTGCATACGTATCGATTTATCCATTAATGTATACTCAGGAAGAAGTGTACCATAAAATAACTTAAAATAAACCGGAAGTTTATTTTAAGTGTTAACTTGTCGTCTAATCTGAGAAACAATTTTAACTTTTCTTAAAATAACGTATTTCTTACAACTTATTTATTTTAAACACAAAATAAAAACCATTTTTTACACCACCGTTCATCAAAATTGTTGTAAACTTTTGTAATACTAAGCTCTTTTTTCTGTACACTGAGAGAAAAACTTCATTCTCCCAATGAAATCTTACATTGCACCAATGAAAAATGTAGGGTTTCTTTGACAGAACGTCAAATGTTTTAATAAATTAAAAAATATTGTTAGTGTTAGAATAATTTAAAGTGACATACTACAATGAAATGTTGTCATTATGCAAATGAAATATGTTGGTTGGATTATTTGTTACTGATATTTTTATGACTTACTGTAATGACATTGATTCGTCGATATAACGTAAATTTGTACTGCTGCATCACCACCTAACCACTAAAATTCGTACTTTTAAGGAATACAATTGGAAAGGAGGGATAAAAATGGTACCAACAAAACCGCTGAAGTTGAAATCGTGAAGTTCGCTTTATACATTCATCTGAATATGAAGATGCGAAACATAAAGGATTTTTTTTTTTCAAAATTTTTACTTTTAAGCGGAAAATGAAGGGAATGGGGAGAAAAATAGTACTAATCAAACAGCTGCAGCTATAATAATGAAATCGGTGTCTACTTCTCTATGATTACATAGACGCGGAAAATAAAGAGATATTTCGATATTCGTACCTTCAGGATCTAAATGGGATTAAACAGCCTCTAATCTGCTGGTAATACTGTGGAGTGCACTCCGTTGAGGAGGCTTTATAAGATTCGGCCCCGACGAACTTAACACCTTTCTACTTGTTTGTTTTGATGTTACTATTTACTCAGGTTCGAGATCATTTTGGTTTTATTTTCTTAGACAGAAAGAAAGATTTGGAACGGTAGACGATAGTTTCAAGGGGTGTACTTTTTTTATTTTTTGCAGTGCATTGCGTTGGCGGAAGGAAGATCAGGTATTGGAAGGTGGAAAGATGGAGTAGTGTCTGTTGACATCTGTTTTGAATCTCTGAATGTCGTAATTGAAGGGAAAGATATTTGCCGGAAGTCGATTCCACATACCGATAGCACGGGCGAAGAACGAATTTATTCTGTAATGTGTAGTGCGGCCTGTTGTCCAATCGACAACAAATGGGTGAGCGTTCCTGGAAAGTCTCGTATCTCTACCGAACGTTCTCACGGGCGGTATGAGATCACAAATTTTCGAAGAACAAACACCATGAGTATCGATAGAACAATGACACACAACCAACATTACGGCGGTGTTCAAGGGAGACAATAGAATTGGATATCCTACTATCACCAGCCGTATACTTGGTACTAATTTTATCCCTTTCAAATAGTTTTGACCCTAAAAAAGAAATGTTTAAATCAAATTTCATGAAAATAACTGCATTCGTTTGATTGATACCAATTCACACCACCACACCAATTTTATAGTACAAGCTCCAGCTATTTGGTCATTCGAAAATTGACCATAAGGTCTATAGAGTTTGAGGAAGGCATACACCGAATTTTATGATTCTAGCTGCAGCCTTTGGATCGGTACAAATTTTATCCCTTTTCCACATTTGCCCCCTTAAAAATATGAATTTCGAAAAGTCTATTTATTTTACGCGTATTTGCGATTAGATAGATGTACACACCGAATTTCAGGTGACTAGCTGTTGTTGTTTGATTGATACGAATTTTATCCCTTTTGGTCCCATTTCGCAATGTAAAAGTATAGATCATTTGCATGCATGTTCACGCTAGAAAATTATTCAATTTGCTAAATATCAAGTAGATATAAACCAGAAAAAAGCGCCGTAATACTCAAAATATTAGGGGTTATTAAGGATATTTCCTGTCCTTGTTAGGGAAAAAATTCCCTCTGGACCGATTTCGCCAATGCCAAACGATCTACAATTACACTATGCAACAAAAATTTTGTCGAAGGGTCATGTATAACATTTTCTGATGTATTTCTGTGTTTTTTTGCTTTCTAAATTCGAAAACGATTTAAAATTTTTTTTTATCGTTTTTTTTTTAATTTATATATTTACTAAAATTAAATTACATTCATGTACAATTAAAGGTACTCATGATGTCTACAAATATTGCAAATTACACTTTGAAATAGTAACAGTGGTTTAGGAACAGTCTTAAAAAAATTAGGAAAAAAATCTATTTTTGCTGGCGCGAAAAAAAAATATTAAAAATAGAAAAAAAAGTTGGAAAAAAGTATTTTGTTTTTTTTTTTTATCAGCTGACAATGACGCATAAAAAAACAATGTTTATATGTAAAAATGTAGAAAATTTTAATTTTAATAAAAAATTAAAAAAATATATCCATACAATTTTTTTGTGTTGATTTTATGAATCAGCATGCCTCACTGCACACAAAAAATATTTTTTTTTGGCTTGGACACAAAATTTTTCTTTTTTGTGCTATAAGAATAATGCATGGAAAATTTTGACATCATAGCTCCAATCGTTTGGATGCTGGCGTGCTTTTAACAGACGGACATGGCTAGATTATTTTAAAATGTTATGAAGAATCTAGAAGGTGTTTTACGGAATCACAAACTTCCTATGTTGGAGGGTATAAAAACATTTTTATTTTTTTTCTACGATTTCGTTGCATTAATGATTTGTAGTGAAAAATCATTTAAAATATTGTTAAGCTAATATTTCATTACTACAAAGAAATATTTCATTACATCCATGCAACTTTTCTTTGTATCATTAGGCCTGTTCGTTTAGGCTTACTAGTTTAATATTTGTATGGAATTTGCTCGCTTAACAAGAAAGAAGCTACTCTTAGTTGCCGAGTAACGTGGTACCTGTTTTGTATCTCAGATTTATTTAAATAAAATCAATAGATAAAAATGTTGCCACCTTATCAAGTCTCTTAATTGTAAGCTAGTAAGCGCAATCGAACATACCTATTGTAAACACATTATTGCAAATTTTTAATTAAGACAATGTATCACTTTTCTTTCAGTGTATATCGCCGTTTACTGAACCGTTCTTGCGCCACTTTGTAAAACCCAGACATCTTGAGCAATTAAATGATCAAGCCAAGGGACATCACTCACATTAGCAGGTCTGATGATTCATCAGCATTTACACAAAGCAAAAGCGGGGTATACAATGCATTGTACCTTTTTAAAATATTCACATTCAGAAACCACATTATGCTGGAGTGATTCATATATGAATCGAAATCGAATGATATTACTCTCATCCACCAAGTAAGTGTGATAGACTTTGGATTTTTGGACCATGGCGATCAAAGAGCATATTCTACCCGGTGACAAATTTTACTAAAAGTATAAGCTGCGATTGGACTAAAGGTTAACAGTGCTGTTATGCAGATTGAGCCTTTACAGAAACAGATGAGATGATTAGAAAAGACCTTCTATATACAAGACAAGAAATCTTATCTACTCTTTGTCTGTTATTACCGGCGCACCGTTGGGCAATAACAGCGAATGTTGCTGTTAACGCCATGTTAGCTTTTTACATCAAAATATTAAAATATGAAAAACAATGGATACACTCACAAATATACACGAAAATGAAAAGTATATATGCGTTTGATTGCTAAATGTTTGAAATATATTTGATTTTCTTAGCAAATACAAAAACAGTAAAATAACGACAAACATTTGTGCTTTGCAGAAGCAAATGTTATTGATGTTCGGTGGCATAGCTCGGTCTCTCTACATGTTAACAGATAAAGTGCGAGATTTCCCCTCTTGTATATTTACGCTCTTTGGCAAAGAGCGTAAAACTACAAGAAATCTCGCTCTTTGTCTGTTAACATGTAGAGAGGTCGAGCTATGTTATTACCGGCGCGTCGTTGAGGAATAACAATAAAATAACGACAAACAAATGAGCTTTGCAGTAGCAAATGTTATTCCTTTTCGGTGGCATAGATCGCCTTTCGGCAAGTTAACATACAAAGAGCGAGATTTCTTCTCTTGTAGTTTTACACTCTTTGGAAACTAGGGTTTCTCTCCCGGGAATTCCCGTCTATTTTCCATTCCCTAGTTCCCGAGAATTTTCTCCGGGTATTGTTCTTCATTGAATTTTGGAAATTCTTGGTTTCTTGGAGAAAATTCAATTCGTATCTTTCGACAGACGACAAAAGAATATCTATCATTTTCAAAGGGATATCTGGTTTGGAAATATGATTTTAGGGGCCATATCGAAAACTTTAGTAGATTTTATAGATGCATACACTGAAAGAATTTTCTTCATAATATTTATGATTTTGTCTTAATCTCAGTGAAAATTTTCATTAAAAAGTCGCCAAAGAAACATTTCATAAAATGTATGAAACATGTTTCATAAAGCACAAATCAATGAAAAGTGTCATAGAATTTATGAAAGATTTCTTAGAAACTATGAAATGCAGTTCTTCATTCGAAGAACTTTTGTCGCAAAAATTCATTATTTTTCATAATGAAAATTTTCATAGATTTTATGAAGAAACTTCATTATTTTTGTGAAAGAGATTCATAAATAGTAATAATTTATACTGAAGTTTCCAATATAAAGAAAAAAAGCAAAAAAGGTCTGACTCGTTGACTAACCCATCAATACACGCCACCATTGCGAGAGTCTTACTTATGTCAGAGTTAACAGAGTACAAATGAGAATTGCTAGCATTCAACGAATAATGTCGACACACTAAAAGTGTAGTTGTAACATTTCATAAAAACCATGAAATCCTTCATTATATTTATGAAGTCATTTCATAACACAAATATTTTATTGATTATGACATTTTTCTAAATATTTAAGAATTGTTTCTTTAATACTATGGAATCTTTCTTTGATCTTATGAAACTAAGTTTCACTGTTTTAACAATTTTGTTTTATGAAATGTTTATGAAAAAATGTATGAAACATTATATTTATGAATTTTTCATACATATTAAGAAAAAAATCACTAAGTTTATGAAAAATCTGTTATGAAATGAAGGAAAATCCTTTCAGTGTAAAAGCTTTTAGAAAACTGTTAAGCTTTTTCTATGTGGCTCTGCTTTTCGGAGTGCTTTGATCCGACACCTTATAAAAATATTTAAATGACTTACTTGTGCCCACTCCGCGGCATATTGACACAACTCCTTGTTCAAAACCAATGGCTTCATGCCATGCCATCCGCGGAATTGATTGTGAGCCCACAAACAACGTTCTTGGAATGTAACATCCACTTCGGAAGGCTGCACCAGCTCCTTCTCCTTCTTTTTGGCATTTCTACTCAGCACCGATTTCAAATTGAATCTTTTCCTTTTCGTCTTGGTCGGTGGCGCAATTTGAGACACATTTTCATAGTGACCGGTGTCGTCCGCGGTCGTTTCAAAACTAACAACGCCGGCCTTTTGAGTTTTCACCACACGTGTGCGTGTTGTTTTCACCACGGTCACGGTATTTCCGCTTTTACTTCTCTTCACCTCGGTGTGAGTCAGGGGTTGCGACTCCTCAACATCATAGTTGGAGTGCATGACCTGAGGTGATGGCTTTAGTTGCAACGACACTTGATTTGACCCAGCAATTTGACGAGTTGTTCGCACCACGGTCACGGTATTACCGCTTTTGCTTGTCTTCACCTCAGTGTGAGTGAGGGGCTGCATCTCCTCACCTTCAGAATTGGAGTGCTTTACTGCATCTGGTCCAGCATTTGTGGCCGCGGGAAGGTAGGCCACCGAATCACCGGCTTCCTTTTTCGAAGCGCACGAGAAACAAGTCATTGCGGCACCAGCAGCCCAAGAGTAGCGGAAGGCGGCCCTCAAACGTGTCTCTGAATCTTAATTGAATATCTGTGTGTTTGTGTGGATTTTTAAATTGTTGTCGTCTCAAATTGGTCAATAAATGTGTATTTTTTGGCTATTTTTCGTTCTATTGCTTTGTTTTCGTCTGTTTACTTATGTTTTCACAGACGTTTCGTGGTGCTGCTGCTGCTTCGCACGATTTCGAGTTGTATTCCGTTCCGGCTCTACTGTCCGACTGACTGCTGAAGCGTTATCGTGTTTCTTCAATTTCTGCTTTCAATTTCAATTGGACTCACTCTATTGCGTAGCGCCGCTCTGGGTGTGGAGTTTCCGGAGAGCACACAGCACAGAGAAGGGAGAACGAAGAACGTTAAATTGAAATGTCGGTTGTCTGGCGATTGTTACTCATTTGATGATGATGATGAGGGGGTTTTCAAAATATATTTCAAATTGTTTATATTTATATTAATTAGCCGTGGTGGTGGTGCATGACGATGTTATCGTTTATATGCCGCAGAGGAATGACTCTTTGAATCTTTTCAAGTTTAATAAAAACACACTGTAAAACACAAAACGTCACTCGTTGTACCCTACTCATCACTGTGGGGAACATGTTAGTTTCATTCTAAATATTTGTAGTGTAGCGTCTTAGAATCACATCTACAGCTTCTTATCTAAGCGTAGCAATTATTGTCGAAATAATACTTCAAGTCAATTAAAAAAATAAATATTCTTATATTTATATTTTCAAAAAGCTGAAATACCATAAATATTGGTATAGGTATTGGTAGATAGTGGATGCTACAGTTGTTTGTATTTCCATTCTATTTTAATTCCAAAAGTACAAATTTTGAAAATCCATTATCTCACGTACACAGTGCAAAATAACCTAACTTTATGATTCAACCAATTTTGCCGTAAAAGTCAAAAATTCAAATTTGGAAAAATCTTTTTATTTTGCTTGTCTATGCAGTCAGAGGAATGTATACACCGAATTCCATGATTGCGGACATTTGCTTGGCACCATTTTTATCCCCTTTTTTCTATTTTAACCCCTCAAGAGTACGACTATCTAAAAATCTCTTTATTTTACGTGTCTACGCAATTAGAAGGATGTACACAGCGAATTTCATCATTCTAGTTGTATTCGTTTAGTTAGTACTATTTTTATCCCTCAGTACCCATTGTATCACTTGAAAGTACCAAATTGGAAAAATCTTTTATTATTCTTGTCTACGCAGTCAGAGGAATGTATATTCCGAATTTCATGACCCTAGCTGCTGCCATTTGTTTGGTACCTTTTTTATCCCCCTTTTCCATTTTAACCCCAAAAAGTATGAATTTCGAAAAATCATTTTATTTTACGTGTCAGACGTTTTACGTTTTACGCAATCAGAGGAATGTATATACCGAATTTCATTATTCTAGGTGCAGCCGTTTTGATGGTACCATTTTTATCCCTCTATTTACATTTTACCCCTAAAAGTTCGAAATTGAAAAAAATACGTTCATATTATGTATCTACTCAATTATAGGAATGTACACACCGAATTTCGTGTTTCTAGCTGTTGCCGTTTAATATGTACTATTTGTATCCCATTTTGCACCATTTCACCCCCTATGAATAAGAATCTCTTTATGGCGCTCTTTCTTGTTATAGGGGGAATGCGCATACCCAATATCAAGTAAGTATAAAAATAGGAAATATTATGGGTATTTTTAGTCCTTGTGAGGGGAATTTTTTCCCCTCATGACCGATTTCGCCCAGTTTCAATCCCAACCGATCTACAAATATGAGACGTATTTATGTATATTATGTAAATTTGGTCGCCCTAGCTCCTTTCGTTTAGATGCTAGCGTGCTTTCAACAGACGGACAGACTGACGGACATGGCTAGATCGGCTACGATCAAGAATATATATACTTTATAGGGTTTCAGGTCGATATTTCAAGGTGTTGCAAACGGAATGACAAAGTTAGTATACCCCCATCTTGGAGGTGGAGGGTATAAAAATATTAAGAAATTTTTTGGATGGAAGAAATCCATTTAAGAAATGTTAACTAAAAATGTGTTTTTTTTTTTAATTTAGTTAATGCGTTCGCCTCAATCATGGAGTAATAGCTCATCTTTTTATGGCAGAGGTACACTGAAAGAATTTCCCTTCATAATATTTATGAAGCGATTTCATAAAAGGTTTTTCATAAATATAGTGAATTTTTTCTTAATATGTATGAAAAATTCATAAATAACATGAAATGTTCCATACAATTTTTTCATAAACATTTCATATTTCATAAAACAAAATTGTTAAATTAGTGAAACTTAATTTCGTAAAATCAAAGAAAGATTTCATAGCATTAAAGAAACAATTCTTAAATATTATGCAATATCTCGTAGCCAATAAAATATTTGTGTTATGAAATGTCTTCATAAATATAATGAATGATGTAATAGTCTTTATGAAATGTTTCATATATTACAACTACATTTTCAGTGTGTCGACTGTATTCCTTGAATGCTAGCAATTCTCATTTGTACTCTGTTAACTCTGACATAAGTATGAATCCTGATTTAGGTCAAAGATATATTCATTGCAAAGCCTCTCGCAATGGTGGTGTGTGTTGATTGGTTAGTCAATGTGTCAGACCTTTTTTTGCTTTTTTATATTGGAAACTTCAGTATAAATTATTACTATTTATGAAACTCTTTCATAAAATTAATGAAGTTTCTTCAAAAAATCAAAAATATTTATGACAAAAGTTCGTCGAATGAAGAACTGCATTTCATAGTTTCTAAGACACTTTTCATAGATTTGAGCTTTGCGGAACATGTTTCATTCATTTTATGAAATGTTTCTTTGGCGACTTTTTAATGAAAAATTTCACTGAGGTTAAGACAAAATCATAAATGTTATGAAGACAATTCTTTCAGTGTATCATCCAACTTTTGAGAAATATTTCATGTATGTCAACTGAAGCGAAATCATTTGTTTGAATTATTTTAGTTAAATTGAACATATTCTAAGTTCACATTTTTCTTTATATCAAGTACAATTTTCCTCAGTTTAAGTACAAATTTACTTGTTTTAAGGAACAAATCAGCAAATTTGTCCTCAGTTTAAGTAATTATTTACTTAATTTGAGTAAAAATTTACTTAGTTTTAGAAATATTTCAGCAACATTTTACTTAGATTTAGTAAAAATTTACTTGGTTTGAGTAAACATTTATTTAGCTTTAAGAAAATTTTACTTAGATTTTGTAAAAATTTACTTGGTTTGAGGAAAAATTTACTTAGATTTAGGAAAATTTCAGCAAAATTTTACTTAGATTCAGTAAAAATGAACATGGTTTGAGGAAAAACATACTGCAATTTTCTTCAGTTTGAGTTAATATTTTCTTGGTTTGAGGAAAAATTTAACTAGAATCAAGTTCAAAACATGTACTACTTTCAAGGAAAAGTTTGAACCTGAAATGAGGAAATATTTTTCTAGCGTTATACGAAGTTCAATTTTTATAAATTTTAATTCATTTTAACTCATTATAGTTCACTTCACTTTTTTCTGAGTGTAGGGGTTCTGTGTTAGTTTTATTGCCCAATAAGTAGAGATACACACATTTTTGTGGCATATTTTGCATTTGCAAATTTATTGAACTCAATGATACAAATTCAAAAAACAAAAAAGAAAAGTCAAACACAGAAAAAATGATGTCCCGAATGTAAAAGATGAAAGTAACAAAACTGATTAAAACCGCAATTGAATCAATTACACAATTCCAACCATTTATTTATTTAGAAAATCGATACAAAATCACAATCCATTTTATTGAATTCTGAAAATATTTACGGTCTGTTTTTTATTATTTATATCTATAAACCACAGGAGTCTATAATTCGTTGTGTCTATAGAAAAAGAGCGTAAAGAGCTCGTAGTTAAAATATTTCTTATCTGCGTCGTAGACGAACGAAAATAATTTCAAACAAGTAAAAACGGCGATAAGTTCGGCCGAGCCGAACCTAATATACCCTCCACCATGGATTGCATTCCACAGAGGCTGTCTATTTTCGTAGAATTGCAGTAATATTACAGGAAATTATATTATTTTTTTTTTAATATAGCCAAACCAAAATAAGTAAAATTGAGATAAAACAAGTAGGAAGGCGTTAAGTTCGGCCAGGCCGAATCTTATATACCCTCCACCACGGAGTTCGTTCCACAGTATTACCAGCAGATTAAAGGATGTCGACATAGAAGTACAGAACCATATTACGAAAATTGTGATATGTTTATGCATATTACTATATTTGATTACTATTTCAAACTATGTTTAAAATCTACTACTATATATAAATACAATGCTGTAATTGTGAAAGTGAACATGCTTAAATATTAGGCGATTGTCAGTCGCCATTAGGGAGAAGCATTTTCAAATACAGACAAAGTGACTGCATTATTTTGATAAGAAAAGTACAAATTTTAAAGATATCCCCATTCGCCCCATTCTCCGCCCAAATGTACAAATTTGGAAAAAAAACCTTTTTGTTTCGAGTCTTCATAGTCAGACCACCGAATTTCATGATATCAACTTCAGCGGTTTGGAATGTCCCATTTTTATCCCTCTTTTTCAATTATATCTCTTAAAAGGACGAATTTTGAAAAATCCCTCTATTTTACGTGTTTATGCAATTAGAGGTATGTACACACCGAATTTAATGATTCTAGCAGTTGTCGTATCATTGGTACCATATTTTATCCACTTTTGTCCCATTTCGCCCGCTAAAACATTTATTTTCTTTGTGGTGCTTCCAAGCTACAAGAGGAATGTCCGCAACAAATTTCAAATGTATGAAATCAGGAATTTATTTAATAAGCCAAGGCTACCAATATTTGTATACTATGTATATATATAATGGAAATAATACTTTAATTCATAAAGTAAATATAAGGCAGCATTCATAAATACCCTAAATATTGAGGGATAGAGAGTGTATTTTCAGCTGCAGTCCTTTGGTTGGTTGTATTTCCATCTATTTTAATTTCAAAAGTATACATTTTGAAAATACCTTATCTCTCACGTACGTAGTATAAGACAACTTCATGATTCTACCATTTTTTGTCGTAAAAGCAACAAAATAAAGTACGAATTTGGAAGGAAACATTATTTTACGTGGCTATGCACTCAGAGGAATGTATATACCCAACTCCATGATACTATCTGCGGCCATTTTGTTGGTACCATTTTTATCCCCTTTTTCGCATTTTACTCCTTAAAAGTACGACTTTCGAAAATTTCATCATTCTAGCTGTAGCCTTTTAGTTGGTTCCATTTTTATCCCTCTGCTCCCATTGAATCCCTTGAAAGTAAGAATTTGGAAAAACGTTTTTTTTGTGTCACTCAGTCAGAGGAATGTATACCGCGAATTTCATGGTTCTAGCTGCATCCATTTATTTGGTACAATTTTGATCCCCTTTTTCCATTTTACACCCTAAAAGTGCGAATTTCGAAAATTTCCTTTATTTTCTGTGTGTACGCAATCAGAGGAATATATACACCGAATTTCATTATTGTAGGTGCAGCCGTTTGCTTGGTACTATTTTTATCCCTCTATCCCCATTTAACCCCTTAAAAGTACAAATTTAGAAAAAATACTTGTATATTATGTATCTACTCTATTAGAGGTATGTACACGCCAAATTTCCTCTTTCTATCTGTTGTCGTTTGATAGGTACTATTTTTATCCCTTTTCATCCCATTTCACCCCCTACAAATAAAAATCACTCTATGGTGCCCTTTTATGCTATAAAGGGAATGCGAATTGCAAATATCAAGTAAATACAAGCTATTATGTTCAGAAAACATGCTGAAATACTCTAAATATTAGGGATATTTTCAGTCCTTGTGAGGGAAAAATTTTTCCCTCTGGGCCGATTTCGCCCACTTTCAATCCCAACCGATCTGCAACCATAAGACACATTTAGGAAAAATTTGAACCTCCTAGCTCATTTCGTTCGGCCGCTATTGTGCTTTCAACAGACACACAGACGGACATGGCTATTTTACCACGACCCAGAATATATATACTTTAAGGGGTCTCCGATGAATATTTTAAGGTGTTACAAATGGAATGACAAAGTGAATA
Source organism: Polietes domitor (assembly GCA_947397865.1). Lineage (NCBI taxonomy): Eukaryota > Metazoa > Arthropoda > Insecta > Diptera > Muscidae > Polietes > Polietes domitor. The sequence continues at coordinate 66,201,554 of OX377619.1, read as the reverse complement.
TACCCCCATCCTGGAGGTGGAGGGTATACAAACAACTAAGGAAGATTAAAGTCGGGGGTGGCCGACTATATGATACCCTACACCTAGCCATTATAAAGGGTGTTTTTTATTGGGGTATAGAACTTTAAGTTGGCATCACTTTTTTAACTGGCTGCCATTTTGTCAGCTGTCAAGTGATTAATATTTAGTTTGGTTTGCCATTTCATCATGAACAGGTTGACAAAAGAACAACGCTTGCAAATCGTGCAAATTTATTTCGAAAGTAATGGTTCAGTTCGCGAAGTTCACCATTTTATGGTCGACATAATCGTCCATCAGAGCAATTAATTCGGTTAACCATGGATCGTTTTCGCACTACGTTTACTCTATGTGATAATACGCATCCGCAGAGACGTCGAACAGTGCGCACCGAAGAAACAATTGCCGCTGTAGAGCAAAGTGTTGAAGAGGACCCGAATGAATCGATTCGCCACCGTGCACAGCAATTGGAGCTGCACAGCAATTGGAGAAAGTGGTTGAAAATTGGACCTGTAGAATTGGCTATATTCGAGCCAACCGCGGCGGCCACATGCCCGAAATCATATTTAAACATTAATGGCATAAAATTTTCCTTCCAATAAAGCCAAATTGATGGACATTAAAACGATTTTCTTGTGTTTTATTTCAAATCGAAGTTCTATACCTCAATAAAAAACACCCTATACCATGATGTAGAGTATTAAAATGTCATTTGAACCTGTTGATATACGATACAGCTACAAGAGCATATTTGTAAAAAAATTGAAGACAAACTTTGAATGGGAGCTATACATAAATCTGAACCATCCTGACCCATTTTTAGCATAGGTTTTGTAGTTGAAATGTTAGACGATTTCCCAATTTTGATGGAAATCTGTTAAATATGTGGTTTATAGAGCGGAAAAAATTAAATGTGGGGAGTCATTTGTATGGGATCTATATATAAATCTGAACCGATGCGGCCCACTTTCTTTAGTTGAAATATTAGCTTGATATATATATATATAAAGGGTGATTTTTTAAGAGCTTGATAACTTTTTTTTTTAAAAAAACGCATAAAATTTGCAAAATCTCATCGGTTCTTTATTTGAAACGTTAGATTGGTCCATGACATTTACTTTTTGAAGATAATTTCATTTAAATGTTGACCGCGGCTGCGTCTTAGGTGGTCCATTCGGAAAGTCCAATTTTGGGCAACTTTTTCGAGCATTTCGGCCGGAATAGCCCGAATTTCTTCGGAAATGTTGTCTTCCAAAGCTGGAATAGTTGCTGGCTTATTTCTGTAGACTTTAGACTTGACGTAGCCCCACAAAAAATAGTCTAAAGGCGTCAAATCGCATGATCTTGGTGGCCAACTTACCGGTCCATTTCTTGAGATGAATTGTTCTCCGAAGTTTTCCCTCAAAATGGCCATAGAATCGCGAGCTGTGTGGCATGTAGCGCCATCTTGTTGAAACCACATGTCAACCAAGTTCAGTTCTTCCATTTTTGGCAACAAAAAGTTTGTTAGCATCGAACGATAGCGATCGCCATTCACCGTAACGTTGCGTCCAACAGCATCTTTGAAAAAATACGGTCCAATGATTCCACCAGCGTACAAACCACACCAAACAGTGCATTTTTCGGGATGCATGGGCAGTTCTTGAACGGCTTCTGGTTGCTCTTCACTCCAAATGCGGCAATTTTGTTTATTTACGTAGCCATTCAACCAGAAATGAGCCTCATCGCTGAACAAAATTTGTCGATAAAAAATTTCGAACCGAACACTGATTTTGGTAATAAAATTCAATGATTTGCAAGCGTTGCTCGTTAGTAAGTCTATTCATGATGAAATGTCAAAGCATACTGAGCATCTTTCTCTTTGACACCATGTCTGAAATCCCACGTGATCTGTCAAATACTAATGCATGAAAATCCTAACCTCAAAAAAATCACTCTTTATATATATATATATATATATATATATATTAGAGCGTACCAGGTTACAAGTAAAAAAAAAAAGTTCGCCGTACACCTTCGAATATGAAGTATTATGGAAAGGTAGTTTCAAAAAATTTTTTTTATTTTTTTATGCCGAACGTAGGGGTCGCGCTTTTACATTTTTCTATATAACTTCTGCATTTATAAACGGATTTTAAAGTGTGATACATCGATGTTTTTGTCCGATTTTTTTGTCTTTGAAGTCATTGAGCTCAAACATGATTCATGATTTTATGCGAGCTTTAATTTTCGATTATTAGAGTGGTACATTAGGGTAGTAGCAACTGAGAAATGATGGGTAAGTACCAGAAGGGGGTGCTTGAGCTCAATGACTTCAAAGACAAAAAAATCGGCCTCGTCGAGACAAAAACATCGATGTATCACACTTTAAAATCCGTTTATAAATACAAGTTATATAGAAAAATGTAAAAGCGCGACCCCTACGTTCGGCATAAAAAAATAAAAATTTTTTTTTTGAAACTACCTTTCAATAATACTTCATATTCGAAGGTGTACGGCGAACTTTTTTTTTGAGGTACGCCCTAATATATATATATATATATATATGTATATATATATATATATATATATATATGTATATATATATGTATATATATATATATATATATATATATATATATATGGAGCTATATCTAAATCTGAACCGATTTTCTTCAATTTTTTCTTAGAATAGCGTTCGTCCTTATCCCATACCCTGTGGTGTAGGGTATAAACATGCTGAAATACTATAAATCCTAGGGATATTTTCAGTCCTTGTGAGGGACAATTTTTCCCTGTGGACCGATTTCGCCCATTTGCAATCTGCATGGATGGTATAATGACATTACTACAATGAAACATTGTCATTATATTAATGAAGCATGTTACGTTAATGCAATGAAACGTTTCATTAATATATTCTTAGTTAATGATAGCTTGCCATTGTGGTAATGAAGTACTTTCACTGATGACTGCATTTTTTCGTTGCTGTAATGACATTTATTCGGTGTTATAACGTAAATGTTTCAAAAAGGACTTATGACTTATTTGGCAGTAGACTCTCAACATGTAGTTTGCAAAATAATTATATCAAGTGAATAAGAATTACAACATACTCTTTGCAGACTACCCAAAAACACATACTCTAAATAATCATGAGACCATATCATTCCGGTATTCAAATATTCTTTTCTAGAGCAGAAAAAATCGAATCGGGAGCGACATTTGTATGGATGATATATATATAAATCTGATCACTATAGATGTTTCTCTTTTAAATATAATATATATTTCTTCTGGGTGTTACAAACAAATGCACAAATACATAATGCCCTAGTGGATGATATAAAAATATGCTTAAATACCCTAGATATTAGAGATCATTGGAGGTATTTTCATTTGTTGTTACGGACATAGTTTTTCCTTTGCACCAATTTTGCCCATTTTCAATTCCAACCTTCAACATAGTCAGATGAGTGTAAGGTGGCATGTGTGCTTTATTACTTGGTGCGACTTTTTTAAACAGATATTCGGCAAGTGAGTTGTGCTTCTCATTCGTTTGAGAGAATCATTTACTTAAAGAGGCAGGGTATGTTGTTGAAAAGCCGCTGCGAAGCCATCTGAGGAAACCTTTCACAGGGTGGAAATCATGGTAGTGGTAGTCTGCAGCCAAGTAATAAATGACACCATGCTATTTGTAAATAAATTTGCATTCTATAAAATATAGATGTAAACTCGTCTTGAGCCAGGAGAGTATCCCAGTTCAAATCAAATGCTGCCAAATATTCAATGAGAGTATTCCGCTTATCCATATAGATGTTATAAGGTCTTTAATTTTACCCATATTGGGTTAATTTGAATGAGAGATATTAGAAGGGACATGGGAAAAACAATAATATTTTGTTGGTTTAAAGTGAACACAAAAACATGTACAAATATCAAAGCCAATTGATTTTGACTATCCGTGTGGATGTTATATTGGTTTTATTTTAGCTTTCGATCTTTGTCATTTGTTTGGGTGTTACCAGAAGGGGATTTTATAGAATTCGTGAAGATTATTGACATCATAAATTCACACTATACCATAACGAAAATTGTCGAATTTTTCACGATGGCGAGGGGTGTGAGCGATCCGATTTCAGTAAAAACTGACGTAACCTTGTCTTATGTGTACTATCCTCTCTACTCTTTAACATTGTCCTGGACACCATTATGGTGAGATGCTCCCACGAACACAGAGAAATAAGTCGGGGTCACACCAGAAGGCTCGAGGACACACAATTAATTGGTGATATGCAGGCTAAGATAAACACAATTCACTGTCAAAACTGGATTGATGATTAATATCGTAAATGGTAAAGCGATGAGAAATAACGCAACAAATAATATGAACGTCAGGATAAGTGAGCAAAATCATTAAAATATGAAATCGGATCTGTTTCAAAATCAGTCGAAAACTTTTGCAAATTCGATACGTCTAATATTTTCCATAAAGGTTTGTTTCTATAAATGGTGTGACAACATTTATTTTTTTCACCCTAAATTATTAACCCTTTTTTGCGGTTTGGAAACACGGAGAGCAACAAAACTTCAATAAATTTCGTTCAAAAGAAATAAATTCAAAATATTCGAAAAATATTACAACTAACCTCTACCTCCTCCAGTTCGTTGCCAGTCGCTGCATCAGTTCTAGTAGATTGTTGTACGATTACACACTGGCTGCTTCCCGTTCTTTCCACAGCCATGGCGGTATTCTCGACAATTATTCGCCGTTCCATTATTGAAAACTTGTTCCGATTTCGAAGTGTTCTGCGAGACTTCGTCGGTTGTGATTTTAAACAGACGTTTTCATTAGCTTTCCAGTAATGAAATGAGGATAAGATTTGCTATGTAACAGCTGTACCTACCCTACATTTTACGATAAAAATTATGTTTATTTTTGCGTTTTGTTTTTCTCAAATGAAAAATCATTATTGCTTTTGTTGTGAATATTCTCTGCTCAACTCGAACTGATAAGGAGGGAAATACGTGCTTATTGTTTATCGCCATTTGGAGGAATTTCGTTAAGCTCGAAGAAATGTTGTGGCACAGTGTTGCCAAACAAACCTATATGTATATCATGGTAATAATGTAGGGGGAAGATATTTCAAAAAAATGTTGAAAATCAATATCACCTACCAGCTCATGGGAATTCAAAAGAAATCGAATGAATTATGATATTCATTTCATGCATCCAATATTCCCTGCTTACATTTACATTAATGTTGTTCGATATTTTATCCCTTAAAAGTACGAATCTCAAAAACTCCCTTTTTAACTCATCTCTACTCTTTAAGAGAAATGTACGCATCAAATTTCATGATTCTAGCCTCAGCCGTTTGGTCTGGGCAGTGATCAGTCAGTCACGCAACTCTTTAATATAAATAGATGATCATAATATGGAACTAAGGTATCAAATTTGGGATTAACTTTTAAAGACATACTTTTCATACCCTCTACTTGGAAATTTCATCGGAGGCTTCATAAAGCATGATTCATGATTTTATGCGAGCTTTAATTTTCTGATATTAGAGTGGTACATTAGGGTAGTAGCAACTGAGATATGATGGGTAAGTACCAGAAGGGGGTGCTTGAGCTCAATGACTTCAAAGACAAAAAAATCGGCCTCGTCGAGACAAAAACATCGATGTATCACACTTTAAAATCCGTTTATAAATGCAGAAGTTATATAGAAAAATGTAAAAGCGCGACCCCTACGTTCGGCATAAAAAAATAAAAATTTTTTTTTGAAACTACCTTTCAATAATACTTCATATTCGAAGGTGTACGGCGAACTTTTTTTTTGAGGTACGCCCTAATGTACATCTCTCTAATTGCGTAGACACGTAAAATAGAGGGACTTTTCGAAATTCGTACTTTTGGGACAAAAAGGGATAAAAAAGTACCAATAATAGGACAAAAGCTAGACTCATGAAATTCCGCTTGTACATCCCTCTAATTGGGTAGACACGTAAAATAGAAGGATTTTGAAAAAGGGGGATACAAATGGTACCATCCAAACTGTTGTAGTTGAAATCATTAAATTCGGTATAGACATTCATCTGTTTGTATAGACGCGAAACAAAAAAGTTTTTTTTTTGAAATTTGTACTTTTAGGCAGAAAATGGGCGAATGGGGATAAAAATGGTACTAACCAAATGGCTGCAGCTAAAATAGTGAAATTCGGTGTGTATATTGCTCTGACTGCATAGACACGTAAAATAGAGGGACAAAAAGGGATAAAAATGGTACCAGTGGTACGACAACACCTAGAATAATGAAATTCGGCGTGTATATCCCTCTGATTGCGTAGACACGTAAAATAGAAGGAATTTTCGAAATTTAACTTTTAAGGGATACAATTGGAAAAGAGGGATAAAAATGGTACCATCCAAACAGTTGAAGTTGAAATCATGAAATTCGGTGTACACCTTCATCTGACTGTATAGACACGAAACATAAAGGAATTTTTCGAAATTTTTACTTTTAGGCAGAAAATGGGGCAAAGGGGGATAAAAAAGGTACCAACCAAACGACTGCAGTTAGAACAGTGAAATTCGGAGTGTATATTGCTCTGACTACATAGACACGAAAAATAAAGAGATCTCTCGATATTCGTACCTTCTAGGATCTAAATGGGATTACATTTGTCACGTGAAACATTATGGATATTCAATATTAGTAATTTTCCTAATAAATGGTAAAATTGAAAATGGGGAAATTAGGTCGTGAGGGAAAATGCATCTCTCTAATGGCGACGGACAATGCACCTGATATTTAGGGCATATTTTTGAAGATTGTTCACTTTTTGATTACTTTGAAGTTTTTTATCTATATAAAGGGTGATTTTTTAAAAGCTATAGGAAAGTTTTTCAAAAAAAAAAACACATAAAATTCAGAAAAATGCATGAAATCTTTATTTGAATCGATAGTACGGTCCATATAATTTAATGTCTGAAGATTATTTCATGCAAATGTTGACCTTGACTGCGCCTCAAATGGCCCATCCGCTTAGTCAAGTTTTGGCATTTCCACGTTTTTGAGTAACAGAGGCCCAATGGCTGTGAACGGCGACGAATCGATAATTGATGGTTATCATTAACATTGGCCGATACAGCTGCGATATTTTCTTCAGTTCGCACTCTACGTAAGCGTGTTGGTGGTTTAATGTCCAACAATGTAAATTTAGTATCAATAGCCCGAATAACCGCTTCAGTGGGTCGATTAAACTGACCACAAAATGGAAGTGCGCGATGAACTTTCTTAACAGAGCACGCATTTTGATAATAAAATTCAATAATTTGCAAGCGTTGTTCGTTTGTAAGACGATTCATGGTTAAATTATAGACCAAACTGAAGACGTTTGACAGTGAAACAAAACACGAAACGTGCGTCAGCTGTTTAAACCAGTGTTGCCAAAAAGATAATAGCTAAAAAATCTACTAAAGGGTGATTAAGGGTGAAATGGGGCAAAAAGGGATAAAAATGGTACATATCACACGACAACAGATAGAAACACTAAATTAGGTGTGTACATTCCTCTAATTGACTAGATACATAATATAAAAATATTTTTTCCAAATTCGTACTTTTAAGGGGTAAACTGGGAATAAAGGGATAAAAACTAAACCAAACGGCTGCACCTAGAAAATTCCTATGATTGCGTACACACGTTTTTGAAATTCGAACTTTTTGGGGTCAAAAAGGAAAAAGGGGATAAAAATAGTACCAACCAATTGACCGCATCTATCTATATAATACCGACTATATAATTACGAAAGCCAAGTGTTTAATAGGTGCAATTTTATGTAGTTCATATAAATTATACAGTCTCATCTTTAGTCAAATTAAACGACTGTGCCAAAACACGGGTCTATACAGATCTCCTTCGCGGTAAGTATTCTTTGTTGAAATATATCATGATCTGCAATATGTTATCAAGATCCGATGTAAGATGTAGTTTCTAGAGCAGTAATAGAATAGAATGGGGCCATTTGCGATATACCAAAGTATGGACACATATATTTGACTTTCATAGTATATATACATAGTTGAAATGTAAAATATGGGTCATAGAGGGGTAATAATAAAAATGGGGCCCATTTGTAAGGGCGCTACATAAAAAAGTGGGTCCACATAGATCACTTTCAAAGTAGGTATTCTTAGTTGAAGTATAACATGATCTGTGTCGAGATCTAATGTCCGATGTGGGTTCTAGAGCGATAATAGTGTAAACTGGGGTCCCATTGGTATTGGGGCTATACCAAAACATTCTCCCATATAACTGGCTTTCAAAATTTGTTTGATTTCGGTAATTATTGACTAGAATTTTTTATAGTTGTGTGGATTAAAATTTTCAAGGTTTTAAGTTAGAACAAGTAAAAACGGAGTTAAGTTCGGCCGGGCCTAACCTTATATATCCTCCACCGTGGATTGCATTCAACAGAGGCTGTCAATTTTCGTAGAAGTCCAGTAACATTACAGGAAAATGTAATTTTTTTAATAAAGGCAAACCACAACAAAGAAACATATTGAAAAAATAATTTTATAAATATAATATTTCTATTATTTCTAATAAAGTGGCCCTTGTGCGACAAAATTTCAAAATCAATTTATAATTTAAGAAAACACCGATGTTGACTGCGAACCACACCTAACGTCAAGTTTTTCTCTGCATTTCATTTGACATTTCTGAATTTCAGACTAATTCAATTTGAACCATGGAAAGATACACAATCGAGCAACGCGTTAAAGTTATTCAGGCTTATTATGAACATGGGCGTTCAAATCAAAATGCAAATCGTGCACTTCGTGATTTGTTCGAGCCCCAGATACTTGGGGCTGTCATCTTTATATAGAAGTGCACCATATTAGGAAAATTGTGATAATTTTTATGAACATCACGATTTTTGTTAATTATAGTGCGCCTAAGTATTCCTTATAGAAATAGTAAACAAAAATCGTGATGTTCATAAAAATTATCACAATTTTCCTAATATGGTAGTGCACTTCTATATAAAGATGACAGCCACTAATCTGGCGGTAATACTGTGGAATGCACTCCGTGGTGGAGGGTATATAAAATTCGGCTCAGCCGAATTTAACACCTTTTTACTTTTTAATAATCCGACTTTACCGAGTACGGTAAATTTCATTCAATTTGATACCGATTATTTGGGTCAAATTATACCTTATTTTTTGCTTGAGTGTATGTAATTTCATTCATGAATAGAATAGTACAAACTTTATTGTTGTTTATCTTAACAATTAAAATGAAATTATTAACAACTGAAGTGTGAACCGTACAAATGCCGCAATAGCAACAAAGTGGTCCTATACCCCACCTTATCGGTGGATGTGAATCACAAGCGTCAATTGCAAGAGTGATAAAGATATGGGAGTGTACTAGGACACATCCGCACAGTTCACTCACACTAGAAAGTATTTCATAATTCAATGATATGGATTGCGAATATTTATATATATACAAATATTTATATATCTTAATGACTAATAGCTCAAGGATAGGTAAAATTATGGAAATATGCAATTTCTTCAGAAAAACTTGAGAAAACTTTACAATATAAAGCAATTCGTTTAGCTGTTAGTCTGTATCTGATTTAAAACTATTATAACTAATATATGATTACAAACTATATGCTAATATTTGCAAACTGATGGCATTCAGTCCAAAGGGAAACATTATGGTTGGGGTTTTTATGGTTACTTTCAATAGTTGTTAGTAAAGAATGTTTCATTCTAAACAGCTTTCGGTCCTCTGCAATCCCAACTTATAACTTTATATCTAAATATATGTATATTAGGATTAGGGTTTGCATTTTCCCGTACTTTTTATTTCCCGGGAAACGGGAATTATTTTTTCAATTTCCCGGGATCCCGGGACAGCACGTCAACATACTGTTTACCATGAGTTAAGCTTATTTTTTCCAATGAAGCATTCACATTTTATTAAACTAAAATCTATATATATAAAAATGAATCTGTGTTTGTTTGTTTGTTTGTTTGTTCTTTATAGCAGCCTAAACTACTGGACCGATCTTCTTGAAATTTTCACAGTATGTTCATGCTGAACCGGTGGTGAAAATAGGCTATATAATTTTTTGATATTTTCAGTGGGCGTGGCACCTCCCACACAAATTGGGGTTTTAGTCGTTTTTTTATAAATTAGCATATTTGGAATACTGTTGGAGCTAGAGCCTTGAATTTTTGTGAAAGTTCACTAATTGTTAGTCTGCACAGTTGTGCCAAAAATGGGCGGTATTGGAAATGTGGGCATGGCACCTCCCATACGAAGTTAAACCCGAATTTTGAATATTGTCAGTTCTAGGACACCTTGAGTGCTGAAATTTTGTGTAGGTGCATTTAGCGTCAATGTGGGTAGTTGTGCCAAAAATGGGTGGTATTGGAAAAGTGGGCGTGGCACCTCCCATACGAAGTTAAAACCTATTATTGACTAATGTCAGTTCTGTGGCACCTAGAGTGCTGAAATTTTGTGTAAGTCCATCTAGCATCAATGTGCGTAGTTGTACCAAAAATGGGCGGTATTGGAAAATTGGGCGTGGCACCTCACATACGAAGTTAAAACCCAATTTTGAATATTGTCAGTTCTAGGACACCTTGAGTGCTGAAATTTTGTGTAGGTGCATTTAGCGTCAATGTGGGTAATTGTGCCAAAAATGGGCGGTATTGGAAAAGTGGGTGTGGCACCTCCCATACGAAGTTAAAACCTATTATTGACTATTGTCAGTTCTATGGCACCTAGAGTGTTGAAATGTTGTGTAGGTGCATCTAGCATCAATGTGCGTAGTTGTGCCAAAAATGCCCGCTATTGGGAAAGTGGGTGTGGCACCTCCCATACGAAGTTATAACATATTTTCGAATATATTCAGTTCTATGACAGATACAATACTGAAATTTTGTGTGAGTGCATCTAGCATAAACCTGCTTAGTTGTGCCAAAAATGGGCGGTAATGGACGTGCTAAGTCACATACGTTCGTATATATTGTCAGTTCTGTAACACCTAGAGTGCTGAAAATTTGTGTTAGTAGATCCAGTGTAAATAGTTGTGCAAAGATGGGCGGAAAGTGGCCGTGACCCTTCCCATTCGAAATTAAAAACCGTTTTAGAGTATATTCGACGCCAAGATTCCTATATTGTTGTGTGAGTTAATACAAATATAATATAGAAATAACAAAGGGTGATTTTTAGCTATTATATTTTTGGCAACACTGGTTTAAACAGCTGACGCACGTTTCGTGTTTTGTTTCACTGTCAAACATCTTCAGTTTGGTCTATAATTTAACCATGAATCGTCTTACAAACGAACAACGCTTGCAAATTATTAAATTTTATTATCAAAATGCGTGCTCTGTTAAGAGAGTTCCTCGCGCGCTTCAGTGGTCAGTTTAATCGACCAACTGAATCGGCTATTCGGGCTATTGTGACTAAATTTCGCACAAAATTTACATTGTTGGACATTAAACCAGCTACACGCTTACGTAGAGTGCGAACTGAAGGAAATATCGCAGCTGTATCGGCCAGTGTTAATGATGACCATCAATTTTCGATTCGTCGCCGTTCGCAGCAATTGGGCCTCTGTTACTCAAAAACGTGGAAATGCCAAAATTGGACTAAGCTGATGGACCATTTGAGGCGCAGTCAAGGTCAACATTTGCATGAAATAATCTTCAAACATTAAATTATATGGACCGTACAATCGATTCAAATAAAGATTTCATACATTTTTCTGAATTTTTTGTGTTTTTTTTTTGAAAAACTTTCCTATAGCTTTTAAAAAATCACCCTTTATACAATACAATATACAAATGGGCGGGATTTGAAAGATGAGGAATTTTTTATTAGAATTTTGTAAAATTACACGTTTTCTTTTTTTAGCACAATAGTAAAGAAAGGTTAAAAAAGGTAACATTCATTCGTCAAAAGCCGACTTAAGTCAACAAATGGAAATTATATAAATTTTTTAGTTTGTGTGTTGTTTGATTAGTGAACAATTTGATTGAGTTTTTATGTGTGTTTGAATGTTGTACATTCGAATTCCAGGTATTCCGTCTTCCAGTAAGTTCTTCTTACGTAGAAATTTTTTTGTTTTGGTAATGGAAAGGAGGAGAATCACATTCAACCTAAAATCAATTTTATTTTTGACAATTCTTCCTTTATTCGCCGCAAACGTTCTGTTCTTCAAAATTCTCCATGGAACATATCCATTCTTTTAGTATCTCAGGGAAGTACCTTGATTATAAGTGGTACATATATTACCGATCACAAGAAAAACAATATAAAACCTGATTTTAATTTCCGTTTGTTCTTTTGCCTGGCGAAGCGGGCGGGGGTTCAGCTAGTAAATATATATTTCACAACGAACCTGTTACAGAATTCATGTAATATTAGATCAATTTAAACATATTTTCAAGTTTCAAAATTATTAAAGATCAGATATTTCTTATTTTATTGGAAAATGTGGACGCGACGGAGAACGATCGTTCACATTAATAGTCAGTAGAGCATTAAATGAAATGTTTGTTATTTATCATGTCGCTTCGAAAACTTTAAATTCTTTATTTTTGGCGTTCGGATACACGCCTAAAATCTACTTTTCCCGGATTATCAATTTTTCATATGGAGCTTGGCAGGAAAAACCCGAAAAAGTGTATTTTGAGTCTATGTCCGAACGCAGCTTAAAAATATTTTGTCATCCAACTGCAATATTTGACATACCTGATTAAAAGCGAGGTAATCTAAATTTGTATACAATATTTTTAATTTTATTGTGGAAATGATGGAAAAAATATGCGAAGAAATATGTAAAATTATCTTCTGAATTCCCGCGGGATTCCCGTACGAATTTCCCGGGATACGGTAAATGAAAAATGTGCGAATTCCCGGGAAATTTCCCGCGGGAAATCCCGGGATGCAAACCCTAATTAGGATGGGTAACGAAAATAAATTGCTGCGGTCACCTCCCAAAAATGAAGATTGGATTGTTTAATGATGATTGGAAAAATATTTCGTTCTTATATCAAGCTGTCTGTGAGCTAACACTCCACGCGTGTATTATGTCTTTGTGCATTTGTTTGTAACACCAAAAAGGAAGCGAGATAGACCCATTGTTAAGTATACCGATCGACTTAGAATCACTTTCTGAGTCGATCTGTCTGTCCGTCTGTCCATCTATTGTTCAAATTACAGGTCGCAATTATAGTCCGATCTTAACAAAAATTGGCACAAGTAAGTTTTGTGGATCAAGGACGAACGCTATTTAATTTGAAGCAAATCGGTTCAGATTTAGATATAGCCCCCATACAAATGTCGCTCCCGATTTGACATTTTCCGTTCTAGAAACCACATATTGTACCCGATTTTCTTTAAATTTGACACAACATCTTATAATCGAACTAGAAACACCTATGAAGAAGGTGGGTAAGATCGGTTCAGATTTAGATATAGCCCCGATACAAATTGTCGCTCCTGATTTGACATTTTCCGCTCTAGAAACCACATATTGTACCCGATTTTTCTTTAAATTTGACACAACATCTTATAATCCAACTAGAAACACCTATGCAAAAATTGGGTAAGATCGGTTCAGATTTAGATATAGCCCCCAAACAAATGTGGCTCCCGATTTGACTTTTGCCGCTTTAGAAACCACATATTGTACTCGATTTTTTTAAATTTGTCTCAACAGCTTATAATCCAAGTAAAAAATCTATGGTGACAGTGGCTAAGATCGGTTCAGATTTAGATATAGCGCAAATACAAATGTTGCTCCCAAATGTTTAACCGATTTTGCCAAACTATACATATTATATTTCACCTATTTCGTTCCAGATTTCAATATACCCCCATACAAATGTCCTTTCCTAGTTAACATTTTTTGTCCTTCCGTTTTCACTTTTTCACCGAATTAAATTGTATTCGGATTGAAAGTGGAGTGTGTCATAGAGTCGGCCCCGCCCGACTTTAGCATTTCCTTACTTGTTTTCCTCTGTATTTGTTTGTGTTGCATTTTGTTAAATTTTTTTCTGAATTTGTAGACACTTTAAATATAAATTCTTATATATATTCTTGTCTTATAATAACTCATTGGTTGTTGTTGTTGTTGTTGTTGTAGCAGCTTTTAGAGGGAGCTGAGGTGATAATCCTTAAGTCTGAATTGTACTAGACTTCGTTCCGACATGTATCCGATTATCATCATCGTTCTCATGTTGTTCGGCTGTTATTTGCATCTTCTTCAAGGTTGATGTTAATGTTAAGGGAATGGGATGTTAATCGAGTTGTACCCCTATCCTCCACTAGGGGCGCTGCAATTTTTATGTTAACAGCCATGTTATGTATCGCTAATGGTTATTAGTTTCTTCCCTGGACCTTGGAGCAATCGAAATGACTATTTTTATGTGAAAGTGTGTTTGGATGAGAAAATTAGCTGCAGAAACTCTTATTTTATGATGAAAAGTGAAAATTTGTTGATGTTGAATTTTACCAGTGCGCCGGCCGGGAATCGAACCCAGCACCTTCAGATTGCAAGACGCGCACACTTTCAGAGCAAACATTTTCAAACTCTTTTCACAAAAACGAGCGCTGCGGCGTCAATTTCCGATTTTCATAATTTATACATCATTCGAAAGGTATTGACTGCAGATATTTATTTTTCCTAAAAGACTACCACAAGATATGGAAAAAACACAAAAAAGTACTATAAACGTCCTATAATTCGACCAATAAGTTACTCTAATACAAGAATCAAAATTTATATTTACAGTCCTTACACGGAATTAAATATATTACACGGATTACACGGAAAAATATATTTTTTGGGTTTGTTTTCAGGAGCGTTTAGCTTACAGACGGCTTGATCTAGGAACGAAATATTTTGCAATTCATCGTTAAACAATCCAAACTTTATTTTTGTGCTGTAACTGGAAATTGTTTTTCCATTTGTATGGCCCGCGTTGCCCACTACTTCGCACGCGGAAAGCCAGTTATTTGTTATCGGTTTTATCTGTTTTTGGAAAGAATTTATTGAATTTTCTTTTGCTGGATATAGATAAATCTAAAATAATAATTTGGAAACCTCCTTTTAGATGCACTCAGACACAGTCAAAGGAATGCGCTTGTCGAATTTTAGCTAAACTCCCTTCGTATATATCATTTTTATCTTTTTCTAACCGGTCTAGAACGAAAACTTACAACTTTCATAACCTCGACCTCATTTTTCTATATGCTCTTGGCCATTTTATAACTTTTTGCACCTCTTTCCCAAAAAGTAACAAAAATTCACGATTCTGGCTGCAATAATTTAGTTTGTATCCCTTTTTGTCCCACTCACTCCTTAAAAATGCAAAAATGCTTTTATATTGCGCTTTTACGCGGTGAGAGGAATTTTCGTTCCAAATTTCAAGATTCTAACTGTAATACTAAAGTTGGTACCATTTTAATCCCTTTTTGTCCCGCTCACTGTTTAAAAGTACAAATTCCAAAAAATCAATTTATGTTGCCCGTCTACGTGGTCGGAGGTATGTGCACGCCGAATTTCACGATCCTAGCTGCAATAATTTAGTTGGTACCATTTTTATCCCTTTTTGTAGAGTTTACCCCATTTAGATTGAGATTTTATGTCCTCAGAAATTTCACGACTATAGCTGCAATACTTAAATTGTTACTATTTTTATCCCTTTTTGTCCCGCACCTCCTTAAAAGTACAAATTTCGAAAAATCCAATTTTACTGCGCTTCTACATGGTCAGAGGAATTTACATATCAACTTTCACGATTCTATCTGCAATGTTTTAGTTGGTACCTTTTTAATCCCGCTCACCCTTAAAAGTACAAAATTGCAATTATATTGCGCTTCTATGTGATGAGAGGAATTTACATACCAAGATTCACAAATCTAGCTGTAATTTGTATCACTTTTTGTCCCGCTCTCCCCTTAAAAGTGCAAATTTCAAAAAATCCATTTATGTTGCAAGTCTATGTTGTCAGATAAATGTAAATAGCGATTTTCACGAATATAGCTGCATTAATTAAATTGGTACATTTTTTATCTCTTTTTGTCTGTTTCCTCCCATAAAACTGCAAATTTCGAAAAATCCCTTTTTGTAGCTCGTCTGCATGGTAAGTGCAAGGCACACACCGAATTTCATGTCATTTAACCATGACGAAGGGGTAAACACCCATTTCTGTCCCATTTTACCTCCTAAAAATAAGAATTTAGTAAAACCATTTCTTAGTCCGCGTCTCCGTCATATTTGGGAACTATCCTGCAAATTTCATTATACTGGCTTCAGCCGTTTGGTCTTGGCACTGATCAGTGATAAGTCAGTAACGCAAATCTTTTATATATAGATATAGCCGCTAAGTAAATCATTTTAACACTGTGTCTGTCCCATCTAGGTCTTTGGTCTTCTATCTCCCAGAGCTTTCCATTAACTACCAATCTGTCCACACTTTTTTGCTTCAGTGTAATTTCATTCATGAATAGACTAGTACGAATCTTTTTTAACAAATAAAAAAAAAACTTATCTGAACACTTGAATTAACTGAATAGCTGCCACAATACTAATATACTCCACCTTATCGCTGGATGTGAATCACAGGTGCCAATTGTTTTTATCAACCATGAAGACTTGGGTGTGGACTAGGGCACATCCCGATAAAATGTTGTATTTACTTTAATGACTTACAAATATACTTACAAGTATATGATTACATTTTACATTGAAATATTAAAATATTTACAAGGGAATATTAAACAAGTAAAAACGGCGTTTTGTTCGGCCGGACCGAACTTTGTATACCCTCCACAATGAATTACATTCCACAAAGGCTTCGTAGAAGTGCAGTAAAATTACAGGAAAATGTTAAATTTTTTTAATATAGCCAAACCAACACAAATCAAAATATGGAAAAAATATTTTTATAAATAAATTGTCAAGAAACTCTTTTCACAACTCGCATTTTTTTTAATTTTTGACAGTTATTTGTGATTGACAATTATTTATTGTTATTTGATTTGCATTTTGCTTTTGTCACTGATTGTGGCAGTCAGTTGATGATCAGTTTATGTTGTACGGACATCACTTCGTCAAATATTGTGTTTTAAAATGCCAAGCAAAATATTGTCGTTCGATGTAATTCAGCTGATATACTATAACCACGAATTGGGAAAAAGTGCAATAGAATTATCGGACATGTTATAATGTACTAAATAGGGCTGAAAATGAGGGTAGATTGGAGGCAAAGAGTGGAGGAGGTCCTAAGCCCAAAATAACTGAACATGCGCAACGCCTAATGATTAGGAAAATTGATTGAAACCCCGAGATTTCGACCAGAACCCTTGCAAGGGAGCTCGAGGAAGAGTGTGGAGTAATTGTTTCTTATGAAATAGTTCGACAGGCCATACTGAACAACAAATATTCATCAAGAGCAGCAAGAAAAAAACCTCTTCTTTCTTCAGTTAATGTAGAAAAGAGATTTTCTTTCACTGTGATGAATGTTTCCCGAATGAGTGACTGTTGGGATGACGTCATATTTTGCGACGAGACGAAAATGATATTGCATTACAACGATGGACCGTCCAGAGTATGGCGTAAGCCGTTAATATCACTAGAAAACCGAAACATCATGGGGTGCATCTCAAGCAAAGGAGTCGGAGACTTAACCTTTATAGAAACCACCATGGGCGCTCAGCAATATTTAGGACCAATTTGGTAAGCAGCGCGAGGAAATTTGGCTTCATCAGAGAAAACAAACCACAATTAAGAGTTTATCAGGATAACGACCCTAAGCATAAGTCACATATGGTGCGGATGTGGCTTCTCTATAATTGCGGAAAAGTTATAGATACGCCACCTCAAAGTCCAGACCTAAACCCTATTGAAAATTTGTGGGTCCATTTGAAGAAAAATGTCGCCAAACGCCAACCCAAAAACAAGACAGCACTCAAAGCAGCTACATTGGGCGAATGGCAAGAGATACCGCAATTATGACATGCAAAAGTTGATCCATTCCATGAAAAGTGAAAGTCAAGCTGGGATAGAACTTTGTATGGGAGCTATATATAAATCTGAACCGATCAGACACATTTTCACCATGGGTGTTTGTAGTGGAAACGTAAGATATTTTGCCAAATTTGAAGAAAATCTTGTGGTTTCTAGAGCAGAAGTTGTCAAATCGGAAGCGAAATTTGAATGGGAGCTATATATAAATCTGAACCGATCTGACTCATTTTCTCCATGGGTGTTTCTAGTTGAAATAAAAGATGTTTGCCAATTTTGAAGACAATCTGATAAAATATGTGGTTTCTAGTGCGAAAAAAGTAAAATTGGGAGCGAAATTTGTATGGGAGCTATATATAAATCTGAACCGATCTGACTATATATAAATCTGAACCGATCTGACCCATTTTCACCACAGGTGTTTCTAGTTGATATATGAGATGTTTTGCCAATTTTGAAGAAAATCTGTTAAAATATGTGGTATCTAGAGTGAAAAGAGTTAAATCGGGAGTGAAATTCTTGTGGGGCTATATCTAAATCTGAACCGATTTTCTTCAAATTAAATAGCGTTCGCCCTTATCCCAAAAAATTTCGTTGTGCAAAGTTTCATTTGGTTCTACCTACAATTGCGACCTCGTGATTACAAAACCAGTAAGGAAAGGCTAAAGTCGGGCGGGGCCGACTATATGATACACTCCACTTTCTATCAGAATACAATTCAATTCGGAAAAAAGTGAAAACGGGAAGAATTTTTGTATGTTTCCTAATCATAGGCTAATATGTCCTGGTTCAATTTGTCAAATCGAAAAGAATATTTGTATCACGGCTATATCCAAACATGGAATGAAGTGACCCATTTCACAATAGGTTCTTCCAGTTCTCAATTTTAAGTAATTCGATGAAAATACGTGGTTTCTGGGGCGGAAAAATCAAGTCGGGAGCGATATTTGTATAGGAACTATATATAAATCTGAACCGATTTGACTCATTTTCATCCTGGGTGTTTCTCATGCAAATATAAGATATTTTGCCAAATTTTAAGAAAATCTGTTAAAATATGTAGTTTCTGAAGCGGAAAACTCAAATCTGGAGAGAAATCCGTATGTGGGCTATATCTAAATCTGAACCGATCTGGCTTATTTGGTCTGTTTCATGGGTGTTTCTAGTTTAAATAGAAGATGTTTTGCCAATTTTGAAGAAGATCTGTTAAAACATGTGGTTTCTACAGCAGAAAAAGTCAAATCGGGAGTGAAATTCGTATGGGGGCTATATCTAAATCTGAACCGATCGGGCTAATTTTCACAGTGGGTGTTTCTAGTTGAAATATAAGATGTTTTACCAATTTTGAAGAAGATTTGTTAAAACATGTGGTTTCTACAGCAGAAAAAGTCAAATCGGGAGTGAAATTCGTATGGGGGCTATATGTAAATCTGAACCGATCTGGCTAATTTTCACCGTGGTTGTTTCTAGTTGAAATATATGATGTTTTGCTAATTTTGAAGAACATCTGTTAAAACATGTGGTTTCTACAGCAGAAAAAGTCAAATCGGGAGTGAAATTCGTATGGGGGCTATATCTAAATCTGAACCGATCTGACCAATTTTCACCATAGGTGTTTCTAGTTGAAATGTAAGATGTTTTGCCAAGTTTGAGGAAAATCTGTTGTAATATGTGGTATCTAGAGTGAAAAGAGTCAAATCGGGAGTGAAATTCGTATGGGGGCTATATCTAAATCTGCACCGATCTGGCTCATTTTCACCGTGGGTGTTTCTAGTTGAAATATAAGATGTTTTGCCAATTTTGAAGCACATCTGTTAAAATATGTGGTTTCTACAGCAGAAAAAGTCAAATCGGGAGTGAATTTCGTATGGGGGCTATATCTAAATCTGAACCGATCTGGCTAATTTTCACCGTGGGTGTTTCTAGTTGAAATGTAAGATGTTTTGCCAATTTTGAAGAACATCTGTTAAAACATGTGGTTTCTACAGCAGAAAAAGTCAAATCGGGAGTGAAATTCGTATGGGGGCTATATCTAAATCTGAACCGATCTGACCAATTTTCACCATAGGTGTTTCTAGTTGAAATGTAAGATGTTTTGCCAAGTTTGAGGAAAATCTGTTGTAATATGTGGTATCTAGAGTGAAAAGAGTCAAATCGGGAGTGAAATTCGTATTGGGGCTATATCTAAATCTGAACCGATCTCGCTCATTTTCACCGTGGGTGTTTCTAGTTGAAATATAAGATGTTTTGCCAATTTTGAAGAACATCTGTTAAAACATGTGGTTTCTACAGCAGAAAAAGTCAAATCGGGAGTGAAATTCGTATGGGGGCTATATCTAAATCTGAACCGATCTGACCAATTTTCACCATAGGTGTTTCTAGTTGAAATGTAAGATGTTTTGCCAAGTTTGAGGAAAATCTGTTTTAATATGTGGTATCTAGCGGGAAAAGAGTCAAATCGGGAGTGAAATTCGTATGGGGGCTATATCCAAATCTGAACCGATTTTCTTCAAATTAAATAGCGTTCGTCCTTATCCCTAAAAACTTTGTTGTGCAAAGTTTCATTTGGTTCTGGCTACAATTGCGACCTGTACTTTGATTACAAGAATAGATGGACAGACGGACGAACGGACATCGTTAAATCGATTCAAAAAGTGATTCTAAGCCGATCGGTATAATTAACAATGGGTCTATCTCCCTTCGTTTTGGGTGTTACAAACAATAGCACAATGACATAATACTCTCGTGGAGTGTACAAAAATAAATTTTAAAGTTCCAACTGATTTTAAAGGAAATGAATGTCTCGGTATTTCATTCACCGTATATTTGGTGACTTTCACTCGTCTATTTAAATGTAATCTTCTGCAAAAGTCTGAACCTCCTATAACACCGTCCGAGCGTCCATATTACACTTGAACCGGATGATATACGTCTGAAACTATAGGCATCATAGAGTTAACTGGCGTTTTTAGATTTTCTTTCCCTCACAGTACTACACAATTCCAAAGGATACAATTTTTCAAAAAATATTTTTAAATACTTATTCGCACCCTGTTCATGAGCTATGAGATCACGCGATGTGACGTTTTTTTACAAATTCAACAAATGATAGAATATGATTTTGCAGAATAAAGCGTAAGCGAAAAGTAATGTTGCCCAATTTGAAATTTTCAAAGTTTCATTCGAGTTAAACGGTTTATCCGAAATAACGCTGTCTTGCTATACTCAATCACTGATTATAGCAAAGACATATAGAAAATGTCGGTAATATTGTAAAATATTAGAATTGTGTTAAACGAAATTGCATTTCATGATGCATACTTTTAGGATTGCACTGAAATTTAACCCATTCCAAACCAACAATAATTAATTATACCAGCAGATTTTGTACTCAGTTTTTCTATGTTTTTATTTGTATTATTTCAAATCCTGAAGATGTCTTTCGACGAAATATCGATTAATAAAATTTAAAATACAAAAACAAAGACCTCGAGCTCGTTTTTTAATTCAATAAAGATTTTAATAATAGTTAATTATTTAATTTCCCTATTCATGTTTAGTAAAGCCAACCTTTAGCATTTCACATCGCTCGCTCTGCATTTCTATACATTCGCCATTCAATTAAAATGTCGTTCCTATGCATTTCAGAGACAAAGGAATCCGTTTTTAGCTTACATCCATAGGATGAGAACCCTATTCATAATGCAAACAAACACAGATTCACACGCACACACCTACATCGGTCTTTTAGAACTGCACATAACACACCCACACAGCTGTACATTTGATTTGATAAACAATGTATGCGTTGCACCGGAAATTGTCTTAGAAATTTGCAAAAAAGGAAAGGCATTGTGAGGTGCAAACAACAACAACAGCAACCACCACCGTCACAGCCAACAATACACCTGGGAACAAATGGAGCCGCGCAATTCTTATCATCAACCACTGCAACAAAGGCCGTTGTAGGCAGTGTGAAGCACATGTACATACATACGCATATACAAAGTGAAAAACTGAAAGAATCACAACAAAAGGAGGAATTTTAATAATAGAGACTATAGAACGTACGATATAAGGCTTAAGCTGGAATGCATTGTAAATCGAAATCTCTGTTGTATGTTTTAGCCTTAACAACGAGATAGGACACTGTAGGGTTGTCAAAACTTGATTTGTAGAATTTTTAAACATGTAGTTTTGTTCGCTAGTCTAAATCAATAACCTGTGGCTGTAGCAAACTAGGAGTTAGACAAGTAGTTAGCTCATAGCACTCTTCAAAAGGCTTTGTGGTGGGGTTTTCGGATATATAACGGGTGATTCATCGTGAGGTTTGATATATAATGTAAAATAAAAGACATACATTTAAAAGTGAACTTAAAATCTGTATTATCGGTTAAAAGCACAATTAATGAATTTTACTGGTTGAAAATTATCATGTAAATTCTGAAGTGGAAGGTCCAATTTTGGGCGAGTCGTTCGAGCATAGCGACTGGAGAGCTCATTCACTGAAAATAACACGCAAATTTAAGTCGCCTGGCTTCAATTCATGCACAAGATGTATTTTATCGAATACCATAGGCCAAGCTGCCGAGAACGACGACGAATCGATTCGCCACGGTCTTCTTTCTCACAAACCGCTGTTTTACGTAATACAACTGAATAATTCGGAGACGCTTTTGTGGTGTAAGTCTTTCCATACTTTTCGATACTGAACAAAAATAATATAGCAGTTTCATATGATTCATGCGTGATTGGTCAAAAAATCCCTTTGAAAATCAAACCTCAACATGATTCACCCGATATAACGCAAGCATATAAATATATATACGGCTGATATCTGCATAGTACCGCAAGCACTACATACAGAAGTTTCACTGATAAGTTATTCCCACACAAGATATGAAACAAATAATTGTGAACATATAAAATAAAAAAAAAAATCATCCGCAAGGTCGAAATCGCAAAAAAATCAACTACAAAAATGTAACTAAGATCTCAATAAACAATTTTCTAGAGCATATGAACTTCCTAGGAATAATTGTTAACACCGTTTAGGTAAGAAAAATATATTATGCAGTACTGTATATGTTAATGGTCAGTCCGACTACAGTGCGTATGAGTGATATTATCCTTAATCAACGGCACGTATACGCTACCTACATACACTACAGCCTATTAGATTTGTTCGACGACATTTGCGATTTTGACCTTGAAGATGAAGTTTTTTGCTTTCATGTTTTCACAATTTTTATTCTTCATGACAAGAGCAACAACTTTGCCTCAGAGAGTAAATCAAAATTCCACACTTTTTGCAAAATATGAGCCTGAGAAAATGATCGCTTTTTTGCAAAAATTACAACGAGGCCCCAAATCTTTGGGGCCCATAAAAAACGTGCATTACTTTGGAAGCAAAACTGGGAGACACGGCTCTTTTTTGGTTTTTTATCACATAGTGGTGTCCGTATATGGTAATATTTCCATGACTTAAAAATTACACACAGTGTAAATGGATATCACGAAACTTGTACTGATAAGGGACAAACATGGTACGATCATATGGCTGAAGTTAAAAGCATGAAATACAGTGGTTACATTCTCACTAAATAGACGGGTAAAATAAACTAAAACAAACTATATTATGAATATTATGTTTTCTAATTTTCTAATTTGTTTTTAAAAATAAATTAAAATATTATGATTTTAAGAGCTTCTTTTACGTCTACAAATAGCGCCGTAACTTCTTCTTCAATATAACTTTTACATTGTGTTAGAATGATTTAGTTATCAAGAACAGAACAAAATATTTTTTTAGATTTTTTCAATTTTTATACCCTCCGCCACGTTTGTAACACCTTGAAATATTGAAGTATATATATTGAAGTATATATTTTCTGGGTTGTGGTAAAATTCTAAGATAATCTAGCCATGAGCTAGAAAGTTCCCTAAATGTGAAAGTGGGTGAAATCGGCCCAGAGGAAAACAAATTTCCCCAACAAGGACTGAAAATACCCTCTAGTATTTAGACTATTTAAGTATTTTTATACCCTCCACCTCACACTGGTCCCAAATCCATTTTTTATGGCATAAAGTCGAAAAATAAACATACAGTCTTGTAATTTTGCACATTTGCTAGACATATCACACGCAAAAAATAAAATTGGGCCGATCGGACCACGCCCACTACCACCTCCCATATAAACTCAATATATAACCAACATAATTATCACCCTGTATTGGTACAGGGTGACCAAAGACAAAATTTTATGAAAGCTTAAAAGAATGAAGAGTTGTTTATTTTGACGAAATGTGTTTTTCTAAACATTATTACAAAAGCAAGATATAGCATACAAATAGTATACTTTAAACTGCAATTTTAATAATTATTTCAAGAAATAGAGTAAAATGTATACATGTGTACAAAAGGGTGAATGATGTTGTATACCATTTTAAAGGTACTTTCAATACCTTTTAAATAAAATATTGATGGGTGTCGTACACAAAACTAATTCAGAGATATAATCATATATAAGTCTATGGCTAATCAAAAACTGTGCTAAAATAAAATGACAATTTTTGGAGTTTGCCGAAAAATGCTGACGAGATATTAATTCCACCATAAACTACACCCTCAGTCGAACACTTTCACATTTACACTTTGAGTCAAGTTGAGTCATACATATAACTTTTGGTCCACGACATTTATAGATTATGTTCTCTAGAAATCTCAAAATTACAATACCTATGAATACTTACAAGACCACAATAATCATAAAATGTTAAATATAATTTTTCAACTACTAACTCTTGCCGTCAACTTTCATAATATAGCCATTTTATTATTTTCTTTTTAAGTCTTGATTTTAATTAATTTGTAAAACTGCTTTATATCAAAATTAATCCCACTTTTTTTGAACCTAATTTTCTCCAGTACATTTTCTTGATTGCTTGGAGGGTTGCCATAAAGAAAATGTATGCACAATTAACACTTTACAATTTTAATTTTTTTGAATTTCTGCCAAAAAAATTGGATTTGGGACCATAGTGCACCTCTAGGATGGGGGTATACTAACTTTTTCTTTCCGTTTGTAACACCTTGAAATATCGACTTGAGACTCTCCGTCTATCCGTCTGTTGAAAGCAAGCTAGCATCTAAACGAAAGGAGCTAGGACGTCCACATTTTCCATAAAAGCGTCTTATAGTCGTAGATCGGTTGAGATTGAAACTGGGCGAAATCGGCCCAAAAGGGAAAAATATTCCCTCACAAGGACTAAAATAATAATAATAACAAATAATCCCTAATGTTTTAGGGTAAAATTAGGGCAAAAAGGGATAAAAATGGTACATATAAAACAACAACAATTAGGGCAAAAAGGGATAAAAATGGTACATATAAAACGACAACAGCTAGAAACACTAAATTCGGTGTGTACATTCCTCTAATTGAGTGGATACATAATATACAAGTATTTTTTCCAAATTCGTTCTTTTAAGGGGTAAATGGGAATAAAGGGATACAAATGGTACCAACTAAACGGCCGCATCTAGAATAATGAAATTCGGTGTAGACACGTAAAATAGAAAAAAAATTAAATTCGTACTTTTTGGGGTTAAAATGAAAAAAAGGGGATAAAAATGGTACCAACCAAATGGCCGCAGCTAGATTCGTCATCTGACTGCATACACTGGCAAAATAAAAAAAAATTTTCACGTTCGTATGTTTATACTTTTACGCAAAAATTGTTGAATCATAAAGTTATATTATTTTGCACTATGTACGTGAGGTAATGGATTTTTATTATCTGTAGTTTTGGAGTTCAAATAGAATGGAATTGCAACCAACTGCAGCACCCACTATCCACCAATATTTATTGTCTTTAAGCTTTTTTTTTGAAAATATAAATATAAGAATATTTATTTTTTTAATTGACTTGAAGTATTATTTCGATATATATGTTGCAAACGTATTGGTAGCCTTGCCTTATAAGCGTCGTTTGAAATAATAAAATAATTTATAAAATTATTTTTTCAATATATCGTTACCAAAATATATACTAATTTTTTTGCAAATCTAGATTTTTTGTTATTTTAACAAAACACAACAATTTCGGTCATAATAAACAAAAATATCGATTTGCAAACAAATTTTAGTTGAGTCTTTTTTATATTTTGGTAACGATATGTATTTGTTTTGGTTTGGCTATATTAAAAAAATACATTTTCCTGTAATGTTACTGCACTACTACGAAAATCGACAGCCTCTGTGGAATTCAATCCATGGTGGTGGGTATCAAAGTTCGGCCTCGCCGAACTTAACTCCCTTTGATTTTTTCTTTTGCATAGATTCCTCTGTAGTGAAAATGGTACTAATGACAACGACAACAGCTAGAATCATGAAATCCGGTATTCGGTAAAAATGGTACCATCCAAACCGTTGAAATCATGAAACATTCATCTGACCGTATAGACGAAAAACATAATGGAATTTTTCGAAATTTGCTCTTTCAAGATCTAAATGGGATTAAATGTGGCACGCGAAAAATTTTGGATCTTCAATATTTGTACTTTTCTTATCAAAATGGTACGGATATTTGGGCTGTAGCTGGAATCAAGAAGTTGCAAATGGGGAAAATCGGCCCTGAGGGAAATTGTTTCTACGTAATAACGACTGACAATGCACCTGATATTTAGGACATAATTTTGAAGATTGCTGCCTCATGTTCACTTTTTGATTAGTTTTGAAGTCCTACATTTATATAGTAGAGGACTATTAATGTTATAATAATGAAAAGTCATTATTTTTTTAAAATAGTGCGCATAAGTATTCCTTATAGCAAATATCGTGAATATCCTAATATGATAGTGCACTTCTATATAAAATTGACAGCCTCTAATCAGCCGGTAATACTGTAGAATGCACTCCGTGGTGGAGGGTGTATAAGATTCGGCTCTGCCGAATTTAACGCCTTTTTATTTGATAATCGTAAACTTTTGTAGCCATCATAATTACCCTTAATTGAACATATATATATTTCCAAAATTAGAGTAATGCTACCTTCGGCAAAAATTTTGGATTTGGAATTTTAGTAAAAGTTAAAAAATATATATCCATAATTATACCCTACACCACTTCGTGGACTAAGGTATTATAAGTTAGTTTTCCGCTTTAAGTATACGGATCGGCTTAGAATCACCAGCTGAATAGATTTAACGATGTCTGTCTGTCCGTCTGCTGTCCATCTTAGCTTGTTCGAACTCTACAGATCGCAATTGAGGTCCGATTGTAATGAATTTTGGCAGAAGTTACTTTTCTTGGCCAAGGACGATTGGTATTGAATTTGGAGAAAAATTTACACTATTACTGCTCTATAATACACATTTTACATGAGATCATGACCAAATTTGTAGAACCAAATTTTTAGAACTAGAAACAGCTCACGGGAGAGTGGACCACATGGGTCTATGTTTTGTTATAGGCCCCATACAAATGTACCTCCGATTTACAATATTATGGCTCTAAAATGCAAATTTTACATCGGATCTTGATCAAATTTTCCACATAATGTTACATTTAGACTAGAAACACCTATTTTGAAAGCCAGCTATATAGGTCAGTATTTTGGTATAGCCTCCAAACAAATGGGCCCCCAGTTTACACTATTGTCACTCTAGAACCCACATCTTACATTGGATCTTGATAAAATTTTGCAGATCATGTTATATTTCAATAAAGTTATATTTCAATGTAGCACCCTTATAAATTATTACCCCTCTAGAACCCACATTTTACATCGGAAGTTTATCAATTTTTGCTGATTATATTATATTTCAACTAGAAATACATACTATGAAAGTCAAATATATGGGTCCATATTTTGGTATAACCCCCATACAAATTGGGCCCAATTTCTACTCTATTACAGCTTTAGAAACTACATCTTACTTATTGAATAAGAACTGTGTAGGCCCATGTTTTGACACATGCCCTAGTGTTGTTATAGCCCCCCCCCCTCAAATGTCCGTCCGATTCATCCTATTACCGCTGTATATTCTGCATTTGTCATTGGATCTTGATTTTTTCCAGATCATGTTATATTTTCTCTACTCGGAATATCTGTCGTAAACTTGGATCAATTATCATATTATTTACCATATTCATTGAATTTAGTTAAAATGGAATCGAACTGCATAAAATCGCCCCATAAACAACCTGGGTTTAGTAATCAAAACGAGGTGTATACGCAGGGAGTGGTGTAGGGTATCATATAGTCACCCGTATCATATACCACCCAACTTTAGCATTTCTTTACTTGTTACTTGTTTTAATGTCGTTTTCGATTTTATAAAGCAAAAAAACATCAGAAATTGTTATATATTGGCCTTGTTTATTGCATGGAGTAATTCAAATATCGTTTTTAAATAAATTATTTTTTAGGTTAGAAAATAACCGGTTCAATTGATTTTTGCTTTTTAAACATACCAAAAAAATCAAGCCTCTACATCCCTTATGTACACACAGTAAAAATCCCACCTGCTGATTATGGCAGATGTGAACCGCTTCTTCCTCTAACAATAGATGAAAAGGGTGTAAAAATGGGGTGGGTGCAACAAAGGGAAGGCGTGAAAATTAATGTTTAACGGCAACAATAGCAACAACTGAATAAGTCCGCGTATATGTTAACAATGAAATTGCTATTGCTGTTGTTTGTTAAATATTTAATTTAATTTGCGAATGTTGTTGCAACAGGCATGAGATGTAGGGTGTATGTAACGCATGAGCTTTATGCGTTTGTAAGAGATTCTTTCACGCCCAGCAAGAACTGGACTCAGAATTTTAGAATTTCCGATGAAATGTTGTGAATTTCTCATGTGGTTGGATAAATCTCGGGCCAGATTTTATTGTTTCGCGTTTATTTTATCAATAATATTCAAATCGCTTTTATTAAGAAAACCCTCATTTTAAAGATTATTTTGAATACGTCCAGCTCACGGACGGACAGTGATAAAACCAAAATCTGTTTGGGGGATATTAAGCCCTTACAGGGTGATGTTAGCATTTGGAAATGTTTGTCTGTCCCCCAATTTTGTTTTTTAAGGTAAATTAATATTTTTAAACAAATTATCCAGCTTTGCCAAATCACATATTCTTTATCTAGAGCTTGTGGGCATTTAAACAAAAGCATCCATTGTCTGCTTTCAAATCAAACGCACATGAATCATTCCGTTACTTTGTCCTATCGGTTGGATTCCTCTGTCAAATTTGACACGTAAAATGTTGATTTTGCAGAATGAGTTCAAGATACGTTAGAAAAGAAATTACAACTTTTCATTTAAATTTTAATCAGACTAGAACGTTGCATATGAGCACAGGTTGAAGTAATGCCGCTCGGCATACCTCCCACTCCGTCCATACTCGTTTGTATGTATTATTACAATCATGATTGACAACATATGAGAACATGGCGAACATTCATCACTCACTTGTCATTTTGAAATCCTTCAACGAGGGAAACGGGAGCGGATAGGATGCCCTGGCGCAATCACACAAACGCACACACAACATGAATGATTACAACCCGTAAAATCATTATCATTATCAAAAACCGATATTATAGGCAGGAGCAAGAACGCAACTCAAATTGTAGCTGACAAGTGGACAGTGACAAAGGGTAGTCAAATAGGAATTTCATATATTTATATTAACGCCCGCCTTCATATATCATTCCATTTGCAACTTCTTGAAATGATGTTGTTTTGGACTCTTCAAAAGTTCATGTGCGTAGCAGCTTTTCCATGTTTTGATATCTGCTCATATAGGTAAGGCGCAGGCATCTCTGAAGGATGTGTCGACATATGTAGGTTGTAGGCGCCCGGCAACGGTCAAGGGAAGAAGAGCAGTTCCGGCGGGTACATATCATTCGGGACAGAAAAAAGAGTAAAACATTGAAGGAGTGAATTCAGATCAGAAGAACCACGTCCATTTCAATTTGAAGCAAATCGGTTCAGATTTAGATATAGCTCCCATACAAATTTTGCTTCCGATTTTACTTCTTCCGCTCTAGAAACTACATATTTCAATATATTTTACTCTAATTTGGCAAAACGCCGTATATTTCAACAGCTCTGGTAAAAATAGGATAGATCGTTTCAGATTTATATATAGCTCCCATACAAATGTTTCATCCGATTTGACTCTTTTAGCTCTAGAAACCACAAACTTTGACAGATTTTCTTCAAATTTGGCAAAACAGCTTATATTTCAACTAGAAACAGCTCTGGCAAAAATAGGAGAGATCGGTTCAGATTTATATATAGCTCCCATACAAATGTCTCATCCGATTTGACTCTTTCAGCTCTAGAAACCACAAACTTTGACAGATTTTCTTCAAATTTGGGAAAACAACTTATATTTCAATGAAAAACTTCTCCAGAGCTGTCAGGTCAGATGAGTTCAGATATATATATATATATATAGCTCCATTACAAATTTCGCTACTGAATTGATTATTTATAATAGTATTTTTTACAGATTCTCTTCTAATTCGGCACATCAGCTAATGTTTCAAATAGAAATTACTATAGCGAAAGTGGGTCACATCGGTTCAGATTATATATAGCTCCCGATTTGATTGTTTTCGATCTAGAAACCACATATCCATAAAATTTGGGAAAGCGTCTAATATTTCAACTAGAAAACCTTTGCTAAACATGTGTCACATCGGTTCAGATTTGTATTCAAAGATTGTGTTCAAATTTTCTTACAAATACAGATAGAAGTATGGAATTTGTAGTATATTCTCCTCTTATAGCTGCATCGTATATCACCCGATTCAAATGTAATGACCTTTTTATATCCTACACCATAGGGTATAATGACTATGTGTAGGGTATCATATAGTCGGCCACGACCGACTTTAACCTTCCTTACTTGTTTATAGGTGTGTATGTGGAAGTTCCACACAAATAATCCGATAATAATAATAAAATTAAAGTGTCTTATAAATTCCAAACAAATGTTCACTAAGAGTGAGGGTATATAATATGGTTTACTTAACAAGCAGAAACAAAATCGAAAAGAATTACAATGGATACAAGTGGTCACCGAGTCTCCATTCGGTTTATCACAATTGTCCCAATGTCGCTGGAACGTTTTACAAGAATTATGTTCTACTATATTGATAACCCTTTTGTATCAACATTTACAGTACTTTCATAAGGGTCCATGTGTATTAGCGAGGATCGATGATGTAGCCCACCAATGAGTTAAAATAAACTAGAACTTATCGTAGATGAGTGAAAGTTTAGTGCCGGACACAACCGTAATCTGTGATTCATTTTGGATCGGTCCACTCTACGTTCATCAATGGTAAAATTTAAATCCAAATCGGTTAGGACATTTGTATGGAGGCTATATCAAAACACGGACGGACATCAGGGCCGTGCGCAGGATTTCCCTGGGGGGGGGGGGGGAGATTTTCATCTGCACTCATAAAAAAGTGAACCCTATAATGAGTTAAAATTAACTAAAATTTAGGACAATTGAACTTCGTAT
The DNA here is from genome assembly GCA_947397865.1 of Polietes domitor. Classification (NCBI taxonomy): domain Eukaryota; kingdom Metazoa; phylum Arthropoda; class Insecta; order Diptera; family Muscidae; genus Polietes; species Polietes domitor. The sequence goes on along the minus strand of OX377619.1, from coordinate 66,169,930 downwards.
AGCGCTAAAGCAATATTTCCACAAATAAGGATCAAACTTTTCCTTCAAATTAGTACATGCTTTGAACTTGATTCCAGTTAAATTTTCCTCAAACCAGTAAATATTTACTCAAACTGAGGAAAATTCCAGTAAGTTTTTCTTAAAGCCAAGTACATTTTTACTAAATCTAAGTAAAATTTTGTTTAAATGTTGCTAAATCTAAGTAAATTTTTCCTAAAACCAAGTAAATTTTTACTTAATTTAAGTAAAATTTTCCCAAAACTAAATGAATTTTTACTCAAACCAAGTAAATTTTTACTAAATCTTAGTAAAATTTTGCTGAAATTTTCCTAAAAGTAAGTAACTAAAATCAATTAAATATTTACTTAATTTTTCAATTTTGCTGATTTTTTCCTTAAAACAAGTATTTTTTTAATTTACTGAGAAACTTGATTCAAGGAAAAAAGTAAAATTAAAAAAGTTCAATTTAACTTAAAAAATCAAACAAAAAATCAAAATGGTTTTGGAAAACTTGTACAAAAAATGATACCTCTGCCATAAAGTGCTGAGTTTTTACTCCATGATTGCTGCGAAGGCAAGAGAGCCATCTTCGCAGTGGTTGTTTAGAATAATTCTTAAAGTATTTAAGAAATAAGTCTCTGCAAACGAACGAGAATTGCTTCTTAGATTAGTATTCAAGAATTTTTTAAACAATTTCAAATGTTTTTTATAAGTTCATTAATACTTAAATGTATAAAGAACTCGGCATACATTTCAGTAAACGTTTTAACTTCATTTTAGGAAAAACCCCATTTTTAAGTTAAATTTTCCATACAAAACATTTCAGATTTTCTCACTTAAAACCTTGAAAATATTCTTCCACATAAATTTGATTTTACTCAATTGTAAGAATTTTTTTATTAGATCCAAAGAAATGTTTTTAAGTAAATCTACTAACCTTTTTCTAGTAAATGAACTATTTACTAGGGCTTTGAAAGAATGAAACTTTACTCATACTTAGTTAATTTTCCAACTTTTTAGGAAATTTTTACTGAACTGGAGTAAAATTGTTGAACTAAATTTTAGTATGAATTTTACTCAGATTTAGGAATGCTATTTTTCTGACTGTAGTTTTACAAAAAATAAAGCAGGTGAAAATGCTGTCAATTATTTTAGTCAATTTCCAGTCGTGTGCGTTTATTTTATTGCCAGGATCTTCGAAAAATATTTTGATACATTCGTCCGACAGACATCGCCGGCAAAATTGCATCATCATATCAGTACACTCAAAGGAATTTGTCAGTAAAAGAAATCAGAAAGACTAATGAAAGAGCAGATTTTCTGTTGTTGAAAAAGAGACAGCAGATTTGTATCTGCTGAGATGGTAAACAGCTGTTTGCTGTTTTTAGCAATATAGAAAAAAACTCTAAGCATATGGAATTGAATAGAAGTTATTATAAAGTAATTTATTACCACGGAAAGATATTGCGATTGTTTTTTTGCTGATAGGCAGCATACAATCGCTGCTTTTATTAACAGACTTGTTCTCTAAGTGTAGAATTTATTTAATAGTTGCATATGCATTACATACATACATATCGAGGGCTTATATTATTCATTTTCAGGAGAGCGATAAAACTCCTTTAATTTGAAGAGAAATTATTATTCATCCTTCTAAAGTTTAATCCAAAAAGGGTTACTAATTGGTACGATTAAAAAGTTTTCGAAATTTCCTATTATTCGCGGTTTCATGGTTCATAGCCATGTTTAAAATTAAGCACTATGAATATTCAAATAAGCACATAGCCATTTATGCACAAATATATAAATAAAATTTATTGTAAACTCAATAACGTTTTTCATGAAATCTTGGCGATGTTGTATAGAAAACGCATTTTCTGTGATGTACACAGCGAATTTAAAGATTCCAGCTTCATCCGTCAGATTGGTACCATTTGTATCCCAAAAAGTGTATATTGCGGTAGGGCACGGTAAACAAAAAATACAAATTGGATTTTTTTTGAAAAATTTTCATTTTCACGGGAAATATGACTAAAATGATTTGCATTTTTGATTTTCTCGCGATCTAGCCAACGAATCCGACTGAATTTTTGTTTGTGTATTAAGAACCAATGTCGCTTGTAACATATATGTAGCCAGTCGCGAAAATCGCTGCATTCGATGAAAAATCCAAAATTTGCGGTTGCAATTGCTTATATTTAAACTTTCTCTGTTCAGGATTCTGCAACTTTTCTGACATAAATATTCTCCATGAAGTCAGCAATCACATGCCAAAGAAATATTTTGGTATTCTCAATATAATAAAAAGTTTCGCCACTTTTTCTAAAGATACTTTTCACAATTTTTATTTTAGCCTGATAACTGGGAATCAAAATACTATTAACGCGAAATGATGGAATTTGATAGTACGATATACCTTGAATCTAAAAAAATGTTTTAAACAAAATCGTTGTAGCGAATTATAACCTTCGGTTTATGCTGCTGCATTGTTGAACTATTTTATTTCTATTATTTTTATGTTCATAGCCACTTATGCAGTCACTAACTAACGTGTGAGTGGATAGCCAAATAAGAAAATTAAAAAAATGGCTTTAGAAAAAATTCTTTTCCAAATTTATATGACAGATGAATATGAGAATAGTTTGGCATCAAAAACTCATTTTCGAGAAAAGAAATATTTGAAGAAATATTACACAAAAAAACGAGCAAATTCCTCGGCGCTTAACCCTTCAGGCCCGCATTTTTTCTATGATAAATGTTTTCTAGATGGTTATGCTTTTTGACAAAGTATTGGTCTAAATAGGATGTCTAAAGAGTTTTGGGGGTTTTAATTTATATAGGACATGAGTAACAGGATGTTTACTCAAAATCTTTATACGCATATTCCGATTAAATAAAAAATATTTGGAAATGTTTCTTCCTTTTTATAATAATTTACATATGCCTCACCCATAAACCTTTGAGTAGCAAATTTGGATATTGCCACTGCTTCCTCCAAAAATGCAGCCCACTCTAGTGTACACATTACACATTTGAGCTAAAAGCGAATGTTTAAACGCGCATCCTGTCTAAATACAAACGTTTCCCGTCATTCGTGAAAAAGTACAAATGTTTGTTCGCATAAATGTCTGCATGTCTCACCATGTGTTGACATGAGGTCTATGCGAGGGTGCCTCTCTATTTGCAGGCATATTAACGATATTATCATCGCCTCATAGTAACGAGATAGGCAGCGGGCGGTATGGTTGGATGATGTATCAGTCCCGTTTCCGCAGGCAATGGCTGTGATTGTTGGACAAGCAGTGTCGACTTGTTGGATGACCTACAAAAATAGGATGATGACATGAAAGTCATATCAAAGACGAATTTTAAATAAAGAAGGCGTGAAGTTACTGCAACTAAGGTACAAGATTTCCTGAAGTAAAAACTTTGAAAATGTTTGGGTTATCTCCAGAAAAATAGAAGGATTTTGTTAAGACATCGTCGGCTTTAAATTAAAGGCAATTGCTTAATGGAGAAATCTTTCCTATTCTGGCTACAGCATTAGTCAAATTGTATCAATTATTTGGATGGATCAAAATGTAACTCCAAGTCGACTACAGCCTAATTTCCCTCTTCATGCAACAAAAAATCCTAGTCCGCTCTATAACTCATTAGAACCATGTTGGTGTAGGTTATGGCCACACAAGTATTCCACTGTTCGCACATAAATCTATTTGCACATAATGTGACAGGCAAAACAGCGATAAATGTTGTATCAATCAAAGCGGAAAGAAAGCCTTAATGATGTTGCCAGCAGCATGTACAGTAAAAAGTAACAAGGACGATTGCCACCACTGCCCCCATATGTCATTCCAACATACATAATACAAGGGTAGGCTGATTTAGTAAAACTTGCTTCATCGAATATGTTTGGTCAGAAGATTATTCAAATAATAAGAATTGAAAAAATTGTTAAGTTCGTCAGAGCCGAGTCTTATATACCCTCCACCATGGAGTGCATTCTCAGAGGCTGTCCAATTTCGAAGAAGTGCGGTAACATTACAGGAAAATTAAAATTTTCCTGTAATGTTACTTTTTGAATCGATTTAGCCATGTCTGTCTGTCTATCCATCTATTCTTGTAATCATGATACAGGTCGCAATTATTGTCCGATTCTTACGAAACTGTACACAATCGATTTTTGCACGTCGAGGACGAACGCTATTTGATTTGAAGCAAATCGGTTCAGATTTAGATATAGCCCCCATAATGACTTTTTCTGCTCTAGAAGCCACATAATTTAAGGGATTTTGATAAAATTTTGCACAACACTTTATATCTAGGTTAGAAACGTCTTCGAAGAAAATGGGACAAATTGGTTCCGATTCAGATATAGCCACCACCGTAAATTTTAACAGATTTTCTTCAAATTTGGCGTAACACCTCATATTTCAACTAGAACACTTCTGGGTCAAATCGGCTCAGATTTAGATATAGCTCCCATACAAATATCTCTCCCGATTTGAGGTTAACCGCTGTAGAAACTACATACCTTAACCGATTTTCTTCATATTCGGCAGGACATCTTATACTTACACTAGAAAGATCTGTGGTAAAAGTGAATGAGATCGGTTCAGATTTATATATAGCTCCAATACAAATGTCGTTCATTATTTTCACCGAATTGAATTGTAGTGGAGTGGCAAGTTTAGGGAATCATATAGTCGGCCCCGACCGACTTTAGCATTTCCTTATTTATCGATTACACGTACACAATGCATGATAACCAAACTCCATGATTCCAATCATTTTTGCTGTAAAAGTAAAAATCTTTTTATTTTGAGATTCTATACAGTCAGAGGAATATGTACACCGAATTCCATGATTCTAGCTAGGGCCATTTGGTTGGTACAATTTTTATCCCCTTTTCCAATTTACCCCCTAAAAGTACGAAATTCGAAAAATCTGTTTATTTTACATGTCTACGCAATTAGAAATATGTACACGCCATGGTACCAATTTTATCCCTCCGTTCCCATTGTACCCCTTGAAAGTACGAATTTGGAAAAACCATTTTTTTCGTGTCTACGCAGTGAGAGGAATGTATACTCCGAATTTCATGACTCTAGCTGCTGCTATTTGGTTGGTACAATTTTTATCCCCTTTTTCCATTTTACCCCCTAAATGTACGAATTTCGAAAGATCCCTTTATTTTATCAGAGGAATGTATACACTGAATTGCATTATTGCAGGTTGGTTGGTACCATTTTTATCCCTCTATTCCCATTTTGCCCCTTAATAGTACGAATTTGGTAAACACACTTTTGTATTATGTATCCTCTCAATGAGAGTAATATAAACACCGAATATAGCTGTTGTCGTTCGATAGGTGCCATTTTTATCCCTTTTTTGCACCATTTCAACCTCTACAAATAAAAATATTGTGCATGTTTTTGCTATAAGGAGAATGCGCATGCCAAATATCAAACATATGTAAACAGAAATATTCAAAAACATGATGAAATACTCTAAACAGGGTTGTCAGATTATTTGGTACCTCTATCGCCAAATCAATTGTCAGAAATCGCCAAAAACCGCCAAATTTAAACAACTTCAGTTTTTGTTAAAATATCGACAAATTCCATTTTGTATTTAGTTCTTGTAAGACATTATTACATTATATTTGAATTGAATATTTTCAACATATTACGATAAAGAATTAAAACATATTTTATTGTTTTTTTTTTAAATAAAAATTAAAAATATATATTATTATATTAGGAAATTCATAATGCAGAATACACTTTCAACGCTGGGATTACTGGTAAAAAACAATTAACATTAAAAACGTACTTTTTCTCCAATTCTATTCTTTCTAATATTGAGTTGATCTCCATGGACCAATGTCTCCTAAATATTATTTCAGGTATTTTAAATAGAACGAAAAAGAAACAAATCTCAATAAAAGCATATAGCTGCATTTTGAAAAAATGGTTTTAGTAGAAAAGTCAATGCATACATTCGTTCAAAGTAGCGTTTTCGGTCGTCTACATTTATTGTACATGGTTTGTCTATAATCGACGGAAATACGACTATTTTTTGACTTTTTAAGAAAACCACAAAAGATAATAAAATCTTTAAAATAAGCCATCATTCTTTGAATTGTAAATACGCGTTTTCACACAATACCATTTTCAATGTTCCTACCTCGAACCTTTTATCTTGGGTTTACTAATTCTCAATTGGTCATATCTTTTAAAAAAATACTTTTTTCGTCCTCTATAAATCAAATATTTTATAGATAATTTTTATGGTAATTTAAAAAATTTTCGTTTTGGCATGATGACTACCATACAAATTGTAATATATTTCTCTACAAAGTAACACCAATATAATAAAATCGGAGGACATGTTTAATATTTTCTAAAATTAACCATATATTTTATAAATCGCCAAAAATTCGCCATATCGCCAAGTCTAAAATAAAGTCGCCAAACATATTTAAAATACGCCACGTTTGGCGAGAAATCGCCATATCTGACAACCCTGACTGTAAATATTATGGGAATTTTCAGTCGTTATAAGGGAAACATTTTTCGCTGTGGGCCGATTTCGCCCATTTGAAATCCCAAACGATCTACAACTCGAGGGGTTATATTCATAAGTGGCTATGAACCATTTTCTCGAATTTTTTTTTTTTTTAATTTATTTATATTACAACTGAGTTAGACTCATTTAGTAATTTTACATTAGGAATAAGTTAATGTTTAACACTAATAATTTAACATTAGCAATAAAATGTGTTGAGATATAATACATTAATTACACTCTTATATAAAATATTTGTATCTAATTAGTTTGCTAAGTCGATTGGAATAGTTCTCAGCAGTCTTCTTGGTGCATCATAATTGCGGACGATATCTCTCAAATCTTGATTTACATGTTCCTGTAATTTATTGGCATGTTTCCTAGCGTTGATTGATATTTCGTCCACGATTGTGTTCACTCTTAGATCTCTGTGTAAATCACTATTTCTAATGTACCACGGAGCATTCACAATGGTGCGTAAAATCATATTTTGCGTCTTTTGTAATTTTTCCACTTCTTTTTTAGCTGCACAGCCCCAGAGCTGGATGCCATAAGTCCATATTGGCTTTATAGTTTGGTTATAAAGAAGCAATTTGTTTTTAATAGATACCCTACTGTCCACTAGTAACCAGTAAATCTGACTGAATTTTAGCTTAATTTCCTTATTTTTTATCTTGATATGTTCTTTCCATTTGAGTTTAGTATCAAGGTTCATTCCCAAGTATTTCGCATTGTTGGAATATGGTATTTGTGTTTCATTTATCAGCAGTGGTGAATGTGTTGTACGCTTATTAGTAAATGTAATGTGGATGGACTTGTTTTCATTTATTTGCATTCTCCATTTGTTGATCCAGTTAATTATTGAGTTTAATGTTTGTTGAAGATGGCTAGTAGCTTCTGTTTCTGTTTTTGCAGTAGTAAGGATGGCCGTGTCATCTGCAAAGGTGGCAATTGTTGCATTGGTAAAAATCGGAATATCTCTCGTATATAGCAGATATAATATAGGGCCAAGAACACTGCCTTGCGGAACACCTGCGTTTATTGGTTTTAGGCTAGAATAGTCATTATCAAGCTTTACACGAAAATTGCGGTGGCTTAGGTATGAATATAGAATTTCATAGAATTGTTTAGGGAGATCGTTATATAGCTTGTACAGCAAGCCTTGGTGCCAAACTTTATCAAACGCCTGACCAATATCAAGAAAGACAGCTGAACATACTTCTTTGTTTTCAAATGCTTTTCCGGCAACATCGACGATCCTGTGAACTTGTTGAATTGTGGAATGCTGACTTCTGAATCCAAATTGGTGACTAGGAATCAGTTGTCTTCTTTCTATTATTGGCTGAAGTCTCTTAAGCAGGATTTTTTCAAATATCTTTGAGAGTATAGGGAGAAGTGATATAGGCCTGTATGATTTTAATTGACTTTCAGGTTTTCCAGGTTTATGTATTACTATAATTTCTGCTACTTTCCACTGTAGTGGAACATATCTTAGACGAAAACATGCATTTATAATATGTAGTAATTTTTTTTGAGCTTTGGGCGTCAACTTTTTAATTATTTTCCCGGTTATCAAGTCATAACCAGGGGCTTTCTTGGAACTTAGGTCCTTTACAATAACATTGTTCAATTCTCTCAATGAAGCTGGCTTAATAGGGAGGCTGTCACTTTTAGCAACTCGTTCAATATTTTCATCAAGTGATCGTCTTTCCAAGGGTTGAAATATGTTTTGGAAATGACTTGCAAACATTTCGGCTTTTTCCTGTGGCTTTCTGGCCCATGTTCCATCACTTTTTTTGATTGGTGGTATCTGCGGTGGAGATTGATTTAAGTGTTTTGAAGCTTTCCACAAGCTGTAATTTGAATTTTTGGTTGCTGATAGATTACCAAGGAATACAGACATTGATTTATTTTTGGACTCATTTGATAATTTTTTGAGCTCTGTTATTAGACTATTTAAAATAGTTTTATTTTCAGGTGTTCTTACTCGTTGCCACTTTTTTCTAGCCTTACTCTTCTTTGCTAACAAATCTCTAATCTCTTTGGGATAAGTTGAGATGGGGTTTGTTGTGGATGTATCAGGGGTGCTTTCCCATGCAGACGTTTGAATTGCTCCATTCAATTCTTCTAATTCATCCTCGATATCAGATGTTGTCTTTAGTCGAGTGTGTAAATTTATTTTCTCATTTAAGAGGTATTTGAAGAGTTGCCAATTCGTTAATTTATTGGAAAGAAAGCATGGATAATCTTTTTGAATTGCATTGTCACTTATAGACATTATAACGGCGGAATGATCGGATGACGATAATGAGGTAGTATTTTCTACCAGGATGTATTTTTTTGGAATATTTTTAAGATAAAAAATCAATCAAATCTGGTACACGATCTTCATGTGATGGCCAGTACGTTGGTTCATTTCCAGAATAAATGCTGGATTTCGTAGATCTACAGGCGTTATAAAGTTCTCTCCCATTAGGAGTCGTGAGTCTTGATCCCCATAACTTGTTTTTGGCATTGAAGTCACCTCCTATAATGAAGTGGTTCCCAAACATTTTTAGTAGGTTTGTGTATTGATCACATTTAATTGCATGCCTTGGCGGGGAGTATATAGCAGCAATTCTAAACAAATTATTCACTTTTCTCGAAAATGAGTTTTTGATGCCAAACTATTCTCAGATTTCGATGTCATCTGTCATAAAAATTTGAAGAAGAAACTTTTTAGCTAAAGCCACCTTTTTCAAGATTTTCAGATTTGGCTATCAACGCACACGTTATTTTGTGATTGCATAAGTGGCTATGAACATAAAAATAATATAAATAAAATAGTTCAAAATTAGAGCAACATATAACCCAAGGTTGTAATTCGCTACAATGATTTTGTTTAAAACATTTTTATAGATTTAGGGTATATCGTACTATCAAATTCCATCATTTCTCCGTTAATATCATTTTGCTTCCCAAGTTATTAGGCTAAAATAGGATAAATGCTGGCTGTAAAGTCAAAAATTGTGAAAAGTATCTTTAGAAAAACCCGCGTAACTTTTTATTATATTGGGAATACCAAAATATTTCTTTGGCATGTCATAGGGAATATTTGTGCCAGAAAAGTTTCAGAATCCTGGATGAAGAAAATTAAAATATAAGCAATAGCAATCGCGAATTTTGGATTTTCCAACAATTGCAGCGATTTTCCCGATTGACTACTTATTCAGCCGGATCCGTTGGCTAGATCGCGAGAAAATCAAAAAAACATATTTCCCGCGAAAATGAAAATTTTCCAAGAAATGTCCAATTTGTATTTTTTGTTTATGCCATGCCCTACCGCAATATACACTTTTTGTAAAAAAATTTTGAAAAAGGGATAAAACTGGTACCAATCTGACGGATGAAGCTGGAATCTTTAAATTCGCTGTGTACATTCCAGAAAATACGTTTTCTATACAACATTGCCAAGATTTCACGAAAAACGTAACTCTTATTTATATATTTAGGCATAAATGGCTATGTTCTTATTTCAAAATTCATAGTGCTGAATTTTAAACGTGCAAAAGTGGCTATGAACCATAAATCCGCGAATAATAGGAAAATTCGAAAACTTTTTAATCGTAGCAAATATTAATCCCTTTTAGATTAAACTGTAGAAGGATGATTAATAATTACTCTTAAAATTAAGGAGAAAATCAGTTTTTTCGCTCTCCTGAAAAGTTATGTTTTTGTTCATAGCCACTTATGAATATAAGCCCTCGAACTATAAGCCGTATTCATGTAAAACGTCTTAGCTCCTTTCGCTTAGATACTAACGTGCTTTCAACAGACAAACGAACGGACGGACGGACATGGCTAGCTATCGTCATAGAATTTTATGACGATCAAGAATTATAGGGTCCCAGGTCGATATTTCAAGGTAAAAACGGAATGACAAAGTTAGTATACCCCCGTCCTGTAGATGGAGGGTATAAAAATGGGTGGAATTTCGACAAACCATTTGTTCGTGCAATAAAAGTACAGACCAAATTTTTGTCCAATTTTGTACATATAAGTGGTTTGATCACATCCACTTATATGTTCAAATAAAGGTATAAATGTTACGAATTTCAATATCATACAATAACAGTGGCTTAGGAACAGTGGCCCTGGAATGGAACCCACAAAGAAGTAGACGATGCTGCAACGTTTTTCGTAGTTTCGTTTCGAATGTTTGTCTTTCAGTCTAAAAAATGAACTAAGAGAAAACAATGAATCACGAGGCGAAAACAACTGGACAATAAAGATTAATTTGGAAATATCTTGTTTACGCCCAATGTTTTCTTCGAGCAATGTATTAAGGAAAAATAATTCCTGTATTCCTCACACATCTGAAGTAGTATTTAGCTGTTCAAGAAGAATATCCTGTGACAAATTATATAAATGAAAAGTAATTGTTTGCAGGATATATATAGACCGGGTCGACCTTTCCAATTACAAAAGCTCGCCTAGAGACAAGTTTATTTGTTTGTAACCCCCAAAAGGATAGACCCATTGTTTATTATATCGATCGACTTAGAATTACTTTTGGAATCGATTTAGCCATCTCCGTCTATCTGTCTGTTTTTTTTTTGATGCGTTGAATGTGTGGAATCTTCAAAAGATGCATTCCACCTGTGTGGAACTACTACTTTGGGGGATGGTCAGTTTATGTTGCTGATCTTCGTTTTCTCATGGACGAGATCATTCCGTCGATAGAAGTGCTTTTCGAAGTTTTTCTTCACTCGTTTACGGACGACCATTGCAAGAGTTGCCCCATCTTCGTTGCCAATTTTGCACTGGGTACATTCCCCCACACATAGTGCCTCCAGCGGTATGGTACGGTATCCACTACAGACACGGAGACAACTTCCACAGGAAGACGGACATGTCCTTTCTGGAGGTACACCTCAGTGATCTTTCTCATATGGGTGCTCCACAAAGTAATATTGAGCTTGTAACCCGCGAGGGCAATACTCTTCGACTTTGACGAGGGCCTCCTACATTTGACATCGTACTGTCCAATGTGTTTGGCACGTTGGTTGCCTTTCGGCAGGAGTAATCGGTATGCTTTTTAAAGTTTAATCGATTATAGGTCATCACCCCAAAATATTTTATAACTTCGGTGGAAATTATTTCTCTTCTTCAAACCTGGATTTTCAAGATCTCGCTCGCTTTTCTGCTCTAGATAGCTTAATTTGCATAGAGCTGTTTTTCATCATGCTAGATATCTGGACATCCCGCCCGTGAAGTCTGCGATTTTCGCCTCTTTCGAACCCGGCTGTAATATTCATTGTACCATTATCTGTCTCATACCACAATGTTCTGTTGGAGAAGTAGTCCTTCACAATTTTTATACACTCCACGAGAGTATTATGTCTTTGTGCATTTGTTTGTAACACCCAAAAGGAAGCGAGATAGACCCATTGTTAATTATACCGATCGACTTAGAATCACTTTTTGAATCGATTTAACGATGTCCGTCCGTCCGTGCGTCTGTCCATCTATTCTTGTAATCAAAGTACAGGTCGCAATTGTAGCCAGAACCAAATGAAACTTTGCACAACAAAGTTTTTCGGGATAAGGACGAACGCTATTTAATTTGGATCAGATTTGGATATAGCCCCCATACGAATTTCACTCCCGATTTGACTCTTTTCACGCTAGATACCATATATTAAAACTGATTTTCCTCAAACTTGGCAAAACATCTTACATTTAAACTAGAAACACCTATGGTGAAAATTGGTCAGATCGGTTCAGATTTAGATATAGCCCCCATACGAATTTCATTCCCGATTTGACTTTTTCTGCTGTAGTAACCACATATTTTAACAGATGTGCTTCAAAATTGGTAAAACATCTTATATTTCAACTAGAAACACCCACGGTGAAAATGAGCCAGATCGGTTCAGATTTAGATATAGCCCCCATACGAATTTCATTCCCGATTTGACTCTTTTCCCGCTAGATATCACATATTAAAACAGATTTTCCTCAAACTTGGCAAAACATCTTACATTTCAACTAGAAACACCTATGGTGAAAATTGGTCAGATCGGTTCAGATTAAGATATAGCCCCCATACGAATTTCACACCCGATTTGACTTTTTCTGCTTTAGAAACCACATGTTTAAACAGATGTTCTTCAAAATTGGCAAACCATCTTATATTTCAACTGGAAACACCGACGGTGAAAATTAGCCAGATCGGTTCAGATTTAGATATAGCCCCCATACGAATTTCACTCCCGATTTGGCTCTTTTCCCGCTAGATATCACATATTAAAACAGATTTTCCTCAAACTTGGCAAAACATCCTACATTTCAACTAGAAACACCTATGGTGAAAATTGGACAGATCGGTTCAGATTTAGATATAGCCCCCATACGAATTTCAATCCCGATTTGACTTTTTCTGCTTTAGAAACCACATGTTTTAACAGATGTGCTTCAAAATTGGCAAAACATCTTATATTTCAACTAGAAACACCCACGGTGAAAATGAGTCAGATCGGTTCAGAGTTAGATATAGCCCCCACACGAATTTCACTCCCGATTTGACTTTTTCTGCTGTAGAAACCACATATTTTAACAGATCTTCTTCAAAATTGGCTAAACATTTTCTATATAAACTAGAAACACCCATGAAACAGACCAAATGAGCCAGATCGGTTCAGATTTAGATATAGCCCACATACGAATTTCACTCCCGATTTGAGTTTTCCGCTCCAGAAACCACATATTTTAACAGATTTTCTTCAAATTTGGCAAAATATCTTATATTTGCATGAGAAACACCCAGGATGAAAATGAGTCAGATCGGTTCAGATTTATATATAGCTCCTATAAAAATTTCGCTCCCGACTTGATTTTTCCGCCCCAGAAACCACGTATTTTCATCGAATTACTTAAAATTGAGAACTGGAAGAACCTATTGTGAAATGGGTCACTTCATTCCATGTTTGGATATAGCCGTGATACAAATATTCTTTTCGATTTGACAAATTGAACCAGAACATATTAGCCTATGATTGGAAACATACAAAAATTCCGTTTTCACTTTTTTCCGAATTGAATTGTATTCTGATAGAAACTGGAGTGTATCATATGTCGGCCCCGCCCGACTTTAGCCTTTCCTTACTGGTTAATTTTTAAGTTTCATCGGCGATACTATTATGTGACTCCATACCGCTGAGTTGAAAGCGTTGATGTACAATGTAATAATACAGCACAGTGTTTCCGTTTGCTTCCATTGCCTGTTTCGCCTCATTCACCACTAAATGTATGACATCTATCGTTGACCTTCGCCTTCCGGAAGACATATGGCATTTGTGAGATACCTTCGGTTTCCTCTACAGCATTAGGCGATCTAGTGTATACTAGCCTCTCCAGACACGTGCCTACTGTGGGGCATATTGGTCTATACGACCGAGGTTCTCCGATTCTAAGTTACTTTAATATTTCGTATTCCATTTGGGATTTTTTTTTGAGTGACCCAGTCTAATATTCACGCAAATAGCCCAAAATTGTGTCGCAATGAAACATTTGATTAGCGGAGAATTGTGAGATTTTAATTAAGACAGTTTGCATTCGCGATTGAAATTGTACTTAATCAATTCGCACGAGAAGGTGTTGAATGTTTCTGTGTTGGACATATTTTTCATTTTCATTAGTTTCTAGTTAATGACAGGGAAATTGTCATGTATTAATAATTGCATTCATTATGTTGGCCATTTATTTATACGCAGTTTCTTCACATTTGAGCCTACAGAAAATGAATAAGCAAAAAGTGCATTCAATTCTGCCGAGCCGAGCGATAAAATAAGAAGTTGAAGCACATATTATGGCTCTTCGCTCCTTTTTTGATGAAATTTTGCAATTGTGTACTTTTCTAAAAGACGAATAACGCTTATTTTCCCGATTTTTTTAAAAATAATAAATTTTAGACTATAGGATGGATCGAAAATAATGTATTTTTGTCATAAGTTAATTTTGAATTTTTATACCCTCTACCTAAGGATGGGGGTATATTCACTTTGTCATTTCATTTGTAACACCTTGAAATATTCATCGGAGACTACATAAAGTATATATATACTAGGTCGTGGTAAAAATCTAAGACCATCTGGCCATGTTCGTCTGTCTGTCTGTTGAAAGCACGCTAGCCGCCAATCGAAATGTGTTAGGAGGTTCAAATTTTCCTTAAAAATGGTTACAGATCGGTTGGGATTGAAGGTGGGCGAAATCGGGCCAGAGGAAAAAAAATTCCCTACCTAGGACTCAAAGCACACCCTAATATTTAAACTATTTAAACATTTTTTTGAATTCTGATTTATATGCACTTGGAAATTGTGTGCGTACATTCCTTTTGCTGTGAGAAAGCACCCAAATTCGATATATACATTTATCTGACTGTGTAGACGCGATACATAGAGGAATTTTTCGAAATTATTCCTAATGACGACTGACAATAATTACACCCAATTGTTTGTACAGGGCGCATAAATATGACTTGAGTATTATGTCTTTGTGCATTTGTTTGTAACACCCAAAAGGAAGCGAGATAGACCCATCGTTGTTTATAACGCTCGACTTAGAATCACTTTTTGAATCGATTTAACAATGTCCGTCTGTCTGTCTGTCTGTCCATCTATTGTTGTAATCAAATTACAGGTCGCAATTATAGTCCGATCTTAACAAAAATTGTAACAAGTAAGTTTTGTGGATCAAGGACGAACGCTATTTAATTTGAAGCAAATCGGTACAGATTTAGCTATAGTCCCCATACAAATTGCGCTCCCGATTTGACTTTTTCCGATCTAGAAACCACATATTGAACCCGATTTTCTTTAAATGTGGCACAATATCTTATAATTTAACTAGAAACACCTATGCAGAAAATGGGTAAGATCGGTTCACATTTAGATATAGCCCCCATACAAATGTCGCTCCCGATTTGACATTTTCCGCTCTAGCCTTTCCTTACTTGTTTTAATTTGTTTAATTTAGTTGAATTATAAGATGTTGTGCCAAACTTAAAGAAAATCGGGCACAATATGTGGCTTCTAAAACGGAAAAAGTCAATTCGGGGGCGACATTTGTATGTGGGCTATATCTAAATCAGAACCGATCTAACCCGCTTTCCCCACATGTATTTCTAGTTAGATTATAAGGTGTTAAGCCAATTTGCTTTATAGTGCGGAAAAAGTCAAATCGAGAGCGACATTAGTATCAGGGCTATATCTAAATCTGAACCGATCTGATAGATTTTCACCATAGCTGTTTCCACTTCAATTATAGGGTACTGTGCCAAATTTGAAGCAAGTCAAGTGAAATATGTGGTTTCTAAAGCGGAAAAAGTCAAATCAGGAGTAACATTTGTATGGGGGCTATATCTAAATCTGAACCGATGGGACCGATTTTCACCATAGCTGTTTCCACTTCAATTTTAGGATACCAAATTTGAAGCAAATCAAGTTTAATATGTGGTTTCTAGAGCGGAAAAAGTGAAGTCGGGAGCGACATTTGTATGGGGACTATAGCTAAATCTGGACCGATTTGCTTCAAAATAAATAGCGTTCGTCCTTGATCCACAACCCTTACTTGTTCCAATTTTTGTCAAGATCGGACTATAATTGCGACCTGTAATTTGATTACAACAGTTTTGCCCAAATTCATGTAGTTTTTTATGGGCCCCTAAAGATTTGCGGACTCGGTGTCATTTTTGAAAAAAAGTTATCATTTTCTCAGGCTCAAATCTTGCAAAGCATTTGGAATTTTGATTTACTCTCTGAGGCAAAGTTGTAGCTCTTGTCATAAATAATAATAATAAAATCAAACAAATTCATCTTCAAGGTCAAACTCGCAAAAAATCAAACCGTTCAAAATTCAAGGAAACAGTCAACTACAAAAATGTACCTAAAATCTCAATAAACATCTGTCTAGAACATATGAACTTCCTATGAATGATTCATAACACCGTTAAGGTAGGAAAAATATATCTTGCAGGACTGTTAATGGTCATGCCGACTGCAGTGCGTATGATTGATATTATCCTTAATCAACAGCACGTATACGCTACCTACACACATTGCAGCCTATAAGATTTGTTCGACGAAGTTTTTTTTTGCTTTTATATGTTCACAATTTTTGTTCTTTATGAAAAGAGCTACAACTATGCCTCAGACAGTAAATCAAAAATCCACACGGTTTGTAAGATATGAGCCTGAGAAAATGATCACTTTTTTGCAAAAATGACACCGCGGCCTCAAATTTTTGGTGGACCATAAAAAAGTGCATGACTTTGGGCAAAACTGGGAGACACGGGTCTTTTTTTTGGTTTGTGTGGTTATATTTGCCTGACTTAAAAAATTACACACATTTTAAATTTTTTGTGAAGTTTCCTTCAGGGAATTAATTATATATCGAATAACGTACAAAAATAATTGAATTTTATTTTCAAACCAACAGTCACAATTCACAATTTGGTAATGAGCGATGAAGCCCATTTCCTATTAAATGGGTATGTCAACAAGCAAAACTGCAGGATTTGGCTATGGAAAATCCAAGAGCAGTTCATCAGCGACAATCACACTCACTCAGTGTAGTGTTTGGTGCGGTGTATCCTCCGAAAGGATAATTGTCAATAAGAGGATATGTTAATAAAAAAAGTTATAAACCATTTAAACCATATATGTAGCTCATTCTGCGCCACCCTGTATTTACTAGAACATAATAACAAACACATAATAATTTTACTTTTCTTTTAAATCGATAAATACGAAAAGTAGTTTATGGTTATTTTCTGAACCACTGTTCATCTACCCACCACATTACCGAAATTCTTCTTCTGTTACTTCCAGAAGGCCTAAATATTACTGAGTGACAGTCATCCTTTGCATTTCGGTTTCCCGAAATCATTTCATATCCTCAAGTGAAAGCACTCCATGATAACGACGATGTTTATGATGATAATCTGAGTAATTGATGTTTTCATTTGGAAAATCAATTAACAAACGAACTGAGACAGACATCTTGATGTGCAGAGGCCGGCCGAGCCAAGTGTTTGCGTGTGTTTGTGTTCCCAGTTAGTGTCTGAATACGTTTGAATATCGAATCAACAAAAGAAGGCGCATTATCATGATGATGATGATGTAGATGTTGCTGACGTTGACGATGGCAGCGAGGAAGTGCGACTCGAGTTCAAAAGATAACCGAAGGCAACTGCCATTACTACTCCTGTTGCTGTTGCTGATGCTGATGACGTTGGTGATGTTGGTAAAGAGTAATCATTATAATCACTGCTGATTGCATTTCCAAATCAATTGGAAATTGTGTTCTTTGAAGTTCTTTGAAGACGAAGAAGAAGAGAATAATGAGGATAAGTTTTGAGTCAAACACTACGCTTCGAGTATCATCATCGTATTGTCATTTGTTGCCATGTTTGGTTGAATATCTTTCATAAATTCTTAAATGTTGACTCTTAAGTTTTAAGCACTTAATGTTTATTGCAACGAGAAGAAGATGCAAAGAAAAGAAAGTTGGCTTTTGTCGATTGCTTTACTTGGTAAAACGACAAACTGTTAAATTAACGAAATTATGAGGAAAAATGTTGATGGATTAATTTCGAAAGATTTAGCACAATTATATACTCCATGGACATAGGGTGGTAGAGCTCCCACTTCTGCTATCCTTACTTATTCAATATTATTATACGTTTGGTTTCATTGATTTCTAATGCTACAGAATAACATAAAATCCATGTGACACTACCATTTAAAAAAATTAGAAAAAACACACTTAGTCGTTTGTCCGTTACTCTGGGTGTTTTCCCCAAATAAAAAAGCCATAAATCTTCAACGCTTGATTGCACATTTTTTAGTTAACACTCTGCTTCACACTCCTCTTCACAGCATGCCCACCGATTTTTGTTTAAAAGTTTAGTTTTCATTGATCAATAGACAGTTTTATTTGTTTTTGTTTAAGCTTGAATTTTGCCAAAGTTATTTAATATAAATGGTTTAGAATTGCTTTTAATTTACGAGAATTTAGATAATATTGTCTCAGGCACTTGGTAGACATTTTGTGTTAGCATTAAGTCTATTGATTCCCTTGTATAGCTTTTAACTTTTGAAGATATTAATTTCTAAATCCTTTTATAATTTTCAAGAGATTTAGAGAAAAGTTGAAATGTGGTGATTATGTTGGATCTATAAGAGTAGTGGAAAGTACGAATGTAGTTTAAATAAATGCATCTGGCAGCTGCAACCAGAAATTACAGGGCGGGTCATTTAACATTTTAAATTATTTTGGCTTTGAAAGGTAGAATAACATTCATTTTTATACCCTCCACGTCCAGGATGGGGGTATACTAACTTTGTGATTCCGTTTGTAACACCTTGAAATATCGACCTGAGAACCTATGAAGTATATATATTCTTGATCGTCAGAAAATTCTAAGACGATCTAGCCATGTCCGTCCGTCCGTCTGTTGAAAGCACGCTAGCATCTAAACGAAAGGAGCTAGAACGTTCAAATTGAAACGGGGCGAAATCGGCCCAAAGTGACAATTTTTTCCATCACAAGGACTAAAAATACCCATAATAATCCCTAATATTTTAGCGTAGTTGTAACACCCAAAAGGAAACGAGATAGACCCATTGTTAATTATACCGATCGTCTTAGAATCATTTTCTGAGTCGATTTAGCAATGTCCGTCTGTCTGTCCGTCCGTCCGTCCGTCCATCTATTCTTGTAATCACGATACAGGTCGCAATTGTAGACAGAACCAAATGAAACGTTGCACAACGATGTTTTTCGGGATAAGGACGAACGCTATTTAATTTGAAGAAAATCGGTTCAGATTTAGATATAGCCCCCATACGAATTTCACTCCAGATTTGCCTCTTTTCACTCTAGATACCACATATTACAACAGATTTCCTTTAAAATTGGCAAAACATCTTATATTTCAACTAGAAGCACCTGTGGTAAAAATGTGTTAGATCGGTTCAGATTTATATATAGTTCCCATACAAATTTCTCTCCCGATTTGACTTTTTCCGCTCTAGAGACCACATAATGTATCAGATTGTCTTCAGATTTGGTAAAACATCTTATATTTCCACTAGAAACACCCATGGTGAATATCGGTCAGATCGGTTCAGATTTATATATAGCTCCCATACAAATTTCGCTCCCGATTTGACTTTTTCCGCTCTAGAAACCACATATTGTATCAGATTGTCTTCAGATTTGGCAAAACATCTTATATTTAAACTAAGAACATCTATGGTGAAAATAGGTCAAATCGGATCAGATTTAGATATAGCCCCCATACAAATGTCGTTCCCGATTTGACATTTTCCTCTGTAGAAACCATATATTGTACTCGATTTTCTTTAAATTTGGCACAACATCTTATAATCTAACTAGAAACACCTGTGGCTAAAGCGGACTAGATCGGTTCAGATTTAGATATAGGCCCCATACAAATATCGCTCCCGATTTGACTCTTTTCACTCTAGATACCACATATTACAACAGATTTTCTTTAAAATTGGCAAAACATCTTATATTGTAACTAGAAACACATGTGGTAAAAATGTGTTAGATCGGTTCAGATTTAGATATAGTTCCCATACAAATTTCTCTCCCGATTTTACTTTTTCCGCTCTAGAGACCACATAAGGTATCAGATTGTCTTCAGATTTGGTGAAACATCTTCTATTTCCACCCGAAACACACATGGTGAATATCGGTCAGATCGGTTCAGATTTAGATATAGCCTCCATACAAATGTCGTTCCCGATATGACATTTTCCTTTGTAGAAACCACATATTGTACTCGATTTTCTTTAAATTTGGCACAACATCATATAATCTTACTAGAAACACCTATGCAGAAATTGGGTAAGATCGGTTAAGATTTAGATATAGCCCCCATAACAATTACGCTCCCGATTTGACTTTTGCCGCTTTAAAAGCCACATATTGTGGTCGATTTTCTTTAAATTTCGCACAACATCTTATAATCTAACTAAACAAAACTATAGTGAAAGTGGGTAAGATCGGTTCAGATTTAAATATAGCCCAAATTCAAATGTTGCTCCCATAAGTTTAACCGATTTTGGCCAAACTATACATTTTATATTTCACCTATATCGTTCCAGGTTTCAATATTCATTCAAATGTCCTTTCCGATATACAATTTTTTGTCAAACACATACATTTACAGGATACAAAAAACCGGATTGAAAGTGGAGTGTATCATAGAGTCGGCCCCGTCCGACTTTAGCCTTTCCTTACTGGTTTTTGAATATGTCTGTTTATATTTGCTTGATATTTTGTATGCGCATTCCCCTTATAGCAAAAAGGTGCACCATAAAGTGATTCTTCTTTGTAGGGGGTGAAATGGGGCAAAAAAGGGATAAAAATTGTACTTATTAAACGAAAATAGCTAGAAACACGAAATTCGGTATGTACGTTCCTCTAATTGAGTAGATACATAATATAAAATTATTTTTTTTAATTCGTACTTTTAAGGGTTGAAATGGGAATAGAGGGACAAAAATGGTACCAACCAAATGGCTGTACCTAGAATAATGAAATTTGGTGTATACATTCCTCTGATTGCATAGACAAGTAAAATACACGGATTTTTTCAAAATTCGTACTTTTTGGGGGTTAAAATGAAAAAAGGGGATAAAAATCGTACCAACCAAACGGCTACACCTAGAATAATGAAATTCGGTGTATACATTCCTCTGATTGCGTATACACTTAAAATAACCAGATTTTTCGAAATTCGTACTTTTTGGGGTTAAAATAAAAAAAGGGATAAAAATAGTACCAATCAAATGACCGTAGCTAGAGTCATGAAATTCGGAGTATACATTCGTCAGACTACGTAGACACGGAAAATAGACGAATTTTTCGAAATTCGTACTTTTTGGGATTAAAATTGAAAAGGGGATACAAATACAGTATACATTCCGCTGACTGCGTAGACACGGAAAATTTTTCGAAATTCGTACTTTCAAGGGGTACAATGGAACAGAGGGATAAAAATAGTACCAACTAAACGACTACAGCTAGAATGATGAAATTCTAATTGCGTAGAAACGTCAAGGGGGTAAAAATGGAATGGTCCCAACCAAATTGGCGCAGCTGGAATCATGGAATTCGGTGTATACATTCCTCTGACTGAATAGACACGCAAAATAAAAAGTTTTTTTCATCATGAAGTTAGGTTATATTGCACTATGTACGTCTGATAATGGATTTTCAAAATTTGTACTTTTGGAATTAAAATAGAATACAACCAACTGTAGCACCCACTATCTACCAATATTTATTGTATTTAAGCTTTTTGAAAATATAAGAATATTTATTTTTTGAATTGACGTATTGGTAGCCTTTCCTTATGCAATCCATGGTGGAGGGTATATAAAGTTCGGCCCGGCCGAACTTAACGTCGCTTAACGCTTGTTATTTTTATACACTTCACGAGAGTATTATGTCTTTATGCATTTGTTTGTAACACCCAAAAGGAAGCGAGATAAACCCATTGTTAATTATACCGATCGACTTAGAATCACTTTTTGAATCGATTTAGCAATGTCCGTCTGTCTGCCTGTCCGTGCGTCTGTCTGTCCATCTATTCTTGTAATCAGAGTACAGGTCGCAATTGTATCCAGATCCAACGAAACTTTGCACAAGGACGAACGCTATTTAATTTGAATAAAATCGGTTCAGATTTAGATATAGCCCCCATACGAATTTCACTCCCGACTTGACTCTTTACACTCTTCACATATTTTAACAGATTTTCTTCAAAATTGGCAAAAAATCTTATAATTCCACTATCCACTATATCCATGGTGAAAACAGATCGGAAATAGTCAGATCGGATCAGATTTATATATAGCTCCCATACAAATTTCGCTTCTAATTTGAGTATCTCCGCTCTAGAAACCACATCTTTTATCAGATTGTTTTCAAATTTGTCAAAAAATCTCATATTTAAACTAGAAACACCTGTGGTGAAAATAGATCAGATCGGTTCGGATTTATATATAGCTCCCATTCAAATTTCGCCCCCGATTTGACTTTTTCTGCTCTAGAAATCACATATTTAACCAGATCTTCGTTAAATTTGGCAAAATAAAATGAAAATAGGTCAGATCGGTTCAGATTTATATATGGCACCCACACAAATTTCACACCCGATTTGACCTCTTCCACTCTATAAACAACATATTTTAAAAGATTTTCTTCAAATCTTGCAAATTACTTTATATTTCAACTAGAAACACCCATGGTGAAAATGGGGCATATCGGTTCAGATTTATATATAGCTCCCACACAAATTTCGCTCCCGGAATTCAGTTCAGTTTGTGCATCAATTTGTGAAGCGAGTTCAAGAAAATGGATCGTTATTTGGTCAAAAGAACCCGTGAACATTCTAGTCCAGTGCGTTCAATCGAAAACATTGCTGCTGTGGCTGAGAATGTCCAAGAACATCCAACAACATCAACTCGTCATCGTTCTCAGGAACTGAATATTTATCGGACTTCTTTGAGAAGAATTTTGCATAAAGACCTCGGTATGAAGGCTTACAAAGTTGAAAATGGGCTGAAGATTGTTTGTCAGGAGATGAAGAATTTTACGGAAAAATTGTGTGTTTCAGATGTAGCTCATTTTCATCTCGGTGGCTATGTCAATAAGCAAAATTGCTGCATATGTTGTGCAGACAATGCATCCACAAGGAGTCACAGTTTGGTGTGGATTTTTGACTGGCGGCAACAGTGGGCTATTTTTTCTTCGTAAATGAGCAAAGAAACGCCGTTACCGTCTACGGCGATCATTACCGTGTCATGCTCAACGAATTTTTGTTTCCAAAAATGAAGGAGAATAATATGGACGACATTTGGTTTCGATAAGACGGGGCCACACAGCCAATGCAACAATCGATATTTTACGCACTATTTTTGAAAATAGAATAATCAGACGAAATTGTGATGTCTATTGGCCGTCTCGGAGCTGTGATTTGAGTCCTTTGGATTATTTTCTGTTGCGTTGGAACATAAAATCGAAGTTGTCATTAAAGAGATTCCAGTCGGTACTGCCGATCCAGTCATGATATCATATGAATGATATTGCGCTCCATTATTAAATGACAACGTCCAACCAGAAAATTTGAAAAAATAATATCAGTACATTTTTTATAGCCGATTCTAATTTAAAATTTTAAAGGGCTCAGCCTGTAGTTGTCCTTTTGAGATTTAAATAAAAGCTGATTTTTGCCAATATTTTTAGCAACATTGGAAGGTGTTAAATCAGTGCAATAGATCAGGCTTGCCAGATGTAGGGATTTGTTTCCAACAATGGGGATTTTGTAATAGTCAAAAGGACAAAAAATACGAAATGGAGATAATGGATTTTTGTGGAAATTTCTTTTATTTCGGGGATATTTGAAGTACTTTGAAAAATATTTAGTGTTTGACTTTAAGCGTAATATTTTCATGGCTTATGGTCATATTATATTTTATTGAATGCCAATTTATTTACAAATAACTTTAACTTTAACTTATTTACAAATAAATTTTAATACAAAACTTTTATCTTAAAAGTCAAAATCGCAAATGTCGTCGAACAAATCTTGTAGGCTGTAGTGTGTAGGTAGCGTATACGTGCTGTCAATTAAAGATAATATCACTCATACGCACTGCAGTCAGGCTGACCATTAACAGAAGCAGTCGAGCAAGATATATTTTTCTTACCTAAACGGTAGGAACTTCCTAGGCGGTTCATATGTTCTAGAAAGTTGTTTATTGAGATCTTAGGTATACATAGTTGATTGTTTCCTAGAATTTTGAACGGTTTGCTACCTATGGACCTGAACAGGAGAAAAGGGTTAAAAAATCGATTTTTTAAGTTTTTTTTTTTTTGCGATTTTGACCTTGAAGATGAGGTTTTTTGATGTTTTATGTTCATAATTTCCTTACGACAAAAGCTACAACTTTGCCTCAGAGAGTAAATCAAAATTCCCAATTGTTTTGCAAGATATGAGCCTGAGAAAATGATCACTTTTTTGCAAAAATGACACCGTGGCCCAATGACTTTGGGCAAAACTGGGCGACACGGGTCTTTTTTGTCTTTTACCATGTATTGGTGTCCGCATATGTTTATATTTTTATACCCACATGCACCACAGGGTATAATGTCTTTGTGCATTTGTTTGTAACACCCAAAAGAAAACGAGATAGACCATTCGTTTATTATAATGATCGACTTAGAATCACCTTTTGAGTCGATTTAGCGATGTCCGTCCGTCCGTCTGTCCATCCATTCTTGTAATCAAAGTCCAGGGCGCAATTCTTGTTAGAATTAAATGAAACTTTGCACAACGAAGTTTGATGGGATAAGGACGAATGTTATTTAATTTGAAGCAATTCGGTTCAGATTTAGATATAGCTCCCATACAAATGTCTCCTATGATTTGACTCTTTCCGCTCTAGAAACCACATAGTTTAGCAGATTTTCTTCAAATTTGGCAAAACTACTTATATTTCAACTAGAAACAACTCTGGTAAAAATGGACCAGATCGGTTCAGATATATATATATATATATATATATATATATATATATATATATATATATATAGCTCCAATACAAATTTCGCCACTGAATTTATTACTTCCGCTCTAGAAATAGCATATTTGAACAGATTTGCTTACAATTTGGCAAACCAGCTCATATTTCAACATCTATGGTGAAAGTGAGTCACATCGGTTCAGATTTATATATAGCTCTTATATAAATGACTTCTTTCCGCTCTAGAAACCACATATTTAAAAGATTTTTATCAAATTTGGGAAAGCGTCTTTTATTTCGCAAAACCTATGCTAAATCGGTTCAGATTTTTATATAGCTCCCATTCAAAGTTTGTGTTCAAATACTTCATACTTTTATGAATTTGTAAGAAGATTTGTTATACTCTACACCAAAGGGTATATTGACTAGGTGTAGGGCATCATATAGTCAGCCACGTCCGACTTTAACCTTCCTTACTTGGTTACAGGTTTATAAGTGTGCAAAGGTACGAAAACCGATTTTTAACATGTAACTCAAGATTTGGGGGTGTCTGGGAAATTTCAAATACAGATTCTTGTCCCACTCGACAATACCTACAAGAAAAAAATTATATCAATTCCCAAAGTTTTCTATATCATTCTTTTTTGTAGCACAGTGTTATTAATACTGCTCTGATTTCCCCTTGTAAATATATTCTTTATGTATTAGTCAGTGTTTCACCTTTTTATACCCTACACCACTTCGTGGAATAGGGTATTATAAGTTAGTTTCGCGCCAAATGTTTGTAACACCAAGAAATAATCGAGCTAGACCCACCTTTAAGTATACGGATCGGCTTAGAATCACCAGCTGAATTGATTTAACGATGTCTGTCTGTCCGTCCGTCCGTCTGTCCGTCTGCTGTCCATCTAAGCTTGTTCGCACTCTACAGGTCGCAATTCTTGTCCGATTGTAATGAAACTTGGCAGAAGTTATTTTTTCTGGCCACGGACCATCGGTATTGAATTTGGAGGAAATCGGTTCAGATTTAGATATAGCCCCCATACAAATGTCGCTCCCGATTTGACATTTTCCGCTCTAGAAACCAAATATTGTACCCGATTTTCTTTAAATTTGGCACAAAATCTTATAATCCAACTAGAAACACCTATGTATAAAGTGGGTAAGATTGGTTCAGATTTAGATATAGCCCCCATACAAATGTCGCTCCCGATTTGACATTTTCCGCTCTAGAAACCACATCTTGTACCCGATTTTATTTAAATTTGGCACAACATGTTATAATCCAACTAGAAACACCTATGCAGAAATTGGGTATGATCGGTTCAGATTTAGATATATCCCCCATACAAATGTCGCTCCCTATTTCACTTTTTCCGCTTTAGAAACCGCATATTGTACCCGATTTTCTTTAAAATTGGCACAGCATTTTATAATCGAACTAGAAACACCTATGCTGAAAGTGGGTAAGATCGGTTCAGATTTAGATATAGCCCCCATACAAATGGCGCTCCCGAATGTTTAACCGATTTTGGCCAAATTTTACATATTATATTTCACCAATAAACATACATGTTGAAAGCGGGTCACATCGTTTCAGGTTTCAATATACCCCCATACAAATGTCCTTTCCGACTAGGGTTGGGGGTCCAGGAATTCCCGAATCGTTTTTCCCGGGAATTCCCGGGAAAAAATTTTCAATTTCCCGGGAATACGGGAATTATTAAAAAAATAATTTATTTATTATGTTGATCAATAATTTAATGTTACTATATAAATTGGAATTTTTAGATGTATTTCAAATTCATGTATGCATTACTGACAATACATTACTGACAATAATGAGTATTTGTTTATATTATATTACTAAAAAAAAACTTTTTTATGCGAAACTCAGCTAGGGGAATAAACACTTTTTGTGATCTTTATTGTGAAATAAAAATATCATGTCGACAATACTATGGCTTACATAATGTAAATTTTCTTGTTTTCCTAGAAGAATCGAGGTGAACATATTCTTCAAGAACAATTTACTTTACATATGTAGCCAATAAAAATAAAAATACAATAAAAATTGTCTGGAAACTTTCAAGAGAAATCTAATAGGAATATAAATATGTGCTACGGTGTATTTCAATGGACATTTGTAAGAATTAATGACTGGACTATTTCAATATTTTTATTTTTTATGAATTTATTAAATTAATATTAATTTTTTATGTTTCTATTGTTTTTACAGTTTAGAATATTCCCCCTGTTTCTATAAAATATTTATGTCTCCAGACGAATGAATATTTCTAAATTAAATGTGTCATTAACATTCTCCGTCATATGAGTTATTTGTTTCCTTAATCGTTTTTAATTTTGAACCTAGTGTATGTGTCAATCACTTCTACCTGGGATATAAATGTCCAATCCTGACGATTAGTCTACACCTTTTCAAGTTTATAATGAGAAAATGTAATTTAGAATCAGAATATGTAGGTTCATGATGAGAAATGTAAATTCATAACAGGAAATATAAATTCATAATAGGAGCATGATAATTCACAATCATGTGAAATATCTATAAATATAAATTCATAATAAGAACATACAAATTCATAATGAGAAATATAAATACAAAATGAGAAAATCCAAATAAATAATGAGAAAATATAAATTAATATCCAGGAAATATATATTCATAAAATATAAATTTATAATCAGGAACTGTAAAATTTATAATCGAAGCTATGTATGTACGTTTTTCTATGGATATTTTCATAGAAACAAATATTTTATCAATGTTCTCATTATAAATTTAAATTTTCTCAATATGATTTTATATTTTTTCATTATGAAATCATATTTTCTGAATATGAAAACGTATTTTCTGATTATGAATTTGGATTTTATGATTACAAACTTGTATATTTCATTATGACATGGCATGTTCCTATTATGAATTATTTATTCTCAATATAAATTAACAATTCTCATTACGATTTATATTTCTCATTATGAATTAACATGTTCCTATTATAAATTTACATTACCCATTATGAATTTATATGTTCCTAATATGAATTTACATTTCTCAATATAAATTTGTATGTTCCGAATATAATCTTGAAAAGGCGTAGAGTAAAATATTTGTAAAATGAAAAATAATTTGTAAAATATTTTGACAATAACATTCGTTTTTAATTTGTAAGATGACAGTATTAAAAAAAACACATCAGTTATTAAATGTGGATATTTTAAACCATATTGGACATACCTATAAATAAATTACTTTTTCCCGGGAATTCCCGGGATTCCCGGGAATGACATTTTTCATTCCCGTTTTCCCGGGAAATGAAAAAAGTCCGGGAAACCCCAAACCCTATTTCCGACTTAACATTTTTTGTCAAACACATACATTTACAGGATGCAAAAATCCTTCCCGATATCACTTTTTTGCCCAATTGAATTGTAATGAGAATTGTTTGGGTGATGCCCATATGTCCATACTTTGGTATAACCCAAATGGTGCCCTTTCTGATCTATTACAGCTCTAGAAACCACATCTTACATCGGATCTTCATCAAATTTTGCAGATCATGATACAAACTGCACAAAAAATTTATAGATTTGAACAAAAAGACAAATTTCGTTTTGTTTAAATTTGTTTGTTAATTCTTACTTTCGTTATTATTAAATTATGTTTAATTTAGCATCAATACATCACCAGGCCATTATAATGCGACAGATATTGTCATTTTTTCATCTATCGTTCAATTGCTCATGTCGAACACACATGCGGACTACATTTGTTCTTGTAGCATATCACATTTAATGGCAAACAATTTATTTAACATAGAATCAAATTTAAATTTAATGCTCAAATAGTCGTGTGACCCAATTTTTTAAAATTGTGTCTGTGTCATTAACATGTGGCGTGATTAATTGATTAATTGCAATTCATGTCGTTTGTACTTTAGCACAAATAATGGAATCATGGAATAATGGCATATTTGATTTGCAATTTATTAACGGATTTAATTAGTCATTGTCAAATCTTTCATATGGATTAACAATTAATTACGCTATGAATTGTCAGCTATTATATGTGTGGTATTGAATGAAGTAAACTATAGCATTAATTTACAAACATTATGTTGAACAGTTTCTGAAAATGATATTATTTTTTTGCTATTATGGTATAATGAATGATGTTTATAGCACAGAGACATAATACCCTAGTAAAGCCTATTAAAATGTATCAATAAAAATTTTTAGTGTTGATTATATGGAACAGTCCTTCATCCTTTTTGGTTACATAGTTTAATTAAATAATTCCTAAAGTATATGAAAACTTCCACGACTCATACCTCTGTTGTTGTTGTGCGTTATTACATTAATCCCATGATTAGCGCTGCGGTCTACAATATTTTATTGCTACGGTATGATCATTATTTTTTCGTCGTATGCTAAATATTAAATTGAATTAAATATGATTTAATAATAGCAGCAGACATATGTTTTCAATTGTAATTAACTTATGTTGCATATTCCAATATGTATTTACGTTTCCACGTTTAATTAAAAAATATATATTTACATACATATAATTATTATTAACAATCACATAAATACAAGAATGAACACATTATGAGTATAAATGGTAAAACGAGGGGATGGGTTCCATATATAGAGTGGGCCATTTACAATTTTAAATTTGAACCACCGATTACTTTGACTTTGAAAGGTAGAACAACATTCATTTTTATTTTTATTTTCTGGTTTATGTTTGACATTTGCAAAATGGTACGCGATACGCTCGAACACAATTGGGAAATATTAAAAACTCACGTCCAAAGTAGTTAGTCTTAAGCGGTAACTGTAAGAAATTTAAGTGGACAATTCATTTTCATCTCGGTGGCTATGTCAATAAGCTAAATTGCCGCATATGGGGTTCAGAGATTCCACACTTGACTATTTAGAAACCAATGCATACAACGAGTCACTGGCGGCATAATTGAAAAATGTACTGAAAAAATTGGGTTGATCGGATGAGGTGCTGCCGAGTAGTTGAAACTAATTTAAAATGTTAAATGGATAGGGTGGAATGGAATGTTAATGGATAGGATAGGTAAAACGATATACCTTGTATTATGAAAATTGTAGTCACATAGATAGAAGACACACTGGTCTATTTATTCAAACAATAAATTTGGTCAAAGGTGCAACTTATAAAAAACAAGTAAGGAAAGGCTAAAGTCGGGCGGGGCCGACTATATAATACCCCACACCACTCCCTGCGTATGTACCTCGCTTTGATTACTAAACCCAGGTATTTCGTGGGAGCAATTTTATGTAGTTCATACAAATTATATTCATATAATTTATATGCTATAAATTCATCTTTAGTCAAATTTAACGAATATGGTAAATAATATGGTAATTGATCCAATTGTCCGACAGACAAATACAAATTATACAGTAGTATACCAAAGTTATACCAAAGTATGGACATATGGGCATCACCCAAACAATTCTCATTGCAATTCAATTCGGTAAAAAAGTGAAATCGGGAAAGATTTTTGCATTCTGTAAATGTATGTGTTTGACAAAAAATGTTAAATCGGAAAGGACATTTGTATGGGGGTATATTGAAACCTGGAACGATGTGACCCGCTTTCACCATGTATGTTTATTGGTGAAATATAATATGTAAAATTTGGCCAAAATCGGTTAAACATTCGGGAGCAACATTTGTATGAGGGCTATATCTAAATCTGAACCGATCTTACCCACTTTCAACATAGGTTTTTTAGTTGGATTATAAGATGTTGTGCCAATTTTAAAGAAAAACGGGTACAATATGTAGATTTTAGAGCGGAAAAAGTCTAATCGGGAGCGACATTTTTATGGGGGCTATATCTAAATCTGAACCGATCTTACCCACTTTCAGCACAGGTGTTTCAAGTACAATTATAAAATCTTGTGCCAATTTTAAAGAAAATCGGGTACAATATGTGGTTTCTAAAGCGGAAAAAGTGAAATCGGGAGCGACATTTGTATGGGGGCTATATCTAAATCTGAACCGATTTTACCCAATTTTTACATACGTGTTTCTAGTTGGATTATAAAATGTTTTGCAAAATTTAGAGAAAATCGGGTGCAATATGTCGTTTCTAGAGCGGAAAATGTCAAATCGGGAGCGACATCTGTATAGAGGCTATATCTAAATCTGAGCCGATCTTACCCAATTTTTGCATACGTGTTTCTAGTTGGATTATAAGATGTTCTGCAAAATGTAAAGAAAATCGGGTACAATATGTCTTCTAGAGCGGAAAATGTCAAATCGGGAGCGACATTTGTATGGGGGCTATATCTAAATCTGAACCGATTTCCTCCAAATTTAATACCGATGGTCCTTGGCCAGAAAAAATAACTTCTGCCAAGTTTCATGACAATCGGACAACAATTGCGACCTGTAGAGTGCGAACAAGCTTAGATGGACAGCAGACGGACAGACGGACGGACAGACGGACAGACGGACGGACGGACGGACGGACAGACATCGGTAAATCGATTCAGCTGGTGAGTCTAAGCCGATCCGTATAAAGGTGGGTCCACCTCAATTTTTTCTTGGTGTTACAAACATTTGGCGCGAAACTAACTTATAATACCCTATTCCACGAAGTGGTGTAGGGTATAATGAACATGTTTTTTAGAGGTTTCATGAGGAGCGTTTAGCTCTGGTGGTGATCGCAACAATTTTTTTCGCGACCCAACCTAATATATATATATCAATTTCCATCGGCCAAAATTCAATAACTTTTATAAACAAAATAATTGTAAGCAAGGATTCACATTTTTATACCCTCCACTAGGGTATTATGTCTTTGTGCATTTGTTTGCAATACCCAAAAGGAAAGGAGATAGACTCATCGTTTACTATACAGATCGACTTAAAATCGATTTAACAATGTCAGTCTGTCTCTCTATTCGTTCATTTATTCTTGTAATCACAGTACAGGTCGTAATTATTGTCCAACCCTAACAGAAAATGGGGAAAGTAAGTTTTGCGGCCAAGGATGAACGCTATTTAATATGAAGCAAATCAGTGCAGATTTAGCGCCCATACAAATGTCGCTTCCGATTTGATTTAATCCCCATATTTTACTTCAATTGCATCAAATTTGGCATATAATTGAACTAGATTTTGATATAGGTTCCATACAAATTTCTCCCTCGCTTTTACTTTTTCCGCTCTAGAGACCATGTTCTTCATATTTACCACAGCACCTTATATTTCATCTAGAAACTACTGAGCATAATGTTCGCATAGAACATCACGATTCTAGTGCAATATTTTGGTAGGTACTGTAAGTGGGTACCGTTTTTATCCCTTTTTGTACCGCCCTTAAACGTGCAAATTTCCAAAAATTTTGCGTCTACGTACTCGGAGAAATGTATACACCGAATTTCTAATAGCCTTTTCATATTCTAGCTGAAAACATTGGTTGGTACCATATTTTTCACAATTTGGTTTGTACGGTTTTTTGTCACTTTTGATCCGCTTCCACCGATTTGTACTTAAAAGTTTAAATTTTGAAAAATCCTTTAGAGGTCAGATGAACATGCTATAATGATGTCCGTTCCAAATTTCAATTTTAATTTCATTTTTAGGTCCAGACGTTTGGTCAGAGTGGTGATGTTATTTTTAACTCATTTAATCAATTCAAGGTACAAATTTCGGAAAATTATTTGTTATCACTCATCTACACCGTAAGATGAATATACTCACCGAATTTCATGATTGTACCACCAGCCGTGTTGTAGGTACCTTTTTATCCCCAATTTCCCGTTTACCCTTTAAAAGAAGGAATTTCGAAAATATTTGAAAAATATTTTCTTGGCGAAAAATATTTTCTTTTTTTATCCAACTTAATCCGTTAAAAGTACACCTTTCGAAAAATACCTTCTTATCAGTGATCTGCGCTGTAAAACGAATATACACACCAAATTTAATTATTCTAGAGCCATCCGTGTTGCTGGTACCTTTTATATCCCCTTTGCCCGTTTACCCTTTAAAAGTACAAATTTCAAAAAAATTTTTCATTTTGCGTTTCTAAGTATTTTGAGGGATGTACATACCGAATTTTATGATTCCAGCTCCATCGATTTTACTGGTACTATTTTTATCCCTTTTTACCAGATTTCACCCCCCAAAAGTACGAATTTTGAAAAGTATTTTCTTGGGTGCATTGAAGCTGTAAGAGGAATTTTTGTACCAAATTTCAAGATTCTAGGCCTTACTTTTGGTCATTTCTGTGGTACCATTTTTATCCTTTTACAATTTATTTTACCCTTTTAATGTACGAATTACCAAAAAATCTCTTCGAATTTGATCTCTACGTAGTAAGAGAAATGAGCACACCAAATATCATGATTATAGCGTCAGCCGTATTGATGGTACCATTTTTGTCCTTTTTTGCTCTTGGGGTAACCCCAAGAGTACGAATTTTGCAAATGCCAATTTTGGGATGCCTTCATGCCGCAAGAAGAATGTCCATACCAAATTTTAAGATTCTAGGCCCAGCCGTTTGGTCATTGCTGTGGTACCATTTTTAACCCTTTTTACCCCATTGTACCCCTTAAAAGTACGAATTTCGAAAAATCCCGTCTTATCACACACGTTGTCTGCTCCATAAACCACATTTTTGAACCGATTTTAACTAGAAAGTGAAAGTGGGTCAGATCTGTTCAGAATTTTATACAGACCTCAATGGAAGTGTCATTTCCGATTTGACTGTTTCCGCTTTAGAAACCATATATTTCAACTGATGTTCTCCATATTTGACAAAACTCATTATAATTCAACATCGTTTCAGGTTTTTAATATAATCCTCATACAAATATCCTTCACGATTTTTGATCTAATTTGGGAGAACACGATATATTTTAGTTGGAAACATACATTGTGAAAGTAGGCCATATCGGTAAATAATATGCATTTTTCCGCGCATTCGAATGTAATGGAGTAGAAAGTGGAGGGTATCATACAGTCGGCCATGCATGACTTTAGCCTTTGCTTACTTGCTTTAATTGTCAAAATCTGTAATACGAAATAAAAAATATTTTTTTCTGTGCATTATGAATAAATACGAAAAAATGTGTAAAAATATAGAAACAAAAAAAATAAATTTTTATTTTCCTATTAAATCGAAAAAAGAAGAAAATTCATCAACCTGGGGATATTTTTTACAACATACTCCATTTCCCGATATTTTATCTATCTGAATATCTGCAAATAATTTTTACGTCCTTACTGTTGAATTTTAGTCGTTGGAATTTGATTGTGAACCTTGTGCGGCGTCTATTTATTAAGACTATATGTATGTAGCTTAGAGTGGATTCTTTTATGAGGAAGGAAAAAAATGTTCTTGATGTTCCCGAATAAAATGAAAGATTGGTTTGTTTTATGAGTTCTCCCAAAATATTTCGCTTTTATCAGTGTCCGTTTGATATTGAAAAAAAAACGCTAGAAATTAAAATCCGACCCGAGCCTTATCAAACCATATTAAAAGCTCATAAAAACGAAATATTTTGGGAGAACACATAAAACAAACCTATCTTTCATTTTAGTCGGGAACATCCACAACTTTTATTTTCAAGTCACTCTAATGTAGCTATTTCCGTTATGTTGGGCGTATGAGGAATATTTTTTTTTATCACGTATACGCATTAGAATGGTGGTAAACGTGCGAGAGCTATAATAATAATCACTTTAGTGTCAGAATTTTTAACATCATCCTATATAAATGAAAAATGGCTGAATGGAGCCCGCTCTGGACATCCGACAAAGAAATGTACACAGTGCGGTGGTTCGAACAATTATTTCCTGTACTATACCCTGTTGAAGTTTACAAAAACAATTATCATGCCAAACATTTCACTCTCCACTCTCACAATCAAATTCAAAGTGAATTCTAAGATTAACCCCCTATTGCGAATTTCAATAAACGTCGGAACCACTTCATCGTGCATTGAAGTGGTGTTTCCCTCATCTCGTTGCCGGTGAGTTTTTTGTGGCCCAATCGTAACGTCACTGCTAACATTACCAATGCATTTCCACTCAATGGCACAACGTCGCAGAGGAAAAAAATCACTAAATCTCCATTTGTAAAAATAACGACGACGACGGCGGCGGCGGTGGTGGCGATTGCAATAGCCGGAACTGCATCCGCAGCTGCTGCTGATGCATGTCCATGTCAATTGCTTGAAGGCTTTTAATAGTCAACTAACCGACCAAACACTGAAGTGACATCACTCAGCTGTCAGTTGGATTTTTAGCATTTTGATATGAACCAACAACCGGGGTGAATTCTCAGTTTTAGCCATTCAGCCATCCATGGCCATTTACATGTCAATGCATCAACATCAGCAACAGCAACAGTTTCTCCGGAACTGGCGACAAGGATTGCCATGCAAGGTATCGTGTTGTTCTGTTGCAACCATGCGGGGGGGCTTAACAAATGCTGCACAGCATTTGAAATTGAAATGTTAGCATTTTGTTTTCACAAACATTTATTCATTTATCTTCTCCATCAACCAACCTAGTGGCCCCCGTTTGTTCATCCATCTGTGTGTGCTACCAGCAGCTACTGCATACAAATTACCACAAACCTGTTAATTGGCATAGAGTGGACTCGTAGAGGAAAATAAAGGATGGGATCAATTAGGGAAATGTGCGATAAAAAGGCCTTTGGACGATGTAGCGAAGAATGGCGACTGAGACAAAACAAGTAAACAAGGACGTTAAGTTTGGCCGGACCGAATTTTATATACCCTCCACCTTGGATTACATTCTACATTTTCGTAGAAGTGCAGTAACAATCCAAAGCAAATAAAATTAATTTAATTATTTTATTATTAGGCAAGGCTACCAATATATTTAAAATGAATATACAGTTGAACTTCGATTAACCGTGATGCTCGGGACCGGGCTAATCACGGATAACCGGAAATCACGGTTAAAAGAGGTAAAATTTTACATGTATAAATTTTATTATTTTTATTTATTTTTGACAAAAACATGTAAATCTGCGTCTATAAATAACTTATCATATATCTAGGAATACATACATTTATTTAAAACAAGTAAAAACGGCGTTAAGTTCGGCCGGGCCGAACTTTATATACCCTCCACAATGGTTTGCAATCCACAGAGGTTGTCGGTTTTCGTAGAAGTGCAGTAATATTACAGGAAAATATATTTTTTTAATATAGGCAAACCAAAACAAACATTGAAAAAATAATTTTATAAATAAATATAATATTTTAATTATTTCAAACCATTATTTATTTCAAATCAAAAAATAAATATTCTTATATTTATATTTTCAAAAAGCTTAAATACCATAAAAATTGGTAGATAGTGGGAGCTACAGTTGGTTGTATTTTATTTCTATTTCAATTCCAAAAGTACATAAAATCCATTATCAGACGTACATAGTACAAAACAACCTAACTTCATGATTCAACCAATTTTTGTCATAAGGTACAAATTAGGAAAAAAAACTTTTTATTTTGCGTGTCTATACAGGCAGAGGAATGTATACACCGAATTCCATAATTCCAGCTGCGACCATGTGGTTGGTACCATTTTTACCCCCTTGACGTTGCTACGCAATTAGAATTTCATCATTCTAGCTGTAGTCATTTAGTTGTTACTATTTTTATCCCTCTGTACCCTTGAAAGTACGAATTTCGGAAAATTCGTTTATTTTCCGATTCCTACGCAATCAGAGGAATGTATACTCCGAATTGCATGACTCTAGCTGCGGTCATTTGGTTGGTACTATTTGTATCCCCTTTTCCAATTTTAACGCCAAAATGTACGAAGGAATGTATACTCAGAATTTCATGACTCTAGCTGCGGTCATTTAATTGGTACTATTTTTATCCCTTTTTTTCATTTTAACCCCAAAAAGTACGAATTTCGAAAAACCTGTTTATTTTAAGTGTCTACGCAATCAGAGGAATGCATACACCGAATTTCATTATTCCAGGTGTAGCCGTTTGGTTGGTACCATTTTTATCCCTCCGTACCCATTGTATCCCTTGAAAGTACGAATTTGGAAAAAACCTTTTATTTTTCTTGTCTACGTAGTCAAAGGAATGTATACTTCGAATTTCATGACTCTAGCTGCGGTCATTTGGTTGGTACTATTTTTATCCCCTTTTTCTATTTTGTCCCCAAAAAGTACGAATTCCGAAAAATCCGTTTATTTTCCGTGTATACACAGTCATGTCTACGTAGTCAAAGGAATGTATACTTCGAATTTCATGACTCTAGCTGCGGTCATTTGGTTGGTACTATTTTTATCCCCTTTTTCTATTTTGTCGAAAAATCAGTTTATTTTCCGTGTGTACACAGTCAGAGGAATGTATACTCCGAATTTCATGACTCTAGCTGCGGTCATTTGATTGGTACTATTTTTATCCCCTTTTTTTCATATTAACCCCAAAAAGTACGAATTTTGAAAAATCCGTGTATTTTACTTGTCTATGCAATCAGAGGAATGTATATACCGAATTTCATTATTCTAGGTACAGCCGTTAGGTTGGTACCATTTTTATCCCTCTTTTCCCATTTTACCCCTTAAAAGTACGAATTTGAAAAAAAAACTTTTATATTATGTATCTACTCAATTAGAGGAATGTATACACCGAATTTCGTGTTTCTAGCTGTTTTCGTTTAATGTGTACCATTTTTATCCCTTTTTTGCCCCATTTCACCCCCTACAAATAAGAATCAATTTATGGTGCACGTTTTTTTGCTATAAGGGTATACGCATACCAAATATCAAGCAAATATAAACAAACATATTCAAAAACATGCTTAAATACGCTAAAATAGTAGGGATTATTATGGGTATTTTTAGTCCTTGTGAGGGAAAAATTTTTCCCTTTGGGCCGATTTCGCCCTATTTCAATCCCAACCGATCTACGACTATAAGACGCATTTATGAACAATGTGGACGTCCTAGCTCCTTTCGTTTAGATGCTAGCGTGCTTTCAACAGACGGACGGACGGACGGACGGACGGACATGGCTAGATCGTCTTAGAATTTTATGACGATCAAGAATATATATACTTTATAGGGTCTCAGGTCAATATTTCAAGGTGTTACAAACGGAATGACAAAGTTAGTATACCCCCATCCTGGAGGTGGAGGGTATAAAAAAAGTCTGTCTTATGCTTTTAGCTTTTAATTGTTCTTCCAACAAACGAGTTTGTAAGCGATATATTTGCATTTTATCTGGTTCTGAAATACTTGGACAATTAAAGTTTTCTAAAAAGCCTAACAAAATACTACTAGCCTCTATTGCCTGAGCCAATGTAGGCGTTTCGTCCGCATTTCCTCCATCTGATTCCTCGGAATTTGAATCAAGCTCATCTTCTTGGCTTTGGGTAACCATGTCTACGATTTCGCCTTCAGATATAATAGCAAACGGAGCGACATCAGAGTCGCACACCATCCACTTTTCGACAGCATCAATCGTACATCCAGACGGTATGATTATATCTGTTTGTATCTCAACAAGGCTATTTGGAGCATCTTCATTATGAGATAGTAAGTTATTCCAAACTCTTTTTAAAACTTGTGGAGTTACAGAGTCCCACGATGCTGCGGCTGCCCACAAAGCTGTCTTAATATTCAAAGATTTTACGAACTCACGTCTGTCATTAGCACCAACAAGTTTTTAAACGATCAGTTTACGGTAGTGACATTTGAAGCTCCGAATTACTCCTCGATCCATAGGCTGAATCAAGGACGTGCAATTTGGTGGGAGATAATTTACTGTAACGTTTTCAGATATCATAGCATTTACATCTGGGTGTGCTGGACAGTTGTCTAATAGTAAAAGTATTTTACAGTTATTTTTGAGACCGATGCGCCGTTGATGTTCCTTTGCTTCTGGTACAAAATTTTGATTAAACCACACCAGAAATAGCTGTTGTGTTACCCAAGCTTTCTTATTAGATTTATAAATCACAGGAAGGTGTTCAACGTTTTTTAAAGCTCTTGGATGGGCACTTTTTCCTATTATCATCAATTTACACTTGTGAGTTCCTGCAGCATTTGAACAAACTAGCACTGTGATTCTCTCCTTGGATTCCTTGTTCCATTCATTACCACTAGCCAAAGAACTCTGAGGCAAACACCTCCAAAGTAGACTGGTTTCGTCTGCATTGTAGATCTGTTCAGTTGTAAGTTGTTCGTTTTTAATGATTTCATCCAAGTCGTCCACAAACATCGTAGCAGACTCATAATCAGCACACTCCTTTTCTCCCGTAGATTTCAGACGACGGATTCCATGACGTTTTTTGAATTTATCCAACCAACCAAATGAATAAGTGCACTCTGAATTCATGTTTAACTTCAAATGGAACATTTTTGCCTTTTCGACAATCAATCATTCGCCTGAAGTTCAGAAGCAAATTTCAGTTTAAGTTCATACAATATCTCGATTTCAGTTAACTTACCTGAAATTGGAGTTCCCTTAAATCTTTCTTGCCGAAACCATTCATATGTTGCGAAATCAACTTTTGGATTTTCGGATGTTTTTAGTGTATATCTGCGTTTAAGGCCAAGCATTGAATCAGTATCGGAGCAAAATTTTAAAATCCGATCTTTGTTTTTTATTAAATCGGATACAGTTTGAATGCCAACTCCATATTTTTCAGACAACATTTTAAAAGGTACTTTACGTTTTGAGTATTCATTAATCAGCTCCATTTTTTCTTTAATTGAAAGAACCTTTCTTGCTCTTTTCGCGGATTTAGTTTTTGACGGTGGCATGATGTAAGGAAAACACGTCTTGACAGATCAAATTTCACACTGATGAATGAATATGAAATTTGATATGAAAATTACACATTCATGAAAAAGGGGAATCACCGAATTTTAATGTGTGTGTATTATACGAAAAAAACAAACAAGCAGTCACATGGACATGTGCATCACGGATAATAGAGGTAAATCACGGTTAATAGAGGTAAAAAATCAACCACTCAGCTTCACGGTTAATAGATAATCACGGTTAATAGAGTCACGGTTAATCGAATCTTTAAGTCAATTCAAAAAGGTAATATAAGGCAGCAATCTTCAGATAAGGTAAAATGTCCCAAATATTGGGACCCAGCAAAAAAAATTGGAAGTACTTCTGTAGGAAACATTTTTTAATAGCATCTCAAAATCAAAATGGGCATTTCCCAAAAAAGGTCTACCAAAAAAATTAAATCAGGCCACACTAATAGCTTTTAACTTTATGTTTTCCTTATTTCGACAACTTTTTTATTATGAAACTTGAAGTTAACTTGTTCTCTTTTATTTTTATTAAAAGTTGAATTGTTATAACGAAAATTACAAATTTTTTTTACTACGAGTGGAAATTTTTTTCCCGTCCGTTTTGTCGCATCAGTATTTCTGCTGTACCTAATTAAAAAAAATTAAGAGATAATTCTCATATTTCAAAAATCTACGAACAAAATATATCCTCTGACCTTCATTTACATGTATATAAGGAAAACAAAGTTCTCTAAAAGGGGTCAAATTGACTCATAAGGAGATGAGTTAGAGGGTTAAGATATTCCACAAAAATAATCCTCGTGAAATTCCACTGTATAGTTCTGATAATAAGAATTCTCTCAGACATTAACTTATAACACTTTTTTCAGTTAACATAATGCTCAATTCGACCAAAAAATTAAAACTGTGACCAGCGATAAAAAGAAACTCAGACCAGCTGGACTATAAGTTTATTCTACTAAAATGATCTACTCAAC
This sequence comes from Polietes domitor, assembly GCA_947397865.1. NCBI lineage: Eukaryota > Metazoa > Arthropoda > Insecta > Diptera > Muscidae > Polietes > Polietes domitor. The sequence goes on along the minus strand of OX377619.1, from coordinate 66,128,923 downwards.
AACCCCTTTCAGAATTATAGGGTCGCTATCCTGTTCCAATAAAAAAGTCCTAATTTGTTGGACAGTGTTATTAATACTGCGTAATATCAGTAAAATTAAGTAGTGTTAATTTATTTAACGCTATTTTAATTTAATATTAATTTAATTTAAATTAATATTAAAAAAGTGATTCCCTTTGCCACACTTTAAAATAATTTGCAAGTCTTTCTAAATAAAGGATATCCCTCCTATGACAACTCCAAGAAAATCCAAATTTTCACAACTTCCGAGTCACAAGATGAATATATTTTTCACTTCTTCGGGTGCTCTATTTTTGCTGGGGGATAGTGGGTGCATTTTTAGTTACTTCCGTTTGGTTGGTTGTATTTCCAAAAGTACAAATTTTATCTCTCAAGGTCACAGTGTAAGAAGACCTATTTTCATGATTTTACCCATTTCTGTAGTAAAAGTAAACAAGTAAAAAAAAGGAGTTAAGTTCGGCCGGGCCGAACTTTATATACCCACCACCATGGATTGCATTCCACAGAGGCTGTCGATATTCGTAGAAGGGCAGTGATATTACAGGAAAATATACAAAATACAAATATTGAAAAAAAAAATAATTTTATAAATATATATAATATTTTTATTATTTCAAAACACGATTATAAAGCAAGGCAACCTATACGTTTACATACCAAAATAATACTTCTAGTCAATTCAAAAAAATAAATATTCTTATATTTATATTTTTTATAAAGAATGGGTGCTACGGTTGATTGTATCCATTCTATTTTAATTCCAAAAGTATAAATGTTGAAAATCTATTATCTCACGTACATAGTGCAAAATAACCTAACTTCATGATTCATCCAATTTTTGCCGTAAAAGTAAAAATTACGAATTTGGAAAAATGTTTTTTTTGCGTGTCTTTGCAGTCAGAGGAATGTATACACCGAACACCATGATTCTAGCTACGGCCATTTAGTTGGTATAATTTTTACCCCGTTCTTCCTATTTTACCCCCTTAAAAGTACGACTCTCTAAACTCATTTTATTTTACGTGTCTACGCAATTTGAGGGATGTACACGCCGATTTTCATTATTCTAGCTGTATTCGTTTAGTGGGTACTATCTTTATACCTCTGTACCCATTGTATCCCATGAAAGTATGAATTTAAAAAAAAAATATTTTTCGTAGACAGTCAGAGGAATGTATACTCCGAATTTCATGACTCCAGCTGCGATCATTTGGTTGGTACTATTTTTATCCCCTTTTTCCATTTTAACCCCAAAAAGTAAGATTTTCGAAAAATCCGTTTATTTTACGTGTCTGTGCAATCAGAGGAATGTATACACCGAATTTAATTATTCTAGGTGCAGGTGGTACCATTTTTATCCCTTTTTCCCATTTTACCCCTTAAAAGTTCATTTTACCCATTAACAGTTCGAATTTCGAAAAAATATTTTTATATTATCTATTGACTAGATATAATATAGATAGAGGAATGTACACACCGAATTTCGTGTTTCTAGCTGTTGTCGTTTAATATGTACCATTTTTATCCCTTTTTGCCCCATTTCACCACCTACGATTACAATTCACTTTATGGTGCACGTTTTTTTTAAGGGGGCATGTGCATACCCAATATCAAGTAAGTACAATATGCTTAAATACTCTAAAATATTGGGGGTTATTATGCGTATTTTTAGTTCTTGTGAGGGAAAATTTTTTCCCTTTGGGTTGATTTCGCCCACTTTCAATCACAACCGATCTGCAACCATAAGACACATTTAGGGAAATTTTTAACCTCCTAGCTCATTTCCTTCGGCCGCTATCGTGCTTTCCACAGACAGACGGTTATGGCTAGATCGTCTTAGAATTTTACCACTTTATTGGGTCTCCGATGAATATATTGAGGTGTTACAAACGGAATGACAAAGTGAATATGCCCCCATCCTTAGGTGGAGTGTATAAAAAGTACGAATTTGGAAAAATCTTTTTATTTTGCGAGTCTATGCAGTCAGATGAATGTATATACCGAATTCCATAAATCTAGCTGCGGTCATTTGATTGGTACCATTTGTATCCCTCTGTTCCCATTTTACCCCCTTAAAAGTACGACTTTCGAAAAATCCTTAATTTACGTGTCTTCGCAATTAGGGGTATTTACACACCATGATTTCATGATTCTAGCTGTAGACGTTTAGTTGGTATCAATTTTATCCCTCTATTCTCATTGTATACCTTGAAAATATGAATTTTGACAAACTTTTTTTTTCGTGTCTACGTAGTCCGAGGAATGTATACTCCGAATTTCATGACTCTAACTGTGGCCATTTGGTGGGTAAAATTTTTATCTCCTTTTCCATCTTACCCCCTAGAGTACGAATTTTTAAAAATTTCATTATTCTAGGTCCAGTCATTTGGTTCGTACCATTTTTATCCATCTATTCCGATTTTATCCGCTAAAAGTTTGAAAATATACTTTGATATTATGTATCTACTCACTTTGACCTTTTCAATTCCGACCTTTCAAACAGTCGGATGGAACCACCTTTCTATCCCTTTTATATACCAAAATTACGAATTTCGAAAATCCACTATCTTTCGCGTTCACAGTACACACCTAATTTACGATTTTAGATACAGCCAGTTTGAGTCGAATTTCATGATTCTAGCTGCAGCCTTTTGATTGGTACAATTTTGTATCCCTTTTCGCCCAGGTTTCTCTAAAAGTACAATTTAAAAAGAATCCTTTATATGTCGCGTGTACACGGTCCGAAGAATGTACACACCGAATTTTATGATTCCAGCTGCAGCCATGTACACGGTACCAATTTTATCCCTTTTTGCCCATTTTGAGCCTAAAAGTACGAATATGGAAATATCGCTTTATTTCCTCTCCTTGTTAGGGAGAAACAAATTACCCTCTGGACCGATTTCGCTTTCAATATACGGACAGACGGACGGACGGACATGGCTAGATTGTCTTACAATTATATGATGATCAAGAATATATATACTTTATAGGGCCTCAGATCGATATTTTAAGGTATTACAAACGGAATGACAAAATTAGTATACCTCCATCCTATTGTGGAGGGTATAACAATTAAACATAAATGAATAATTTTGTTTTTTTTTTTTTTTGTGTTGAACTGAATGATAAATCGGTAAAAGTGATCGAAATCCCCTAATATTTTGAATATATTTGCAATTTATATATAATAATATAAAATTTTGTACGAACATTTCCCTTATTGCGTGAACACGAACCAAAAAGATATTTTTAAGTTATATGGGACAAAAAGGGATAAAAGTAGTACCAATCAAACGACATGAAAATGTTTCTAGAGTAGAGATGGGCAAGTGAGTGATTATTGGCTCACGAAAGAAAAATATTGAATCATGCACGTTCACGCACAAAGCTTTTTTCCTTCCTCACGTTCACGCATGCTCACGTGAGTAAACAAAATTTTGCTCACGATCACGCGTGATTCACGTAAATCACGAAAACAATTTCCACAAAGAAAATAATATTCCTATTCTAAATCGAAATGAGAAACGACGCTCAAATACGATTTTTGTCTTAAATTCATATTTTTATACATCGCCTAGTTTAACGGAAAATAATTTAAAATCGGACACTGACATAGTAGAAAACAAAGCATATACCACGATATCACTTATGTGATTTTTTTAATTAAACTAACACTAAGGGAGTTTCCCATATAAATGCAGTGGCAGCTGTTGGCGCATGGAATGCTTACTTAAATAATAGAAAAATTATAAATTATACGAAGCACTTTGTTTTAGAAATAAATATACATATATATATTACTTTGAATAAAAATTTTCACATTTTTGAACAAAATATAATAAAAATAAAATAATTATTAAATATGTGCGACTCACGAAAAAATCACGTGATTCACGCAGAAATTAGACTCACGTACATTCACTAATGAACATTTTTTCGTTCCTCACGTACACGCACGCTCACGTGAGTAAAATAAATTTTGCTCACGATCACGAGTGAATCACGTGATTCACGCAATTCACGTGAGTCGCGCCCACCTCTATTCTAGAGTACTGCTTTAATTGCGTAGATTTATAAATTTAATGGACATTTCGAAATTCGAACTTTTAGGGGGTACAATGGGAAAATAGGTATACAAATTGAATCAACCAAACGGATGTATGTAGCTAGAAAATCGATATTAGATGCTTCTTGTGAAAGACAACCTAGAATATGTATCTGATTTGGAAGTTAACTTAGGGCCTGTTATCGGAAAGGCCGCCTTCATTCCGCCGCTGAGACATCATGATCAAAATGTTTCTGTTCACCTTGACAGGCAAATGGAATTATGAATATTGCCCAATAGGGGTGCATGTAAAATTTCAATAGTAAAAGCTAGAGTTAGCTACACTCGACGAATTGCAAGTGGTAAATATTACAAGATTATTACATTCATGTATTACAATTATGAAATCTTAAAAACGGACAATATTAATGGGACTAACCCCCATTTGCAGCGTCTCTGGTTAGATAAAGAGTGATTTTTTTGAGGTTAGGATTTTCATGCATTAGTATTTGACAGATCACGTGGGATTTCAGACATTGTGTCAAAGAGAAAGATGCTCAGTATGCTTTGACATTTCATCATGAATCGTCTTACAAACGAACAACGCTTGCAAATTATTGAATTTTATTATCAAAATGCGTGCTCTGTTAAGAAAGTTCATTGCGCGCTTCCATTTTATGGTCAGTTTAATCGACCCACTGAAGCGGCTATTCGGGCTATTGTGACTAAATTTCGCACCAAATTTACATTGTTGGACATTAAACCACCAACACGCTTACGTAGAGTGCGAACTGAAGAAAATATCGCAGCTGTATCGGCCAGTGTTAATGATGACCACCAATTTTCGATTCGTCGCCGTTCGCACCAATTGGGTCTCTGTTACTCAAAAACGTGGAAATGCCAAAATTGGACTAAGCGGATGGACCACCTAAGACGCAGCCGCGGTCAACATTTAAATGAAATTATCTTCAAAAAGTAAATGTCATGGACCAATCTAACGTTTCAAATAAAGAACCGATGAGATTTTGCAAATTTTATGCGTTTTTTTTTAAAAAAAAGTTATCAAGCTCTTAAAAAATCACCCTTTATAACCCACAGTTATAGAAATCACAACTCCACACAAACTGACTCTATGAGTAGGTTCTGATTATCCAGACGTGGTGAGATAATTCACAAAAAATACATGTAAGGAGAGATCAAATACGGGCGGAGCCGACAATATTATATCACTTTTTATCCCATTCCTAAGATTACACTGTGTGTAATTTTTTAAGTCATGGAAATATAAACATATACGGACACCACTACGTGATAAAAGACCACGAAAGATTTGGTGCCTCGGTGTCATTTTTGCAAAAAAGTTATCATTTTCTCAGGCTCGTATCCTGCAAACCGTTTGATTTACTCTTTGAGGCAAAGTTGTAGCCCTTGTCATAAAGAGCGTATACGTGTTGTTTATGGATAATATAACTCATACGCACTGTTGTTTATGGATAATATAACTCATACGCACTGTAGTCGGTCTGACCATTAACAGAAACTGTACTGCAAGATATATTTTTATACACTCCACGAGATTATTATGCCTTTGTGCATTTGCCCCCATACGAATTTCACTCCCAATTTGACTCTTTTCACGCTGGATGCCACATATTTTAACAGATTTGATAACAGGTAAGGAAAGACTAAAGTCGGGCGGAGCCGACTATATGATACACTCCACTTTCTATCCTATTAGAATTCAATTCTGTAAAAAAGTGAAATCGGGAAGGATTTTTGTATCCTGTAAATGTATGTGTTTGACAAAAAAGTTTAAATCGGAAAGGACGTCTGCATGAGGGTATATTGAAACATGGAACGATGTGCACCGCATTCACTATATATGTTTATAGATGAAATATAATATGTAAAGTTTGGCCAAAATCGGTTAAACATTTGGGAGCAACATTTGTATATATATAAAAAAATTTATATCTAAATCTGAACCGATCTTACCTACGTTCACCATGGGTGTTTTTAGTTGAATTATAAGATGTTGTGCCAAATTTAAAGAAAATCGGGTACAATATGTGGTTTCTAGAGCGGAGTAAGTCAAATCGGGAGCGACATTTGTATGGGGGCTATATCTAAATCTGAACCGATCTTACCCACTTTCTGCATAGTTGTTTCCAGTCGGGTTATAAGATGTTGTGCCAATTTTAATGAAAATCGGGTACAATATGTGTTTTCTAGAGTGGCAAAAGGCAAATCGGGAGCAACATTTGTATGGGGACTATATCTAAATCTGAACCGATTTGACCCACTTTCTGCACAGTTGTTTCTGGTCCGATTATAAGATGTTGTGCCAAATTTAAAGAAAATCGGGTACTATATATGGTTTTTAGAGCGGAAAATGTCAAATCGGTAGCGACATTTGTATGAGGGCTATATCTAAATCTGAACCGATCTTACCCACTTTCTGCATAGTTGTTTCCAGTCGGATTATAAGATGTTGTGCTAAATTGAAAGAAAATCGGGTACAACATGTGTTTTCTAGAGCGGCAAAAGGCAAATCGGGAGCAACATTTATATGGGGGCTATATCTAAATCTGAACCGATTTACCTCAAATTAAATAGCGCTCGTCCTTGATCCATAAAACTTACTTGTGCCAACTTTTGTGAAGATCGGGATATAATTGCGACCTGTAGTTTGATTACAACAATAGATGGACAGACAGACAGACGGACATTGCTAAATCGACTCAGAAAGTGATTCTAAGTCGATCGGTATACTTAACAATGGGTCTATCCCGCTTCCTTTTGGGTGTTACAAACAAATGCACAAAGCCATAATACTCTCGTGGAGTGTATAAAAATGGGTCAGATCGGTTCAGATTTATATATAACTTTATATTTATATTCGCTCCCAGCTTGACTTTTCCTCCCAGAAACCACATATTTTCAGAGAATTTCTTCATATTGAGCATAACACGTTATACTTGAACTGGAAGAACCTATTGTGTAAGTGTGTCACATCATTCCATATTTGGATATAGCCCCGATACAAATATTCTTCTCGATTGGGTCAGGTCATATTAGCATATGATTAGGAAGCATACAAAAATCCTTTCCGTTTTCAAATTTTTAACGAATTGAATTGTATTCAGATAGAAATTGGAGTGTATCATATAGTCGGCTCCGTCCGACTTTTGACTTTCCTTATTTGTTTCCTGCTTAAATGGTGTTAAGAATCATTCCTAGGAAGTTCATATGTTCTAGAAAGTTGTTTATTGTTTATTGTTATTGTTTCTACCTATCGACCTGAACAGAAGAAAAACGGTTAAACAATCGAACTTGTTGTAGTTTTTATACCCTCCAGGATGGGGGTATACTAACTTTGTCATTCCGTTTGCAACACCGTGAAATATCGACCTAAGACCCTATAAGGTATATATATTCTTGATCGTCATAAAATTCTAAGACTAGCCATGTCCGTAGGTCGGTCCGTCCGTCTGTTGAAAGCACGTTACCATCTAAACGAAAGGAGATAGGACGTTTAAATTTTCCATAAATGCGTCTTATAGTCGTAGATCGGTTAGGATTGAAACTGGGCGAAATCGGCCCACAGGAAAAAAAATTTCCCTCACAAGGACTAAAAATACCCATAATAACCCACAATTTTTTAGAGTAGTTAAGCACATTTTACCAATACGTTTGCTTGTACTTACTTGATATTGGTTTTGTGATTTTTATTCGTAGAGGGTGAAATGGGGCAAAAAGGGATAAAAATGGTACATATTAAATGACAAAAGCTAGAAACACGAAATTCTGAGTTTACATTTCTCTAATTGAGAATATACGTACTTTTAAGAGGTAAAGTGGCAATAGAGGGATAAAAATGGTACCAACCAAACGGTTCTACCTATAATAATGATTGCGCAGACACGTAAAATAAACGCATTTTTCGAAATTCGTACTTTTTGGGGTTAAATAGGAAAAAGGGGATAAAAATAGTACCAAGCAAATGACAGCAGCTAGAGTCATGAAATTTGGAGTATAGATTCCTCTGACTGCGTAGACACGAAAAATAGAAGAGCGATAAAAATAGTGCCAACTAAACGACTACAGCTAGAAAGATGGAATTCGGTGTGTACATTCCTATAATTGTGTGGAAACGTAAAATAAAGAGATTTTAGAAAGTCGTACTCTTGAGGGAGTAAAATGAAAAAACGCGTACAGCCATAATAGGGAATTTCCGAGTGTACATCCCACTAATTAACTAGACATGTAAAAAAGAGATTTTCGAAAGTCGTACTTTTAAGGGGGCAAAATGGCAAAAAAGGAGATAAAAATGGTACCAACCAAATATCCACAGCTAGAATCATGGAATTCGGTATATACATTCCTCTAACTGCATAGACACGCACAATAGAAAGATTTTTTCCAAACTCGTACTTTTTACTTTTACGGCAAAAATTGGTTGAATCATCACTACCAATATTTTTGGTATTTAAGCTTTTTGAAAATATAAATATCAGAATCTTTATTTTTTGAATTGACTTCAAGTATTATTTCGATATGTAAACGTATCGATCTATTAGAATAAGTGGAATAAATATCTCTAACATCGGTGGCTTTGACACTTCTGATGTGCGATACCGATTCCAAGTAATGTACCACAGTGCACTCATAGTTTACTCTACGCTTTTTCTGTGAGTTCGCATCAATTGCTTGGGGCGTGTTAGTCATGTTGTGTGTTTGTATGTAAACTATCGTTATTTGATTAAAACGTGTTACACCATTTTCTCTCTCAAATACGGGAATCCAGGTTATTGGTCCTTGTTATCCAGAGTTTGTTGCTGTCCATCGTTTTGATGATATGATTATACGAGTAATGTGGAATATGTGTGACAACGTTGGCTGCTATGCTCGAATTGTTTTCGAGACCTAAAGGCACGCGTTTGATGATGCATCGTTGAAAGTAACATTACATCGAGAATCGAGTTGCCTCGATCAAATTGTGAGTATGTACATATATCAGGTGATGTTGATGAAATTGAATTTTCCATTTTTGTAATCTATATATATAAAAGAAAGTGTCCGAAGCGATGTAATCCCATAACTCGAGATTGGCCAAACCGATTTTGATGATGTGTACTTTGTTGGAAAGGCATTTTCTCAGCACGGGTTTTAAACAAAATGGAAATTTGGATTTTCATTTTGTGGGCGGAGTGGGCGTGGCAATAGTGTTTTTGGCAGCTAGAAGGCTGAAAATTGGTACATATATACTACTGACCACGAAAATGATAAATATGATGCCGAAATTTGGATTTTCATTTTGTGGGCGGAGTGGGCGTGGCAAAAGTGTTTTTGAGAGCTAGAAGGCTGAAAATTGGAACGTATATATTACTGAACACGAGAATGATAAGTATGATGCCGAAATTTGGATTTTCATTTTGTGGGCGGAGTGGGCGTGGCAATAGTGTTTTTGGGAGCTAGAAGGCTGAAAATTGGTACATGTATACTACTGACCACGAGAATGATAAATATGATGTAGAAATTTGGATTTTCATTTTGTGGGCGGAGTGGGCGTGGCAAAAGTGTTTTTTGAGGTAGAAGGCTGAAAATTGTAGCGTATATATTACTGAACACGAGAATGATAAATATGATGCCGAAATTTGGATTTTCATTTTGTGGGCGGAGTGGGCGTGGCAATAGTGTTTTGGGAGCTAGAAGGCTGAAAATTGGTACATATATACTACTGACCACGAAAATGATAAATATGATGCCGAAATTTGGATTTTCATTTTGTGGGCGGAGTGGGCGTGGCAATAGTGTTTTTGGCAGCTAGAAGGCTGAAAATTGGTACATGTATACTACTGACCACGAGAATGATAAATATGATGTAGAAATTTGGATTTTCATTTTGTGGGCGGAGTGGGCGTGGCAAAAGTGTTTTTTGAGGTAGAAGGCTGAAAATTGTAGCGTATATATTACTGAACACGAGAATGATAAATATGATGCCGAAATTTGGATTTTCATTTTGTAGGCGGAGTGGGCGTGGCAATAGTGTTTTTGGGAGCTAGAAGGCTGAATATTGGTACATATATTACTGACCACGAGAAACATCAATTTGATGCCAATATTTGTAATTTCGTTTTGTGGGCAAAGTTGGCAAATAAATAAATAAATAATAATAATAAATAATAAATAGTGTTTTTTAGGTAGAATGCTGAAAATTGTAACGTATATATTACTGATCATTACAAAGATGAATTTTATGGCGTATTTTGGATTTTCATTTTGTGGGTGGAGTGGGCGTGGCAAAAGTGTTATTGAGAGCTAGAAGGCTGAAAATTGGAACGTAATTTAACCATTTGTTTTTTTTTTGCCTGGCGAAGCGGGCGGGGTTCAGCTAGTATTCAATAAAATGTTTTCTGTTTTCGATATTTGTATTTCAAATTCACACAACAGTGTATGGTTACGACTGGGGTGCAGGTGATGAAAATTTAAATCTTGTTATATTTGGTTAGAGTGAGTTTTTTTGTATTAAAAGTACCAACATTGGTTTAAGTCCTTCAGGGATTATACTTGAATTTAAATGCAAGTACAGAATAAACTAAACTTTCGTTATTTTAATTTTTAATTATTTTTTACGATTTTTTTTTACAAAATCAACCAGAATTTCAATGAAATTTTTTTAGAATGATAAGCTGTAGTCTATAAGAGACTTGTATTCCAAGAACGAAATAAATAAATAAATAATACAAATTCAAATAATAATTTCGTGTCCTACAACAAGTAAAAACGGCGTTAAGTTCAGCTGGATTGAACTTTATATACCCTCCACCATTCCACAGAGGCTGTCGATTTTCGTAGAAGTGCATTAATATTACAGGAAAATATATAAAAGAAAATAATATTCTAAATAAATATAATGTTTTTATTATTTCAAACCACGCTTATAAGGGAAGGCTACCGGTACGTTTAAACTATAAATAATACTTCAAGTCAATTAAAACAAGTAAGAAGGCGTTAAGTTCGGCCGGGCCGAATCTTATATACCCTCCACCACGGAGTGCATTCCACAGTATTACCAGCAGATTAAAAAATGTCGACTTTACATAGAAGCACAGTACCATATTACGAAAATTGTGATATTTTTATGCACATTACTATATTTGTTTACTATTTCAAACTATAATGTATACTTATGCGCACTGTTTAAAATCGACTACTATATATAAATAAAATGATGAAATTCTGAAAGTGAACATGAATAAATATTTGGCGAAAGCCAAGCCCAGCTACCAATATTTGTATACTATATATATAATGGATATAATACTTCAATTCATAAAGTAAATATAAGGGAGCAATCATAAATACCCTAAATATTGGGGGATAGAGAGTGTATTTTCAGCTACAGTCGTTTGGTTGGTTGTATTTCCATCCTATTTTAATTTCAAAAGTATAAATTTTGAAAATACCTTATCTCTCTCACGTACGCAGTATAAGACAACTTCATGATTCTACCATTTTTTGTCGTAAAAGCAACAAACGAATTTGGGAAAAAAATATTTTACGTGGCTATGCAGTCAGAGGAATGTATACACCGAATTCCATGATTCTATCAGTGGTCATTTTGTTGGTACCATTTGTATCCCCTTTTTCCAATTTTGCCCCCTCAGAGTACGACTATCTAAAACCTATTTATTTTACGTATCTACACAAGTAGAGGGATGTACACACTGAATTTCATCATAGCTGTATTCGTTTAGTTGGTACTATTTTTATCCCCTGTAGCCATTGTATACCTTGAAAGTACGAATTTGGGAAAAACGTTTTATTTTTCGTGTCTACACAGTCAGAGGAATGTATACTCCGAATTTCATGATTCTAGCTGCTGTCATTTGGTAGGTACTATTTTTATCCCCTTTTACCATTTGAACCCCAAAAAGTACGAATATTGGAAAGTAATTTTATTTTACGTGTCTACGCAATCAGAGGAATGTATATATCGAATTTCACTATTCTAGGTGCAGCCGTAAGGTTGGTACTATTTTTATCTCTTTTGCCCCATTTAACCCCTTTAAGGTACGAATTTAGAAAAAATACTTTTATATTATTTATCTACTCTATTAGAGGAATGTACATGCCAAATTTCGTGTTTCTATCTGTTGTCGTTTGGAAGGTACCATTTTTATCCCTTTTTGTCCCATTTCGCCCCCTACAAATAAAAATCTCTCTATGGTGCCCTTTTATGCTATAAAGGGAATGCGCATTGCGAATATCAAGAAAATACAAGCTAATATGTTCAAAAAACATGCTGAAATACACAAAATATTAGGGGTATTTTCAGTAGTTGTGAGGGATAAATTTTTCCCTCTGGGCCGATTTCGTCCACTTTCAATCCCAACCGATCTACAACCATAAGACACATTTAGAAAAAATTTGAACCTCCTAGCTCATTTCGTTCGGCCGCTATAGTGCTTTCAACAGACAGACGGACAGACGGACAGACGGACAGACGGACAGACGGACAGACGGACAGACGGACAGACGGACATGGCTATATCGTCTTAGAATTTTACCACGACCCAGAATATATATACTTTATGGGGTCTCCGATGAATATTTCAAGGTGTTACAAACGGAATGACAAAGTGAATATACCCCCATCCTGGAGGTGGAGGGTATAAAAATAAATATTATTATATTTATATTTTCAAAAAATCTTAAATACCATAAATATTGGTAGATAGTGTGTGCTACAGTTGGTTGTATTTGTACTCTATTTTAATTCCAAAAGTACAAATTTAGAAAATCCATTATCTCACGTATATAGTGCAAGATAACCTAACTTTATGATTCAACCAATTTTTGCGTAAGAGTAAAAAGTACGAATTTGGACAAATCTTTTTATTTTGCGTGTCTATGCACACAGAGGCCATTTGGTTGGTACAATTTTAATCCCCTTTTTCTTATTTTACCCCTTAAGAGTACGACTTTCTAAAATCTATTTATTTTACGAGTCTACGCAATTAGAGGGATGACACACCGAATTTCATCATTCTAGCTGCAGTCGTTTAGTCGGTACTATTTTTATCCCTCTGTACTCATTGTATCCCTTGAAAATACAAATTAAAAAAAAACTTTTATTTTTCGTGTCTATGCAGTCAGAGGAATGTATACTCCTAATATACTCCTAATATCATTTGGTTGGTACTATTTTTATCCCCTTTATCCATTTAAACCCCAAAAAGTACGAATTTCGAAAAATCCGTTTATTTTACGTGTCTACGCAATCGGAGGAATGTATACACCGAATTTCATCGTTCTACCTGTAGTCTTTTAGTTGGTACTATTTTTATCCCTCTGTACCCATTGTATCCCTTGAAAGTACGAATTTGAAAATAAATCTTATTTTTTGTGTCTATGCAGTCAGAGGAATGTATACTCCTAATTTCATGACTCTAGCTGCGGTCATTTGGTTGGTACTATTTTTATTCCTTTTTTCATTTTAACCCCAAAAAGTACGAATTTCGTAAAATCCGTTTATGTTACGTGTCTACGCAATTAGAGGGATGTACACACCGAATTTCATCATTCTAGCTGTAGTTGTTTAGTTGGTACTATTTTTATCCCCCAATTCCAATTTTACCCATTAAAAATACTGGAAAAAATACTTTTATATTATGTATCTACAAAATTAGAGGAATGTTCACACCGAATTTCGTGTTTCTAGCTGTTTCGTTTCATTTGAAAGGTACCATTTTTATCCCTTTTTGCCCCATTTTACCTCCTAGGAATAAAAATCACTTTATGGTGCACGTTTTTGTTATAGGGGGAATGCACATTAGAGCGTACCAGGTTACAAGTAAAAAAAAAAGTTCGCCGTACACCTTCGAATATGAAGTATTATTGAAAGGTAGTTTCAAAAAAATTTTTTTTATTTTTTTATGCCGAACGTAGGGGTCGCGCTTTTACATTTTTCTATATAACTTCTGCATTTATAAACGGATTTTAAAGTGTGATACATCGATGTTTTTGTCTCGACGAGGCCGATTTTTTTGTCTTTGAAGTCAGAAGAGTTTCATGACTTTATGCGAGCTTTAATTTTCTGATATTAGAGTGGTACATTAGGGTAGTAGCAACTGAGATATGATGGGTAAGTACCAGAAGGGGGTGCTTGAGCTCAATGATTTCAAAGACAAAAAAATCGGCCTCGTCGAGACAAAAACATCGATGTATCACACTTTAAAATCCGTTTATAAATACAAGTTATATAGAAAAATGTAAAAGCGCGACCCCTACGTTCGGCATAAAAAAATAAAAAAATTTTTTTGAAACTACCTTTCAATAATACTTCATATTCGAAGGTGTACGGTGAACTTTTTTTTGAGGTACGCCCTAATGCACATATCCGATATCAAGTACAAGCAGACATATTGAAAAATTTTGCTTAAATTCTATAATATTATAGAATATTATGGATATTTTTAGTCCTTGTGAGGGAATTTTTTTCCTTTTGGGCTGATTTCGCCCAGTTTCAAACCCAACTGATCTACGACTATAAGACGCATTTGTGGAAAATTTGAACCTCCTAGCTTATTTCATTCGGAAGCTAGCGTGCTTTCAACAGAAGGTCGGACGATCATGATATATATACTTTATAGGGTCTCAGGTCGTTATTTGAAGGTGTTACAAACGGAATAACAAAGTTAGTATACCCTCATCCTGGAGGTGGAGGGTATAAAAATACTCTGAGGTGGGTTACGAGAAATATAAATTTGAGCCGCCGTACAAATGTACCACCGATTTACGCTCTAGAATTCACATCTTAGAAAGGATATTGATCATACCCCATTGGGGATTATGCCCGTTTTTAAAAGATTATAGTGACAAAGTCTATCGGCCATATTTGTAATCTTTTATAACAGGTTCAAAGCAAAAGCATACTTTAAATCTTCGATACATTTTTATACCCTACACCACAGGGTATAATGTCTTTGTGCATTTGTTTGTAACACCAAAAAGGAAACGAGATAGACCCGTCGTTTATTATACCGATCGACTTAGAATCACTTTTTGAGTCGATTTAGCTCCGTCCGTCCATCCGTCTGTCCATCAATTCTTGTAATCAAAGTCCAGGTCGCAATTGTTGTTAGAACAAAATGAAACTTTGCCCAGCTAAGTTTTATGGGATAAGGATGAACGCTATTTAATTTGAAGCAAATCGGTTCAGATTTAGATATAGCTCCCATACAAATTTTGTTTCCGATTTTACTTTTTCCGCTCTAGAAACCACATATTTCAACATATTTTACTCCAATTTGGCAAAACGCCGTATATTTCAATCGGTTCAGATTTATATATAGCTACCATACAAATGTCTCATCCGATTTGACTCTTTCAGCTCTAGAAACCACAAACTTTGACAGATTTTTTTCAAATTTGGCAAATCGGCTTATATTGCAAGTTGCAACTAAAAATAGCTGTGGTAAAAATAGGTCAGATGAGTTCAGATATATATATAGCTCCATTACAAATTTCGCTACTGAATTGATTATTTCCGCTCTGGAAATAGCATTTTTGTACAGATTTTCTTCTAATTCGGCACATTAGCTAATGTTTCAAATAGAAATTACTATAGCGAATGTGGGTCACATCGGTTCAGATTATATATAGCTCCTGATTTGATTCTTTCCGCTCTAGAAACCACAGATTTAACACTCCATAAAATTTGGGAAAAGGTTTAATATTTCAACTAGAAAACCTTTGCTAAACATGGGTCACATCGGTTCAGATTTATATATAGCTCCCATTCAAAGTTTGTGTTCAAATTTTCTTACAAATACAGAAAAAAGTATGGAATTTGTAGTATAATCTCCTCTTATAGCTGCATCTTATATCACCCGGTTCAAATGTAATGAGCTTTATATATCCTACACCATAGGGTATAATGACTAAGTGTAGGATATCATATAGTCGGCCACGCCCGACTTTAACCTTCCTTACTTGTTATGAATATGGCAGTATATTTTTAAGCGGCACACACTACATGTGGCGAGTATATTGGGTTAGAAGACGACCACGCCTAACGCCCATATTACCAAAATATTCTAGTTGGGAAGAATTCAATGCTAATCTAAAGAGAACAAAAACTTTAAAATTGTGGGAAACCTGTAACTTTGTTATTTAGTATATTTTAAAGAAGAGGTTTCATTCAACCAGTCCTATCTTTTGGTGTGTGAATTATTTGGAAAATTTTGAGTTGTTTGGCTTTTCTAATCTTCGTCAATAATCAACAGATGTTTTTGATTTTGGATGATGAAAACCATATATCGTCATTTTCGAGGTCATTTTGAACTTTTAATAAGTGTTGTATGGCGACCGCAGCTAGATGTAGAATTTGTTTTATTATTTTGGTAGGTAAGGGATATCGCGATTATGTAAATATGACAGAACCCTGGAATATCATGGGATCACCCCACACACAGTTACTTGGCTGGACTCTACCACTATCATGATTTATGGCCCGAGAAAGTCTTCGTCGGATATAAATTAGCTTTTAGAACAGAAAAAGTCAAATTGATAGTGATATTTGTATGGGAGATATATATATATATCCGAACAGATTTGCTTCATATTAATTAGCGTTCCTTGGCCCGTAAAACTTGCTAGGATCGGACATATATATATATATGTATATATCGATTTTCTTCAAATTTGGCAAAACACCTTATATTTCATACAAGTTTCTTTATACTTGTTATACATCTATATATAAAGGGTGATTTTTTAAGAGCTTGATAACTTTTTTTTAAAAAAAAACGCATAAAATTTGCAAAATCTCATCGGTTCTTTATTTGAAACGTTAGATTGGTCCATGACATTTACTTTTTGAAGATAATTTCATTTAAATGTTGACCGCGGCTGCGTCTTAGGTGGTCCATCCGCTTAGTCCAATTTTGGCATTTCCACGTTTTTGAGTAACAGAGACCCAATTGGTGCGAACGGCGACGAATCGAAAATTGGTGGTCATCATTAACACTGGCCGATACAGCTGCGATATTTTCTTCAGTTCGCACTCTACGTAAGCGTGTTGGTGGTTTAATGTCCAACAATGTAAATTTGGTGCGAAATTTAGTCACAATAGCCCGAATAGCCGCTTCAGTGGGTCGATTAAACTGACCATAAAATGGAAGCGCGCAATGAACTTTCTTAACAGAGCACGCATTTTGATAATAAAATTCAATAATTTGCAAGCGTTGTTCGTTTGTAAGACGATTCATGATGAAATGTCAAAGCATACTGAGCATCTTTCTCTTTGACACCATGTCTGAAATCCCACGTGATCTGTCAAATACTAATGCATGAAAATCCTAACCTCAAAAAAATCACTCTTTATAAAAATCAATGTGTGTCTGTATGTCTGTATGTTGCGTATAGGACGCCAATCCGGTGGACCGATTCTCCTGAAAATTTTACTGTATCTATATTTTGGACAGAGGATGGTTCCTGGATAGTCTAGGTCACGATAGGACAAAGGGGGGTGGTACCTCCCACACAAAAAATATTTTAAAACTATCACAACAGGCATACCGATGGGTGGATTCGCTCTATAATTTTACTGCAGCTAACTTCTGGGCAAGGGATGGTTCCAGGATATACTAGGTCATTATACGAAAAAGAGGCGTGGCACCGCCCACACAAACTATATTTTAAAACTATCATAAAACACGTTCCGAAGTGCGGATTCTCTTGAAAATTTTATTGTGACTAACTTATGAACTGAGGATAGTTTCTGAATGGTGACTATACAATGGTCATGATACAAATGGACGTGAGACTGCCCACACGAACTATATATTAAAATTATCACAAAACAAGTAACGAATAACGGATTCTCTTGAAAATTTTACTGTATCTAGCCTGTGGAAAGGGGACGTTTTCTTGCTATAATAGGGGAAGACACGACAAATGGGCATCACAAAAACTATGTTTTAAAACTATAACAAAATACATTGATTCACTTCAATATTTTTTTGTAACGAACAGAGGATGACCCTTGACTATAAAAAGGCCATGCTACAAAAAGGGACTATAAAGTAACACGTGCCGATTTTTTTCTGCCGCTACGTTCAGGTAAGGGTTTGGTTCTTGAATATAGGAGGTCATGGTATGAACAATTGGCGCATTTCCTCATACTCGAACCAAGCAAGGTGTTCCAGTAGATGGGCATCAAATTGTTTACGCTTCATATGCATTGGGCCGTGTTTATACCGTACACCCAAACAACGCAGAATGTTATTATTTGAGAATGTTATAAGTTAACGTGAGAGGACCCACTTCAGTTTAAAATTTAAGAGCAGTTGAGGGAGGCGTGTCAGAAATTGGGGGACCACATTAATGTATGCTTCTGTCAGCTGTCATCCTCTCCAGATACGAACTTTGTTTGCGACAATAGTAAGAACTTGCTCGCCATCTAACCCAAAAGACCTGTGGGAAAAATTCAAAGAGGGTATGAGTGAGGACATTTTGCATCATTATCGCACCGTTACGATTCTATATCATTTGCGATTAATATTTTCAACGATACGCTGATAAAAATTTAAGACATATTCCTAGCCATCAGCAACAAAACTCTTAATCAACTTGGATTGATGGTGCCTGAACGTTCTACCGTTGACATTACTGATCGAAATTTGCTAAGAGAACGGCAATTCAATGTTGAAGACTTGCGTTTGTTTGTCGCAACAAAAAAAGCGCTTAATCGGACACTTCAAGATTTTAGATCAAATACACAACCATTATGTGGAACTCTTATTTTACTAGCTGGAGACTTCCGACAGACCCTTCCAGTAATTCCAAAATCAGCACCCGCATCTCTGGCGATATGTACAAAAAATTAATCTGACCACCAATATGCGTGTACGTCTGCATCACTCTGACTGTGCAGCTACTTTTTCGAAACATCTACTGGATGTTGGTAATGGAAAAGTATCAGTTGACGCAGTGAAAAGGAGTATTACATTTTCAAAAAATGTCATTCAGGAATCAATTCAACAATTAATCGAGAAAGTCTTCCCACAAATTACCACAAACTATGGAAACAAAGAGTTGTTTTACGTCCGTGCTATATCGGCTGAAAAAACAACGATGTTAATAATTTAAGCGACTAATGCCCAACGTCATTGATTGCTAATCAAAGCACAGGGCAATCACTTGAAGTTTGTGGATTGAATCTGGAAAATCCATGTTTTTCACATGCTTGCTCTCAAACCCTAAAACTTTAATTTACTTGAACAAGGTGGAAAAATTGTAAATATCGTGTATCCCGAAGCACTTCAATTAAATACTGACTAACTTAACTAATAGACACAAAATACATTCTTAGAAATAATTACCATAATTAATTAACTCTCTAATAAATGTCTCATTTTCTTTAAAGAAACACTGAAAAAATTATTTAAATTTTCATGAAGTTTTTAACTTATGAATTTAAATAAATAAGTATTAATTTAAATTAATTTACAGAAGTAAAAATATACAAAACAAAAATTGCGAGCATACAAAGTTATATACATAAGGAAGACGAAAACCCGTGCAAAGCCGGATACAAAAAGCTAGTGGGTTATAAATATGAAACGGAAAATTGTCTCCATGTGTATTATTTACTTTGTGAATCCAGAACAAATTAAATATTTTTATTTAAAACTTCACACACGCGCTTATATTTGTAAAGAAGAATCTACAGATATCTGTTTGATCAACGCCAACTAAATCTGTAGTTTTGATATTATAACGTCTCGCTTGTCTAAAATCACGCATCAGCGGAAGGACATTGTAATTGATTTCGAATTGATTCTACTTTTTTTTTTTTGGTTTATTAAAGTTGACTTCTCTCCTTCGCACACAGACTGACAGCATTTCGAATAAAATCTCTTTTAATTCAATTTCAAATGCTGACTGCGATTTATTTTTTGCTTTTTTGTGGGCTTATCCAGGACGTCGTTTTGCACTTGGCGTTGGTCGGGTTCAGTAACATCTGTGAAAAGTTTGTTACGGAAAACTTTCGCATTGGCACAAACACACATGTGCCGCCAAAGGCAATCGTCTGGAAAATTGTTTTAGACCAATTTTGTTATCATGTTTTTCAATCAACTTTTACCTACAAACAAACAAACAAGCAAACATGCGGAAGACATACATACATAAATATATATGTTATATGTGTGTGAGTGTGTATTAAGGACAGTTAACGCAAAGAGGTGATGAGGGGTGATGAGAATAATAGTGAGGAGTTAGATTATTTTCCGGCAATAATAAAATATATATTTTTGTGTATTAATCCTTCTATACGGAAAAGACTTATTATTGCCAGTTTTTAAACAAAAATTGTATCCGGTGATTGTGGCTATATAGAGCCTGCAATGAAAGAATTTTATATCTAAAATCCATCACACCACATTGCAAACACCCTTCATTGGCAGATAGTTACAGTCACAGTTATGGAGCACAAAATATTCTTTCCGTTTCATTCGAATGTAATATTCCTAAACGAATTGAATATAAATCTGATTGTTCGTAACTTGTATACCTTCCAGCCACCGCTTTTGGAGTCCTAGCGACTGTCCGTCCGTCTGTTGAAAGCATGGTAGCATCTAAACGAAGGGAAGTTAAAGTTTTCCATAAATGCGTCTAATAGTCGTAGATCGGTTTGGATGGCAACTAGGCGAAATTGGTCCAAAAGGGATATGTTTGTCCCTCATAAGGACGGAAAATATCCGTAAAGACTCCTAATATTTAGAGTATTTAAGCACCACCTCCAGGATGGTGGTATACTAACTTTGTCATTCCGTTTGTAACACCTTGAAATATCGGCCTGAGGCCCTATAAAGTATATATATTCTTAATTGTCATTAAAGGAGCCAGGACGTCCAAATTTTCCCAGAGTACGTCTCATAGTTCGGTTGGGACTGAAAGTGGGCGAAATCGGTCCAGAGGGAAAAAGGACTGAAAATATCCCTAATATTTAGAGTATTTAAGCATGTTTTTGGAATATGTCTACTTATATTTATTTGATATTGGTTATGCGCATTCCCCTTATAGCAAAACACGCATCATAAAGTGATTCTTATTCGTAGGGGGTGAAATGGAGCAAAAATGGAAAAAATGGTACCTAACAAACGACAACAGCTAAAAACGCGAAATTTCTTATATTCCTCTAATTTAGTAAATACATTTTATTAAAGAACTAGCTGACCCGACAAAAATGTTCCATATTTCAATTAAAGTGTTTGTGATCGTCGTGTGAAGTTTTGAAAAGCGATTTCAAATGTTTAAGAAAACCTGGAATGAGAAAAATTTTGTTCTCAGTGATTATTGTATCGATTAACGTTTGCTGGTATAGATATGGGCATTACCATGATGTCGAACATGACCATCGTACACATTTAAAGTGACAAAAAAGTCAAAATATAACGGTTTTTTTTTATTTATTTATTGATTATATGCTTAGCTTATAGCTATTAATTAACTGTATAATTGGTGCTAATGTGGATTTTGGGTAATTTTTTGTTTTCAAGATAATTTAAATTCAAACGTCGATTTCAGCGAAACCTGTGGCAATATTTCAATGTGACCAATTTAGAACTTTGTGTACCGATGCCTCTTAAAAATGGCTTTGATTTTATCCAAAAATGATTAATACTTTTTTGTAATTTAATTTTAAACCCGGTCGAACGTGACATGTCGCATGTGACATTTTTTTTCATTATGGTATTTATGTTGTTTCACCTGCACTTTTTACGAAATTATAGATAAAATATATTTTTTGAAATACACAGAAGTATTCAATGTATTATTTCTCAAATAATAACGCAAAAAAAAAAAAAAAAACAAAATTTTGTTTTTCAATTTATTGTTTTGAAATTTTAGCTGATCTTCTTTCAATTTTCTTACCGCTGATTTCATCTAACTTTATTTTTTCGCCTCCGTTTTTGCTAATAATTAAATTATTAAGTATTTTTTTACAAAAATAAATTATTGATGTAAGATTTTTTTTAATTTTCACACTTAAGATGTCGCACGTGACCAACTTTAATGAAGTACAAAGGTCACTTTATTTTTTTTTTTCTTTTTTTTTCCAGTAATGTTTTTTTATTTAAATATTATAAAAATATCTGTTTGCACTCAAACTTTTATGATCTTTCTGCATGTACTTTGGACACAGCAGCAACAAATGTTGTTTTTCCATGTCGAACGTGACATTGAAATAAGTGATAATGCAAAGTATCCTTTCTTTTTTGACTCTTTGTACTCCCTGAAAGATTTTAGACACCAAAGGTCAATTCGTAATGCCTCTATTTAAGAATTTTTATCAAAACAAAACATACGAAAGAAATATTGAGACGAATAAAGTTGCACTTGCGCGACTTTGCATTCGAATATCTCAAGATAGGATATGAATTAATGTAAAATTTGTTTACATTAGTTAAATTTGATTATTTCTCTATGAAAATATGATAAAACAAAGTGTTTACAAGAACTTTTAATATTTTGGTCTTGGTGGGCCTTTTTGTGGAAATACCCAATTGTGTCAATTTAATGACACGATCTAATTCAGATTACGCCAATGGAAGCGTTCTGCACGTTTGCTTAAGTGGATTTTGTACAATGTTTAGGAACACCTTTCGCATGAGTTTGATTTTTCATACGGCGAACTGGAAAAATCGACGGGGAATAACATTTAATTTCAATTTAAATGTCTTGATAGTACTTAATTTAAATGTCGTGATGTTTTCCTCAAAAAGGACGTATTCGAGCATTCATTTAGTTTATTGGGTGGAGTAGACCGTAGAATCACTGGAAGTGTTTGGTAAAATCACCGAAAAAATCATTAATAGACAGCGGATATTTATACAAATTATATTTTTTTCATTGCATTTTTAATCTATGCAACATATGCTAACATAGTATTGGTTATATCGATTTTTTTAACATTGAGATCATGAAAATCATTTGTGTGAAGTCGTCATTCAATCATATTCATCCTCTCAAAATATACTTTTTCATCACGGCGGTAAAATTAAATTCTGCGAGAGAATCGTAGCCAAAATCTACACGATCAAAATAGTCTTATGGTATCAAAGTGATCGTCCAGAGGATAATCACTACAATTCCATCGTTCAAAAGTTTCATGAGTGTCGTACGTTATTTGGAGCAACGTATGGAAACATGGACTAAAAAAATCTAAATATCAACATTCGCAATATCAACAGAATTTATCTTGTGACAATGTCCAGCAATTGTTTTGAAAATACTCCAGATTGGCCGTTCCATAACACGTGATTCTGTCCGTCAGCTAGAGATTGTCGTGGAATAGCTCATAATGTAAATCGAAAATCAGAATCATTGAACACTGTGTCATACACTCCTCTGGTCCGGTCAAAACGATGACCACCTCAGATCATTGAAAGGTTGCACGAGTTTCCTTAATTTCCAAATTCATCGCAATCTTGATGCATTTCCGCAGACTTCAAAGAACGGAGCTGAAATTCCTGATGAAGCAAGCATCGCTTGAATTTTGCAAGCGAATTTTTGCAAAAATTTTTACAATCAAAAAAAGATTTTCCGGTTTCACCGAAACGTCCAAGAAGAAAATCACTATAATCACTATAAAATTAATCAGTAAAATATGTCGTTTCTATCGCCAGTTCTAACAAAAAGTACATAAAATATAAAGATTTTTTGCATTTTGGCCGAATTTTTTGATTTTTCTTTACAATTATCTGAATTTTTGTGTTCCGAAAACGTTCGCAGAATCATAACGAACAAATCATAAAAGAATTTCGAATATCCATTGCTTGAATTGAGACTTATAGCCTTGAGTTCATTCAAAAATTCTATAGAAAAGGCACTTTCAGTTTTGTACAAATATTCCTATTTCGCGGTCAACTATCCAAAAGATTTTTCATCTTAAAACCTAGTTCGGACTACCGTGAATAGTTTGTAACAAAGATCAGCCAAATCTGTTCAGCCGTTTTCAAGTGATGCGATTACCAACGAACATAATTGGATAATATTTCTGTATAATAAAAATGAAATGTTTTATTATACAGAAATATTATCCAAATTCATACTTTTAGGGGGTAAACTATGAATAGAGGGATATAAATGGTACCAACCAACGGCTCCACCTAAAATAATGAAATTCAGTGTATACATTCCTCTGACTGTGTAGACACGAAAAATTAAATGGGGTTTTTCAAATTCGTACAATGGGAGCAGAGGGATAAAAATGGTACCAACTAAAAGGATACAGCTAGAATCATGAAATGATGAATTGCATAGACAAGTAAAATAAATAGATTTTCGAAAGTCGTACTTTTAAGGGGTAAAATGCGAAAATGGCCGCAGCTAAATCATGGTATTCAGTGTATAAATTGCTCTGACTGCATAGAAACGAAAAATAAAAAGGATTTTCCAAATTCGTTTTTTAAGGGATACTATGGGGTCAGAGGGATAAACAAGGTACCCACTAAATTGCTACAGCTAGAATGACGGTGTGTACATCCGTCTAATTACGTAGACACGTAACATAAAGAGATTTTCGAAAGACATACTTTTAAGGGGGCAAAAGGGGATAAAAATGGTACCAACCAAATGATCGCAGCTAAATCATGTTATTTCGGTGTCTGTGACTGCATAGACACGCAAAATAAAAAGATTTTTCCAAATTCGCAATTTTAAGGAATACTCTAGGCTACAGCTAGACTAATGAAATTCGGTATGTACATTGTAAATAAAAAGATTTTCGACAGTCGTTCTTTTAAAGGGTTAGAATGGGAAAAAGGGGATAAAAATGGTACCAACCAAATGGAAACAGCCATGGAATTCGGTGTATAAAATGATTTTTTCCAAATTCGTACTTTTTTACTTTTACGACGAGTTAGATTATCTTGCTGTGTACGTGAGAGATAATGGATTTTCAAAATTCATACTTTTGGCATTAAAATAGGATGGAAATACAACCAACCAAACAGTTGTAGCTGAAAACGTTCTTACTATCCCCAGACATTTAGGGTATTTAAGCTGTTTTGAGATTTGCTGCCGTATATTTACTTTTGCAGCGAAGTTTAAAATAATTTAAATTTTATATTTATTTATGAAATTATTTTTTTCAATATTTTTATTTGTTTTAGTCGGGATATATTAAAAAAATTTTAAATTTTCTTGTACTGGTACTGCACTTCTACGAAAATCGACAGCTTCTATGGAATGCAACCCATTGTGGAGAGTATATATAACACCTTTTTTACCTGTTCGTACTTCTTCTGACTAAGAGTCTTCTTCAATTTGTTTGTGAAGCAAGTTTGTATTGATGGTCTGTGATGATTGGTCTTACTGTGTTGGTAAGTGACCAACGAGGTGATGTATAAGAGAATATTGAACTGGGTAAAGTTTCCACCAAGTTTTTTGTAACTTAACTCTTTAACTCTATGTTAAGTATTTATTTTCTATTCTATGAAATTTTAATATAACACCTAAGTTACGTATGTTACGTGGAAGAGTTTCAATCATAATGACAAACTTAGTATACATCCCTTCCTAAGTGGAGGGTATACAAATTGGAGTAATCGCAAGTATTGCCTGAGTGTGGGTTCGTCGGAATACGTGAGACAAAATGAATACAATTTTATAAATCATATAAAGTAAAATCAATTTTGATTTTATCACTTCCATTTCATTTTTCCATAGGCGATGACCTTTTTCTTCGTGTTCTCAACTCAACGCTCAAATTTGCCCGGATAACGGATATGTACAGGAATTCGTTTATATATTAAAATTTATGTCTAAAAGAAAAGACACTTAAATTTTATAATTTATCTTGTGATACGATGACGGTAGAAAGTTAATTTGCTTACCTTGGGTCTCCTCTTTATTTATAGGATTGTGTAGGGGGAATATTAATGTACGTACATAGATAACTATGTACATGTTTTGTTTTAGGATATCTACGCTGCTTCTTACTAAAAACCCTAATTAAAAATGATATATTATTTTAGTTTGTTATACTAGTTTAGAGTGGTGGATTTGAAATGGAAGTATATGGAGAGACCATATACGTACGAGTGGTTGGTAGGACCAGTGTTTCTCATACTTGGATAAAAGTCACATTGCCAAAGTCACAGAAATTGTAAAAAAAAGTAAATATTAGAAAATGTAAGTGTATATAATCAATAATGCCTATCTACAAACACACAATTTTGCAGCTGAATGAAATAATTTTGATGAACTCATCTTCTACAATATTAACAGAATGCGCCTAATAAACAACATAATTAAAAAGTTTCTTGAAATTCACTTTATTTTAGATATGTAGTATTGCGCCAAAAAATTAATTCTTTGTGTAAGAAAAAATATGTATACTAGGATGGGTCACGAATATAAATTGCTGCGGTCACACCCTATAATTGAAGATTGATTGTTTAATAATGTTTCGCCGCTGGATCAAGCCGTCTCTGAGCTACACACTCCTCTGAACACCTCAAAGAATCATGTTTTTTCCGTGTACATTTTTTATGTTGAATTTTTGTCCAATTTTTTTCTTTCTGAATTGATAGACCCTTGTAGGGCTTTAAATATAAATTTGTATTCTTGTCTTATAATAACTCATTGGTCGTATTATTGGACGTTTAGATTGATTTCTTGTGTTTTTTTAAGTTACAGCTGAAAGCTCTTATTTCTTGGAAATATTTTGTAAAAGGTGTTATGAAAAACAAGTAAGGAAAGGCTAAAGTCGGGCGGGGCCGACTATATAATACCCTACACCACTCTCTGCAAATATACCTCGCTTTGATTACTAAACCCAGATATTTCATGGGTGCAATTTTATGTAGTTCATATAAATTATACAGTTCATCTTTAGTCATATTTAACGATTACGGTAAATAATAAAGTAATTGATCCAATTTTCCAGCAGATATTCTGAGTAAAGTAAATATAAACGATCTGGAAAAATTGATCAACATCGAATGATAAATACAGATTATACAGCGGTAATAGGATGAATCGGACGGACATTTGAAGATGGCCTATAACAACACTTGAGGCATGTGTCAAAACATGCGCCTATATATTTCTCATCCACGGTAGGTATTCCTAGTTGAAACATATAATGATCTGCAAAATTTGATGAAGATCCGATGTAAGATGTAGTTTCTAGAGCTGTAATAGAGCAGAATGGGGCCCATTCGGGTTATAGCAAAGTATGGATATATGGGCATCTCACAAACATGTAAAGAAAGACTAAAGACGTACGGAGAAACTATATGATACACCCCACTTTCTACCTCTTTTCAATACAATTCGGAAAAAAATGAAATCGGGAAGGACTTTTCAATCATGTAAATGTGTGTGTTTCACAAAAAATGTTAAATCGGAAAGAACATTTGTATGGGGGTATACTGATACCTGGAATGATGTGACGCGCTTTCACCATGTATGTTTATTGGTAAAATATAATATGCAAGGTTTGGCCAAAATCGGTGGGGCTATATCTAAATCTGAACCGATCTTACCCACTTTCACCATAGGTGTTTCAAGTTCGATTATAAAATATAGTGCCAATGTTAAGGAAAATCGGGTACAATATGTGGATTTTAGAGCGGAAAAAGTCAAATCGGAAGCGACATTTGTATGGGGGCTATATCTAAATCTGAACCAATCGTAACCACTTTCAGCACAGATGTTTCTAGTTCGATTATAAAATGGTGTCCCAATTTTAAAGAAAATCGGGTACAATATGTGGATTTTAGAGCGGAAAAAGTCAAATCGGGAGCGACATTTGTATGGGGGCTATATCTAAATCTGAACCGATCTTACCCACTTTCACCATAGGTGTTTCAAGTTCGATTATAAAATATAGTGCCAATGTTAAGGAAAATCGGGTACAATATGTGGATTTTAGAGCGGAAAAAGTCAAATCGGGAGCGACATTTGTATGGGTTCTATATCTAAATCTGAACCGATCGTACCCACTTTCAGCACAGATTTTTCTAGTTCGATTATAAAATGTTGTGCCAATTTTAAAGAAAATCGGGTACAATATGTGGATTTTAGAGCGGAAAAAGTCAAATCGGGAGCGACATTTTTATGGGGGCTATATCTAAATCTGAACCGATCGTACCAACTTTCAGCATAGGTGTTTCTAGTTCGATTATAGAATGGTGTGCCAATTTTAAAGAAAATCGGGTACAATATGTGGATTTTAGAGCGGAAAAAGTCAAATCGGGAGCGACATTTGTATGGGGGCTATATCTAAATCTGAACCGCTCTTACCCACTTTCAGCACAGATGTTTCTAGTTCGATTATAAAATGTTGTGTCAATTTTAAAGAAAATCGGGTACAATATGTGGATTTTAGAGCGGAAAAGGTCAAATCGGGAGCGACATTTATATGGGGGCTATTTCTAAATCTGAACCGATCTTACCCACTTTTACCATAGGTGTTTCTTTTTCGATTATAAAATGTTGTGCCAATTTTAAAGAAAATCGGGTACAATATGTGGATTTTAGAGCGGAAAAAGTCAAATCGGGAGCGACATTTGTATGGGGGATATATCTAAATCTGAACCGATCATACCCACTTTCAGCACAGATGTTTCTAGTTCGATTGTAAAATGGTGTGCTAATTTTAAAGAAAATCGGGTACAATATTTGGATTTTAGAGCGGAAAAAGTCAAATCGGGAGCGACATTTGTATGGGGGCTATATATAAATCTGAACCGATTTCCTCCAAATTCAATACCGATTGTCCTTGGCCAAAAAAAGTAACTGCTGCGAAATTTCATGATAATCGGACCACAATTGCGACCTGTAGAGTGCGAACAAGCTTAGATGGACAGCAGACGGACAGACGGACGGACAGACAGACATCGTTAAATCGATTCAGCTGGTGATTCTAAGCCGATCCGTATACTTAAAGGTGGGTTTAGCTCGATTATTTCTTGGTGTGACAAACATATGGCGGAAAACTAACTTATAATACCCTAGTCCACGAAGTGGTGTAGGGTATAATAAATAGAAGGAATGAATGCCTTTTGAAAGATGCAAAAATTATAAATATCGAACGAAGAATTACGTCACTGACTCAATTTTTGTGAAATAATACCTTAGATGGGAGAAGTGTAAGACTGGACACAATTAATTCCCCCCCTCAACATTTTCCACAAACATACATGCACTTCTCCACCCTAAGGTATACTGCGGATCAGTTTTGGGCCCTTCTTTCATAAAAAATATTAAAAATAGGCAAATGTATGTGTTGCAGATGGAGGGTGTTCTGACATACATTGTACAATTGTATGGCCAACATTTTTGTGGAACAATTCATCCCCGCCCTTCCCCTTTTTCGGGGTGTTTCTTACAATTTCTTAGAATAAAGCCAAAAAGTACCATTATAGGGGTGTGTTAGAGGGTTAACAAAAATATTTGTCATACCATTGTCTACAATGTTGCTTAACATACCCTACAACTCAGATGCAAAGAAAACATAGTTTTATAAACCGATATGCTGCAAGAACACGCCAAAGCTGGGAAACTTTAACCGCCTATAAAATTAAAATTCCGATGTGATCTGTCAAAACGCCGACACACGTATATTTTTTAGTCTTCTCTTTCAGAATTCATTGCCAGACACCGTAATTTTGGAATATGTTTGAAGTTGATGTACCGTGTAATTTGTATGGGAGCTATATCTAAATCTGAACCGATTTGACCCAAATTCGCCGTAATGTATTTCTAGAAAATCCGTTAAAATATGAGATATCTGGAGCGGATAAATCCAATCAGCAGCGACATTTGTATGGGAGCTATATATAAATTTGAACTGATCTGGCCCATTTTCACTAGACATGTTTATAGTTGAAATATATGTTATTCTGCCAAATTTGAAGAAAATCGTTTAAAATATGTGGTTTCTGGAGTGAAAAATGAAAAATCGGCAGCGATTGGAGCTGTATATAAATCTGAACCGATCTCACTCACTTTCACAACTGATGTTTCCAGATAATATATAAGGCGTTAACATATCGAGGGCTTATATTCATAAGTGGCTATGAACAAAAACACAATGAATCATTCCTCTACAGTTTAATCTAAGGAGGATTACTAATTGCTACGATTAAAATGTTTTCGAAATTTCCTATTATTCGCCACTTTTGCGCGTTTAAAATTTAGCACTACGAATTTTGAGATAAACACATAGTCATTGATGCGCAAATATATAAATAAGACATATTATAAACTCGATAAGTTTTTTATGAAATGTTGGCAATGTTGTGTAGAAAACGCATTTTCTGGGATAGGCACACCGAATTTAAAGAATCCAGCTTCATCCGTCAGATTGGTACCATTTTTATCCCATTTTCCAAAAAGTGGATATTGCCTACCGCAATATCCAAAAATAAACAAAAAATACAAATTGAATATTTTTGGAAAATATTAATTTTCGCGGCAAATATAGCTAAAATGATTTTCACTAATGACATTTTTGTTTTATGGCTTTCTCGCGATCTAGCCAACGCACACTGGTCCCAAATCCATTTTTATGGCATAAAGTCGAAAAATAAACATACAGTCTTGTAATTTTGCACATTTGCTAGACATATCATACTCAAAAAATAAAAATAAAATTGGGCCGATCGGACCACGCCCACTGCCACCTCCCATATAAACTCAATATATAACCAACATAATTATCACCCTTTATTGGTACAGGGTGACCAAAAACAAAATTTTATGAAAGCTTAAAAGAATGAAGAGTTGTTTATTTTGACGAAATGTGTTTTTCTAAACATGATTACAAAAGCAAAATATAACATACAAATAGTATACTTTAAACTGCAATTTAAATAATTATTTCAAGAAATAAAATAAAATGTATACATGTGTACAAAAAGGCGAATGATGTATATACCATTTTAAAGGTACTTTCAATACCTTTTAAATAAAGTATTGATGGGTCTCGTACACAAAACTAATTCAGAGATATAATCATATATATGTCTATGGCTTATCAATAACTGTGCTAAAATAAAATGACAATTTTTGGAGTTGGCCGAAAAATGCTGACGAGATATTAATTCCACCATAAACTACACCCTCAGACCAACACTTTCACATTTACACTTTGAGTCAAGTTGAGTCATACATATAACTTTTGGTCCACGACATTTATAGATAATGTTCTCTACAAATCCCAAATTACAATACCTATGAATACTTACAAGACCACAATAATCATAAAATGTTAAATATAATTTTTCAACTACTAACTCTTGCCGTCAATTTTCATAATATAGTCACTTTATTATTTTCTTTTTAAGTCTTGATTTTAATTAATTTGTAGAACTGTTTATATCAAAATTAATCCCACTTTTTTTGAACCGCAAAGTTTAATTACCATCCATGCTTGTGGTGTTGCCACCTACTTTTCTCCAGTATATTTTCTTCAAGAAAATTTCTTGATTGCTTGGAGTGTTGCCATTAAGAAAATATATACACATTTACCACTTTCCAATTTTAATTTTTTTTTTTGAATTTCTGCAAAAAAATGGATATGGGACCATAGTGGCAACGGATGCCTCCATGTTTATACCCTATACCACTTCGTGGGCTAGGGTATTATAAGTTAGTTTCGCGCCAAATGTTTGTAACACCAAGAAATAATCGAGCTAGACCCACCTTTAAGTATACCGATCGGCTTAGGATCACCAGCTGAGTCGATTTAACGATGCTTGTTCGCACTCTACAGGTCGCAATTTTTGTCCGATTGTCATGAAACTTGGCAGAAGTTATTTTTTCTGGTCAAGGACCATCGGTATTGAATTTGGAGGAAATCGGTTCAGATTTAGATATAGCCCCCACACAAATGTCGGTCCCGATTTGACATTTTCCGCTCTAGAAACCACATATTGTACCCGATTTTCTTTAAATTTGTTACAACATCTTATAATCTAACTTGAAACACCTATGCCAAAATTGGGTAAGATCGGTTCAGATTTAGATATAGCCCCCACACAAATGTCGCTCCCTATTTCACTTTTTCCGCTTTAGAAACCATATATTGTACCCGATTTTCTTTAAATTTGGCAGAACATCTTATAATACAACTAGAAACACGTATGCAAAAATTGGGTAAGATCGGTTCAGATTTAGATATAGCCCCCATACAAATGTCGCTCCCGATTTGACATTTTCCGCTCTAGAAACGACATTTTGTACCCGATTTTCTTTAAATTTTACAGAACATCTTATAATCGAACTAGAAACACGTATGCAAAAATTGTGTAAGATCGGTTCAGATTTAGATATAGCCCCCATACAAATGTCGCTCCCGATTTGATTTTTCCACACTAGAAACCACATATTGTACCCGATTTTCTTTAAAATTGGCACAACATCTTATAGTCCAACTAAAAACACCTATGGTGAAAGTGGGTAAGATCGGTTCAGATTTAGATATATCCCCAATAGAAATGTCGCTCCCGAGTTTTTAACCGATTTTGGCAAAACTTTACATATTATATTTCACCAATAAACATACATGGTGAAAGCGGGTCACATCATTCCAGGTTTCAATATACCACAATACAAATGTCCTTTCCGATTTAACATTTTTTTTTCAAACACATACACTTACATGATTCAAAAATCCTTCGATTCCTTTTTTACTGCATTGAATTGTAATGAGATAGAAAGTGGGGTGTATCATATAGTGGTCCGTTCGTCTTTAGCCTTTCCTTACTTGTTTGGGAGATGCCCATATGTCCATACTTTGGAATAACCCAAATGGGGCCCCATTCTGCTCTATTACAGCTCTAGAAACTACATCTTACATCGGATCTTCATCAAATTTTGCAGATCATTCTATGTTTCAACTAGGAATGCCTACATTGAATGAGAAATATATTGACGCATGTTTTGGCACAGGCCTCAAGTGTTGTTATAGGCCCCATTCAAAAGTCCGTCCTATTCATCCTATTACCGCTGTATAATCTGTATTTGTCTTTAGATCTTGATCACTTTTTCCAGATCATGCTATATTTACTTTACTCGGAATATCTGCTGAAAAATTGGATCAATTACTTTATATACATACAATTGCTTCCATGAAATACCTGGGTTTAGTAATCAAAGCGATGTATATACGCAGGGAGCGGTGTAGGGCATTATATAGTCGGCCCCGCTCGACTTTAGCCTTTTCTTACTTGTTTTTTCTGAATTAGTTTATGTATATTTTCTTTATTTCATTCTTTGTCGAGCGCATATGGTCTTAGTCACCCGGCGCCTCTTTTTATATTTTTATACCCTACACCACTTCGTGGACTAGGGTATTATAAGTTAGTTTTCCGCCAAATGTTTGTAACGCCAAGAAATAATTGAGCTAGATCCACCTCTAAGTATACGAATCGGCTCAGAATCACCAGCTAAATCGATTTAACGATGTCTGTCTGTCCGTCCGTCTGCTGACAATCTAAGCTTGTTCGCACTTTACAGGTCGCGATTGTGGACCGATTTGCAAGAAATTTGGCAGAAGTTACTTTTTATGGTCAAGGACGATCGGTATTGAATTTGGAGGAAATCGGATTTAGATATACATACAAATGTCGCTCCCGATTTTACTTTTTCCGCTCTAGAAACTGCATATTGTTCCCGATTTGCTTTAAAATTGGCACAACATCTTATAATCAAACTAAAACCACCTATGGTGATAGTGGGTAAGATCGGTTCAGATTTAGATATAGTCCCCAAATGTCCGTCCAATTTGTCCTATTACTGCTGTAAAATCTGCATTTGTCATCGGATTGTAGTCAAATTTTCAGATCATATTATATTTACACTCGTTTAAATTTAATTTTGTAAGATATATTGTTAATAAATAAATATTTTGGTATTCTCAATATGATACGCTGGTTTTTCTAAAGATACTTTTCACAATTTTCGACTTTACGGCCACTATTTATCCTATTTTAGCCTGATAACTTGGGAACCAAAATGCTATTAAAATGTTTTGAACAAAAGCGTTGTAGCGAATTACAACCTTCGTTATATGCTGCTCTATTTTTGAACTATATTATTTATTTATTTATATATATATATATATATATATATTTATTTATACTATTTTGCAGTCACAAATTAACGTGTGAGCAGATAGTCAAATCAGAAAAATTTGAAAAAAATGGATTTAGAAAAAAAATGTTCTCCAAATTTATATGGCAGATGACATCCAAATCTGAGAATAGTTTGGCATCAAAAACTCATTTTCGAGAAAATGGTTCATAGCCAGTTATGAATGGTTCATAGCCGATATGTGGTCTATATAGCGAAAAAAGTCAAATCTGGAGCGAAGTGCCCAATTTTTGTTAATATCAGACACTAATTGCGACCTACTTTGGTTACAACGATAGATGGACGAATGGGCAGGCAGACAGACGGACATTGCTAAATCGAATCAAAAAGTGATTCTAAGCCGATCAGTATTCCTCTTGGTTGTTACAAACAAATGTACAAAGATATAATATCCTAGTGGAGGATATAAACATTTACTTAGACTGAGGAAAATTGCAGTAAATTTTTCCTAAAACAAAGTAAAAAATTACTAATATATTCATCAAACCTAGTAAATATGTACACAAAATGAGGATTTTTTTATTTTTTTTTTCAGCCTCTAATTACTAAACTTGAACAAAATTTTAGTAAAGTAAGTTAAGGCAATAAATCCGCGAGGCAAGGTCCTTAAGCGATATCCATAAACATAATTTTAGAATAGACTTTAACAACGACTTCAAAGTACATCTTTTCGAAGATATTTAGCGAATTAATTACCTGATTTAAATGGTGTTTTTTAAACGGGAATCAACAGAGCTTATATCGAGGGCTTATATTCAACAGTGGCTATGAAAACGAGTTTTTGATGCCTAACTATTCTCTGATTTGGGTGTCATCTATCATATAAATTTGGAGAACAAATGTATTTTCTGAAGCCATTTTTTTCCAAATATTTCTGATTCACACGTTAATTTGTGGCTGCAAAAGTGGCTATGGACATAAAAATAATAAATAAAATAGTTCAAAAAAATATAGTTCAAAAAATATAGTTTACACTATACACCAACAAAATGTGTAAATTGAGGTACACTCAACTACAAAAAAAAAAACATTGGTTTTGGATGTGCAAAATGTTTTTATGACAAATTTTGTTAGGATCGGACCATAATTGCGACCTATACTTATATTTCTATAAGCCATATTTTTCGACCGGCTCTAACTATTTTGTACAAAAAGTGGATTCGGTGTCTATATTCACATAAGTACATGCTCATTTAAGCAACATTTTCCCAATGTGTAGCAATTGTAAATTGCATTGTTTTTCTCATTGCAACGACTGTAATCCCGTCGAATTGTTAACGGAGCGTCATCGCCAAAAACAAATAATTTCCGTAAAAATGTGTGTAATGAACAACCAAATATCGAAAAATCAAATAAATACCTTAATCGGCGTTTATTTATTTTGTTGCGGAGGCATGTATAAATCACACTCCAAGTGTAATGAAAAATTTGTTGTCTGAGTTTTTTAATGGTCGCACGTTTACACCAGACAATGCTCATTTTTGGAAGAGGTTGTCAATTGTTACACCCCTCACCACACTGTGCTATGGGGTAATATTTTTTCGGGCAATAGTTTATCGCATTTTATTGTTATGCGCATGTTTGCTATGGTTTTCAAAGCCTTGAATTGAGAGACATGTTTTTTTTCGAGTTTTCAAGAAAACCCAAATAAATAGCTTCTCAAAAACTGTTTCCATGCAACAAGGTGTACAGCATTTTCTGCACGACTCAAATTAACGTTTCAACGAATAGACATGTTTGCGACCTACATTACAACTGATGGATATCGCCGCACACATATATATCACAGTATCTATTATTGTTACGTCCTTGTGCTCCACTTATACACTCGTCCTTGCCGTGCCTCATTTGGCGGGTTGCACTTACAATTGCATTGCAAGTGATTATACTCAAAGAATTCACAAAAAACAATAGAAATATGAAAACAAGCTTCGGGCAAACTAAATGCACGTTTAATTATTTCAATTACTACAATAGGGAGCAAACGGTACCCTCTCGCATTTCATTTTCATATTTTGTTATCGTGGCGTGCCATTCACTTTGAAAAAAGAAATGGTTCTGCCACAGTTCTGTGCTGAGTGCAACAATGTCACATCCGTTGCCAGCATTTCATTTTAATTACAAGGACATTCTGAATTTTTTAGTTGAATGCAACTATATAAAATACGAGGGCAGTACCAGAACTAACCGACAATTGAGCAGCAGGTTCGTCGTATGTATGTGTAAGAGTCCTTGAAAATTGGACATCTCGGATCCATGCCACCGTGCGAAACCACTGCAGACATGTGAACGATGTCACCTCACACACAGCTTATTCTAATTCATTTAAAGGCTAAAGACGGGCGGAGCCACTATATGATACATCCCACTTTCTCGGGAAGGATTTTTGAATCCTGCAAATGTATGTGTTTGACAAAAATGTTAAACCAGAAAGGACATTTGTATGGGGTATATTGAAACCTGGAATGATGTGACCCGCTTTCACCATGTATGTTTATTGGTGAAATATAATATGTAAAGTTTGGCCAAAATCGGTTCGCGAGCAACATTTGTATGAGGGCTATATCTAAATCTGAACCGATCTTACCCACTTTCACCATAGGTGTTTTTAGTTCAATTATAAAATGTTGTGTCAATTTTAAAGAAATTCGGGAACAATATGCGGTTTCTAAAACGGAAAAAGTCAAATCGGGAGCGACGTTTGTATGGTAGCTATATCTAAATCTGAACCGATCTTACCCACTTTCACCATAGGTGTTTCTAGTTCGATTATAAAATGTTGTGCCAATTTTAAAGCAAATCGGGTATAATATGTGGTTTCTAGAGCGGAAAAAGTCAAATCGGGAGCGACGTTTGTATGGGGGCTATATCTAAATCTGAACCGATCTTACCCATTTTCAGCGTAGGTGTTTCTAGTTCGATTATAAAATCTTGTGCCAATTTTAAAGAAAATCGGGAACAATATGCGGTTTCTAAAACGGAAAAAGTCAAATCGGGAGCGACATTTGTATGGGGGCTATATCTAAATCTGAACCGATCTTACCCACTTTCACCATAGGTGTTTCTAAAGAGTGATTTTTTTGAGGTTAGGATTTTCATGCATTAGTATTTGACAGATCACGTGGGATTTCAGACATGGTGTCAAAGAGAAAGATGCTCAGTATGCTTTGACATTTCATCATGAATAGACTTACTAACGAGCAACGCTTGCAAATCATTGAATTTTATTACCAAAATCAGTGTTCGGTTCGAAATGTGTTCATGTGTTCGAAATGTTCAGCGATGAGGCTCATTTCTGGTTGAATGGCTACGTAAATAAACAAAATTGCCGCATTTGGAGTGAAGAGCAACCAGAAGCCGTTCAAGAACTGCCCATGCACTGTTTGGTGTGGTTTGTACGCTGGTGGAATCATTGGACCGTATTTTTTCAAAGATGCTGTTGGACGCAACGTTACGGTGAATGGCGATCGCTATCGTTCGATGCTAACAAACTTTTTGTTGCCAAAAATGGAAGAACTGAACTTGGTTGACATGTGGTTTCAACAAGATGGCGCTACATGCCACACAGCTCGCGATTCTATGGCCATTTTGAGGGAAAACTTCGGAGAACAATTCATCTCAAGAAATGGACCGGTAAGTTGGCCACCAAGATCATGCGATTTGACGCCTTTAGACTATTTTTTGTGGGGCTACGTCAAGTCTAAAGTCTACAGAAATAAGCCAGCAACTATTCCAGCTTTGGAAGACAACATTTCCGAAGAAATTCGGGCTATTCCGGCCGAAATGCTCGAAAAAGTTGCCCAAAATTGGACTTTCCGAATGGACCACCTAAGACACAGCCGCGGTCAACATTTAAATGAAATTATCTTCAAAAAGTAAATGTCATGGACCAATCTAACGTTTCAAATAAAGAACCGATGAGATTTTGCAAATTTTATGCGTTTTTTTTTTAAAAAAGTTATCAAGCTCTTAAAAAATCACCCTTTAGTTCGATTATAAAATGTTGTGCCAATTTTAAAGCAAATCGGGTATAATATGTAGTTTCTAGAGCGGAAAAAGTCAAATCGGGAGTGACGTTTGTATGGGGGCTATATCTAAATCTGAACCGATCTTACCCATTTTCAGCGTAGGTGTTTCTAGTTCGATTATAAAATCTTGTGCCAATTTTAAAGAAAATCGGGAACAATATGCGGTTTCTAAAACGGAAAAAGTCAAATCGGGAGCGACATTTGTATGGGGACTATATCTAAATCTGAACCGATTTCCTCCAAATTCGTCCTTGGCCAAAAAAGTAACTTCTGCCAATTGCATGATAAGCGGACAGCAATTGCGACCTGTAGAGTGCGAACAAGCTTAGATGGACAGCAGACGGACAGACGGACAGACGGACGGACGGACAGACAGATATCGATAAATCGATTCAGCTGGTGATTCTAAGCCGATCCGTATACTTAAAGGTAGGTCTAGCTCCATTATTTATTGGTGTTACATTTGGCGGAAAACTAACTTATAATACCCTCGTCCACGAAGTAGTGTAGGGTATAAAAACAAGTTTTGGCCAGTCTAGTTCAAATCTCTTATAATTTCATGACATTTGACAACCAACTAAGTTACAGGCGTATACGTATTCCAAGCTACGAAAAGCCCGGTTTTTTACCCGTAACTCAAGATTTTGGGGTTGTCTGGTAAATTTAAAATACAGATTCTTGTTCTACTCGACAATACCTACCAGAAAACTGCCATCGCTTCCCAGAGTTGTGTACTTCATTCTTTTTTGTAGCACTGTGTAATGAAGCATGGCAATTTATGTTAAACAGTGCAGATTAGTAGAAAACAAATATCGTAGTGTGCATAAAAAATATCACAATTTTCCTAATGCGATTCTGCACTTCTATGTACAGTTGTCAGCCTCTAATCTGGCGGTAATACTGTGCGATGCACTCCGTGGTTGAGGGTATATAAGATTCAGTTCGACCGAACTTATAGCCATTTTACTTGTATTAATTTATTATACCCTCCACCTCCAGGATGGGGGTATACTAACTTTGTCATTCCGTTTGTAACACCTTGAAATATCGACCTGAGACCCTATAAAGTATATATATTCTTGATCGTCATAAAATTCTAAGACGATCTCGCCTTGTCCGTCCGTCCGTCTGTCCGTCTGTTGAAAGCACGCTAGCATCTAAACGAAAGGGCTAGAACGTTCAAATTTTCCATAAATGTGTCTGATAGTCGTAGATCGTTTGGGATTGAAATGGGGCGAAATCGGCCCAAAGGGAAAAATTTTTCCCTCACAAGGACTACAAATACCCATAATAATCCCTAATATTTTAGCGTATTTAAGCATGTTTTTCAATATGTCTGTTTATATTTGCTTGATGCGTATGTGCCTTCCCCTTATAGCGAAAACGTGCACCATAAAGTGATTCTTATTTGTAGGGGGTGAAATGGGGCAAAAAAGGGATAAAAATGGTACATATTAAACGACAACAGCTAGAAACATGAAATTCGGTGTGTACATTCCTCTAATTGAGTAGATACATAATATAAAAGTATTTTCTCCAAATTCGTACTTTGAAAGGGTAATGGGAATAGAGGGATAAAAATGGTACCAACCAAACGGCTGTACCTAGAATAATGAAATTCGGTGTATACATTCATCTGATTGCATAGACAAGTAAAACACACGGATTTTTCAAAATTCGTACTTTTTGGGGTTAAAATGAAAAAAAGGGGATAAAAATAGTACCAATTAAATGACCGCAGCTAGAGTCATGAAATTCGGAGTATACATTCCTCTGACTGTGTAGACACGGAAAATAAACTGATTTTTCGAAATTCGTACTTTTGGGGTCAAAATAGAAAAAGGGGATAAAAATAGTACCAAACAAATGACCGCAGCTAGAGTCATGAAATTCGGAGTATACATTCCTCTGACTGCGTAGACACGGGAAATAAACGAATTTTTCGAAATTCGTACTTTCAAGGGATACAATGGGTACGGAGGGATAAAAATAGTACCAACTAAACGACTACAGCTAGAATGATGAAATTCGAATTGCGTAGAAACGTCAAGGGGGTAAAAATGGTACCAACCAAATGGACGCAGCTGGAAACATGGAATTCGGTGTATACATTCCTCAGACTGCATAGACACGCAAAATAAAAAGTTTTTTTTCCAAATTCGAAATTTTTGTTTTACGGCAAAAATTTGTTGAATCATGAAGTTAGGTTATTTTGCACTATGTACGTCTGATAATGGATTTTCAAAATTTGTACTTTTCAAATTAAAATAGAATGGAAATACAATCAACTGTAGCACCCACTATCTGCCAATATTTATGGTATTTAAGCTTTTTGAAAATATAAATATAAGAATATTTATTTTTTGATTTGAAATAAATAATGGTTTGAAATAATTAAAATATTACATTTATTTATAAAATTATTTTTTCAATATTTGTATTTGTTTTGGTTTGGCTATATGACAAAATTTATATTTTCCAGTAATTTAGCTGCACTTCTACGAAAACCGACAACCTCTGTGGAACGCAATCCATGGTGGAGGGTATATAAAGTTCGGCCTGGCCGAACTTAACGCCGTTTTTACTTGTTTTTTATTCATTTTATTATTTATTACAATTAAATTTTATTCAACGATTTAAATTTAAGAGAACTCAGTTCAAACTGTAGGACTATAGCAATGGTCATGCCCTTTTCTCATATTAAATGTCAGCAATGATACACATAGGATACAGCGAAGAAATGATTTAGAATCAATTTATTTGCTCGATCCTGTATACATATATATATATATATATATATATATATGTATGCATCGAGTAAGGTATACCCAAAAATATTCAATCCTGAAAAGATTCACAGAAAATGCAACCAAATGAAATGAACAGCGTGAAAACAAAATAGCTTTCAACACATTTTTACTAAAATTTAAATATTTATGTGTGGCACGTGATTCCTGATGGGGGAAATTTTCGCTGATGCTATTTTACTCTCTACTCACTGGGATTGGGGAGGGGGGCAATTGCATTGTGCTCTTATATACTTACTACAGGTTTATCTACCATTCTTATTTTCAGTGAGCAGTTGTGCGTTTTGTTTCCTATTACTCCATTTCTGGATTTTATGTTTGGAAAAACAACATTACGCTACGAACATAATAGATTCATATATGTATATGGACATTAGAGCGGCTTCGTTTGTGAAGGAAAACATTTTTGTTGGTATCGTCGTAACAAAATGAAAGTTTGGTTTGTTTTATGCGTTTCTTACAATATATTTCGTTTGTATCAAATCTTTTTATTAAAATCTGGCCAGATCTTTGTCAAGTCATAACTCAAAAGTTGACCATTATAAATGACAGATTTATATGATTGTGGTGCTATATTGGATGTATTTTTTTATAAAAATATATACGTTGCATCCTATGGAGTGGTAAAAGTATAAAACGATTTAGTCTGTCTGTCCCTCCGGCCATCTTAGGGGACATATTAATCAAAGTCCGATGTGATATGTTGATTTTAGAGCTATAATAGGGTAATCGACTATATCTAAATTTGAATAGACTTAACTGTGTTCAAGATGGGTGGGCGGTTTCAGCCAATGCAGAAATATTTTAGACTTTATTATAAGAACTCGTTTCATAAATAGCATTTTTGCCTAAAATATTAATATTTTTTATTTTTTAAATTCATAGAAAATCCAAAACGAACAAATACATTTTAAAATTAAAAATCTAAAGCGATGACAACCAAAAGACTTCGATCGGATGATGACATTATGTTAATTGGCGTAATGGACCACCAAATTACTGGAGCTAAATTACCAGGAAGAAAACAAGTGCTACAAGTTTTATTTTATAATTTAAGAATAGTTGGCTTAAATTTAAGAGAAAGTTCTAGATTAGTTGTTGCTGAGGTCAGCACGTTTTGGCAAAAAGCACGAATTCCAACACACCATGAAAAACACTGCATTGAGAAGCTGGAAAAATTATACAACAAGTGGAGAGATATTACAAAGCATCATGGTCGAAAAACAGAATGTCAAAACAGGAAAGAAACTGAATTTCAAGATAAATTAGATGATTTATTCGATATCGCACATGCAAACGCGTTTGAATTAATTAAAATACAAGAAGACAAAGAGTTCTTAAAAAAGCAACGAGAAAAAAGAAGACCAGGTTGTATGCTAGGAACGGATAAAATTGTAATGCAGAAAGAAAAGCGAAAGGCAGTCCAGAAAGAACAAGAAAACCAGCGTCGAATAAAAGAAGATGAACGAAAAGAGTAATATGAACAACAGATTCAAAGAGGTATACAATTAAATATTCTATCTTTTAAGCAAATCAGAATTATTGTTGTAAAACAGGTATGATTGACATTGACGACGAAAACGATATTGAAGTTGTAGCATCAACATCAACATCTGCATCAAATCCAAATCCAGGTACATCAGGTATCTCCAGAGGTAAAACAATTTTTTTTTACACCAAGGCTGCTTTCAACTTTGGATAAGTGGAAAATCACTGATGGTGCTGCAGTTCATATCCTAAGCGCAACTGCTGACGCGTTGGGCTATGATATCGAAGATCTTATACTAAATAGATCATCAATTCGTCGAATGCGTCAGAAGCATCGTGCAACAACAGCACAAAACATTGCAGCAAACTTTGATGTAAGTACTGTAATGTGGGTTTTCCCTATGCTTCTTTTTTTATGTTTTGAGTATAAATTAAGAAACTTGAGTTTTTATTTCCAGATTCCACGTAGTTTTGTTTTGCACTGGGATGGTACAATGTTACCAGAAATTAGTGGCAGGGAAAAAGTTGACCGCTTGCCAATCATAGTCTCATCTCAAGGTATCGATAAACTACTTGGCATTCCAAAGTTAAAATCTTCGAGTGGAAAAGAAATATCAGATGCCGTGTTTAATTCAATAAATGAATATGAAATGCTTGATCTAGTTCAAATAATCTGCTTCGACACAACTGCTCATAATACAGGAGTTCAAAGCGGTGCTGCTGCTCTGCTTGAAGGAAAACTAGGTCGCGATTTATTATATTTTCCCTGCAGACACCATATTTACGAGTTGTTGATCCGTAAAGTGTTTGAAATTAGAGTGGCTACTACAGCCGGTCCAGAAGTGCTAATTTTTAATCGCTTTAGCAAATACTGGATTAATATTGACAAATTAAATTACAAGAGTTGTTTAGAAGATGAACACATTATTACAGTATTGACTGCTGAAGAACGTGGAACAATTTTAAATTACTGTCTAGATAACTTAAAACAAGCTCATAGCAGACGCGACTACAAAGAATTATTGCAATTAGTTGTCACTTTTCTTGGAGGTACGGTGCCGAATTTTAACACCTTTCGTATACCTGGTGCAACTTCTCATGCTCGATGGATGTCAAAATGTATTTATGCACTTAAAATGTATTTGTTTCGTAATGAATTCAATATGACCAACCAAGAGTTAAACGGTATACGTAGTGTCTGTCTGTTCGTAGTTTGTATTTATGTAAAAGCCTGGTTTGGATGCACTAAAGCAATTGAAGCACCAACTCAAGACTTAAATTTAATTAAAAATATTATGGCTTATCCTGAAAGGGATATAGCTCTTGCTTTGCTACAAAAATCAGCAATCATTTGTGGTATTTGTCGGAAGAAGCAGTCGGTCTTTCATTCTTCGATCCTAATGTAAGTGTTGCAATTTAAAACAAAAATGGTTCAGGCAATTAATGTTGAAGCAAATACAGAAAAATGCAAGCGAATAATAACTAATCCAACAAATATCGGCACATTTGCGCAAAAAGATTTAAGCGATTTTGTAAATTCCAATACACACGCATTCTTTGATCGTTTAGAAATTTCAAAAGAATTTTTGCAAGTCGATCTATCGGATTTGAATGAAAGATTTGACTACGCTCACGGATCACAAATTTGTAAAAACCTACAGATAGGTTGCAGCTGAATGAATGATGCAGCTGAAAGAGGCGCCAAATTCATTACAGATTATAATAATAAATTAACCCACAACGAAGAGGAGAAACAATTTCTTTTTCAGGTGGTTAAAGAATATAACATGAATTATCCCACTTTTAAAAAGACTTCACTATTAAATTAAAATAATATTAATGTTACTATGAGTATGAAATTAATAAAAATATTTAAGTTTATTCTTAATTTTCAAATAAATGTAAATAAAATAAAAAATATATATATTTTTGCCTTATTTCTCATAATAAAAACAAGTAAGGAAAGGCTAAAGTCGGGCGGGGCCGACTATATAATACCCTACACCACTCCCTCGCATGTATCTCGCTTTGATTACTAAACCCACGTATTTCATGGAAGCAATTTTATGTAGTTCATAAAAATTATACAGTTACTATAAATTCATCTTTAGTCATATTTAACGTATATTGTACAGACAAATACAAATTATACAGTAGTGATAGGATGAATCGGACCGACATTTCAAAAGGGGGCCGATAACAACATTTTGGGCCTGGTCCAAAACATGGGCCTATATATTTCTCATTCACGGTAGGGTTATACCAAAGTATGGACATATGGGCATCTCCCAAACAAGTAAGGAAAGGCTAAAGGCGGACGGACTTTCTATCACATTACAATTCAATTCGGTAAAAAATTGAAAT
The DNA here is from genome assembly GCA_947397865.1 of Polietes domitor. Lineage (NCBI taxonomy): Eukaryota > Metazoa > Arthropoda > Insecta > Diptera > Muscidae > Polietes > Polietes domitor. The sequence continues at coordinate 66,083,982 of OX377619.1, read as the reverse complement.
CGGGAAGGATTTTTGCATCCTGTAAATGTATGTGTTTGACAAAAAATGTTAAATCGGAAAGGACATTTGTAAGGGGGTATATTGCAACCTGGAACGATGTGACCCGCTTTCACCATGTCTGTTTATTTGTGAAATATAATATGTAAAATTTGGCCAAAATCGGTTAAACATTAAGGAGCGACATATGTATGGGGGCTATATCTTAATCTGAACCGATCTTACCCAATTTTTGCATACGTGTTTCTAGTTCGATTATAAGATGATGTGCCAATTTTAAAGAAAATCGGGCACAATATGCGGATTTTAGAGCGGAAAATGTCAAATCGGGAGCGACATTTGTATGGGGGATATATCTAAATCTGAACCGATCTTACCCAATTTTTGCATACGTGTTTCTAATTGGATTATAAGATGTTCTGCAAAATTTAAAGAAAATCGGGTACAATATGTCGTTTCTAGAGCGGAAAATGTCAAATCGGGAGCGACATATGTATGGGGGCTATATCTAAATCTGAACCGATCTTACCCAATTTTTGCATACGTGTTTCTAGTTTGATTATAAGATGTTCTGCAAAATTTAAAGAAAATCGGGTACAATATGTCGTTTCTAGAGCGGAAAAAGTGAAATCGGGAGCGACATTTGTATGGGGGCTATATCTAAATCTTAACCGATCTTACCCAATTTCAGCATAGGTGTTTCTAGTTGGATTATAAGATGTTGTACCAAATGTAAAGAAAATCGGGTACAATATGTGGTTTCTAAAGTGGAAAATGTCAAATCGGGAGCGACATTTGTATGGGGGCTATATCTAAATCTGAACCGATTTCCTCCAAATTCAATACCAATGGTCCTTGGCCAGAAAAAATAACTTCAGCCAAGTTTCATGACAATCGGACAACAATTGCGACCTGTAGAGTGCGAACAAGCTTAGATGGACAGCAGACGGACGGACGGACGGACGGACGGACGGACGGACGGACGGACAGACGGACAGACGGACAGACGGACAGACAGACATCGTTAAATCGACTCAGCTGGTGATTCTAAGCCGATCGGTATACTTAAAGGTGGGTCTAGCTCGATTATTTCTTGGTGTTACAAACATTTGGCGCGAAACTAACTTATAATACCCTAGACCACGTAGTGGTGTAGGGTATAACAAAAAGGTGCTTGGGGCACGGCTAAAAATTATCCAATCGTTGTCAAATTTTTTTTATGCTTTTTGGGACTAAAACGAATATCTTTAGCGCTTGCCGTAACATATATTCGAGAAAATAAATTTGTCCATATAAATAAGGACCGGTGTAATATATATATTCCCATAGTCAGTAGTGTAATTAATGCATAAAGTTGTATTCTCTTACATACGAACATACTTTATGAACATGAAAGTAATGTTGTAATTTAGTGATGTTTTTCATTTAAATGTACCCCTAAGGAAAAGTGGCTGTAGCTAATTTGATCAGATAACAGCATTTTCAAAAAATTAACGGTTTCTCTTGTGCTTTGGCCAATAAAACAAACAAAAAGGGGTGTTAGTTGCGACAAATCTGAATCATTTATTCATCCCTTCATGTAATACATTCTCCAGAATCACTGCATTACACGTTATAAGTGGCTTATAGAAATTATGAAGATTTTTATAAAAATTTCGATATTTGTTTAACGTTACAAACTATCACGCACAGTTTTACTAACTGCACTCAGAACAATAGTATTCTTAAATCTGAGTAATATCCATACTCCAATTTAGTTTAATAATTATACTCCAGTTTAGTTAAAATTTCCTTACGGGAACAAAGAAAAAGAAATAGTACATACACTCAAAATAGTGTAGTAAATTTACTTAAAAGAAGTAAAAACGACGTTAAGTTCGGCCGGGCCTAACTTTGTGTACCCTCCATCATGGATTGCATTCCACAGAGGCTGTCGATTTTCGCAGAAGTGCAGTAATATTACCGGAAAATATAAATTTTTTAATATAGCCAAACCAAAACAAATACAAATATTGAAAAAAAATTTATAAATAAATATAATATTTTTATTTTTTCAAACCACGCTTATAAAGGCATTTTAATTCCAAAAATACAAATTTTGAAAATCTATTATCTCACGTACATAGTGCAAAATAACCTAACTTCATGATTCAACCAAATTTTGCCTTAAAAGTATAAAGTATGAATTTGGAAATATCTTTTTATTTTTTTGTCAGAGGAATGTATACACCGAATTCCATGATTCTAGCTGCGGTCATTTGGTTGGTACCATTTTTATCCATTTTTTCCTATTTTACCCTCTTAAGAGTACGACTTTGTAAAATCTCGTTTTTTTTACGTGTCTACGCAAATAGAGGGATGTACACAGCGAATTTCATCATTCTAAAGGGTGATTTTTTAAGAGCTTGATAACTTTAAAAAAAAAAAAAAAACGCATAAAATTTGCAAAATCTCATCGGTTCTTTATTTGAAACGTTAGATTGGTCCATGACATTTACTTTTTGAAGATAATTTCATTTAAATGTTGACCGCGGCTGCGTCTTAGGTGGTCCATTCGGAAAGTCCAATTTTGGGCAACTTTTTCGAGCATTTCGGCCATAATAGCCCGAATTTCTTCGGAAATGTTGTCTTCCAAAGCTGGAATAGTTGCTGGCTTATTTCTGTAGACTTTAGACTTGATGTAGCCCCACAAAAAATAGTCTAAAGGCGTCAAATCGCATGATCTTGGTGGCCAACTTACCGGTCCATTTCTTGAGATGAATTGTTCTCCGAAGTTTTCCCTCAAAATGGCCATAGAATCGCAGGCTGTGTGGCATGTAGCGCCATCTTGTTGAAACCACATGTCAACCAAGTTCAGTTCTTCCATTTTGGGCAAAAAAAAGTTGGATATCATCTCACGGTAGCGCTCACCATTCACAGTTACGTTACGATTCGCATCATCTTTGAAGAAGTACGGTCCAATGATGCCACCAGCCCATAAACCGCACCAAACTGTGACTTTTTCTGGATGCATTGGTAGCTCTTGCAATACTTCTGGCTGATATTCACTCCAAAATCGACAATTCTGCCTATTTACGTACCCATTGAGCCAAAAATGAGCTTCGTCGCTGAACACAATTTCTTTCTTTCTGAACTTTCTTAACAGAGCACGCATTTTGATAATAAAATTCAATGATTTGCAAGCGTTGCTCGTTAGTAAGTCTATTCATGATGAAATGTCAAAGCATACTGAGCATCTTTCTCTTTGACACCATGTCTGAAATCCCACGTGATCTGTCAAATACTAATGCATGAAAATCCTAACCTCAAAAAAATCACTCTTTAGCTGTAGCCGTTCAGTTGTTACCATTTTTATCCCTCTGTTCCCATTGTATCCCTTGAAATAACTAATTTGGAAAAAATCTTTTATTTTTCGTTTCTACGCAGTCAGAGCAATGTATACTCTGAATTTCATGACTCTTGCTGTGGTCATTTGGTTGGTACTATTTCTATTCCCTTTTTCCATTTTAACCCAAAAAGTACGAATTTCGAAAAATATCTTTATTTTACGTGTCTACGCAATCAGAGGAATATATACACCGAATTTCATTATTGTAGATCCAGCCGGTTGGTTGGTACCATTTTTATCCATTCATCATTATACACTCCACGAGAGTATTATGTCTTTGTGCATTTGTTTGTAACACCCAAAAGGAAACGAGATAGACCCATTGTTAATTATACCGATAGTCTTAGAATCACTTTCTGAGTCGATTTAGCAATGTCCGTCTGTCTGTCTGTCCGTCCGTCCGTCCGTCCATCTATTCTTGTAATCACGATACACGTCGCAATTGTAGACAGAACCAAATGAAACTTTGCACAACGATGTTTTTCGGGATAAGGACGAACGCTATTTAATATGAAGAAACTCGGTTCAGATTTAGATATAGCCCCCATACGAATTTCACTCCCGATTTGACTCTTTTCACTCTAGATATCACATATTACAACAGATTTTCTTTAAAAGTGGCAAAACATCTTATATTGTAACTAGAAACACCTGTGGCAAAAATGTGTTAGATCGGTTCAGATTTATATATAGCTCCCATACAAATTTAGCTCCCGATTTGACTTTTTCCGCTCTAGAGACCACATAATGTATCAGATTGTCTTCAGATTTGGTAAAACATCTTATATTCCCACTAGAAACTCCCATGGTGAATATCGGACAGATCGGTTCAGATTTATATATAGCTCCCATACAAATTTCTCTGCCGATTTGACTTTTTCCGCTCTAGAGACCACATAATGTATCAGATTGTCTTCAGATTTGGTAAAACATCTTATATTTCCACTAGAAACACCCATGGTGAATATCGGTCAGATCGGTTCAGATTTATATATAGCTCCCATACAAATTTCGCTCCCGATTTGACTTTTTCCACTCTAGAAAGCACATATTGTATCAGATTGTCTTCAAATTTGGCAAAACATCTTATATTTAAACTAAGAACATCTATGGTGAAAATAGGTCAAATCGGTTCAGATTTAGATATAGCCCCCATACAAATGTCGTTCCCGATTTGACATTTTCCTCTGTAGAAACCACATATTGTACTCGATTTTCTTCAAATTTGGCACAACATCTTATAATCTTACTAGAAACACCTATGCAGAAATTGGGTAAGATCGGTTCAGATTTAGATATAGGCCCCATACAAATGTCGCTCCCGATTTGAATTTTGCGATCTAAAAACCATATATTGTACCCGATTTTCTTTAAATTTTGACAACATCTTATAATCCAACTAAAAACACTATGCAGAAATTGGGTAAGATCGGTTCAGATTTAGATATAGGCCCCATACAAATGTCACTCCCGATTTGAATTTTGCGCTCTAAAAACCATATATTGTACCCGATTTTCTTTAAATTTGGGACAACATCTTATAATCCAACTAGAAACACTATGCATAAATTGGGTAAGATCGGTTCAGATTTAGAAATAGGCCCCATACAAATGTCGCTCCCGATTTGAATTTTGCGCTCTAAAAACAATATATTGTACCCGATTTTCTTTAAATTTGGGACAACATCTTATAATCCAACTAGAAACACTATGCTGAAATTGGGTAAGATCGGTTCAGATTTAGATATAGCCCCCATACAAATGTCGCTCCCGATTTGACTTTTGCCGCTGTAAAAGCCACATATTGTGCTCGATTTTCTTTAAATTTCGCACAACATCTTATAATCTAACTAAACAAAACTATGGTGAAAGTGGGTAAGATCGGTTCAGATTTAAATATAGCCCAAATTCAAATGTTGCTCCCATAAGTTTAACCGATTTTGGCCAAACTATACATTTTATATTTCACCTATTTCGTTCCAGGTTTCAATATATCCTCATACAAATGTCCTTTCCGATATAAAATTTTTGTCAGACGCATACATTTACAGGATACAAAAAACCTTCCCGTTTTCACTTTTTCACCGAATTGAATTGTATTCGGATTGAAAGTGGAGTGTATCATAGAGTCGGCCCCGCCCGACTTTAGCCTTTCCTTACTGGTTTTTTACTGAACCAACACTCAGGGGATGTCCCCTATGAATGCAGCGCATTGCGTTGGCGGAAGGATGATACGGTATTGGAAGGAGGAAAGAGGGAGTAGTGTTCGTTGACTTTTGTGTTAAACTTCGGAATATCATAATTAGCTGGGAAGATATCTGCTGGGAGTCGATTCCACATACCGCTAGTGCTGGGGAAGAACGAATACATTCTGTAATGTATGGTGGCCAATCGACAACAAATGGATGAGAGTTTCTGTGAAATCGCGTATCTCTACCGAACGTTCTTACGGGCGGTATAAGATCACGAATAACCGAAGAACAAACACCATGAAAGTAACGATAGAACAAGGACACACAGCCTTCATTACGACGATGTTCGAGGGAAGCAATAGAATTGGATATCCTACCGTCATCTATCAAAACCATCGCTCTCCTCTGTACAGGGTCAAGTAGCTCCAGTAAAGAACCTGGAGCACCCGACCATATATGGGAGTTATATTCCATCTTTGGTCTGATGTAGGTAGTGTAGATATTGAGCAGATCAGAGGGAGTGAAGTATTTCTTACACCGGTTTAATGCTTCTTTCGACACTTCAAACACATGTTTTGCCCAACGAACTGGAATAAAGTTTAATTCCCATTTCAAGTCCTATTTTCAAGGAAAAGTTTATACTTGATATGAGAAATTGTTTCCTTAGAGCTGTACGAAGTTCAATTTTCCTCAGTTTTAGTAATTATTGTAATAAGGAAAAAATGTGAATAATTCTAAACACCATACCCACTTCTGTGCTTTTCATAAATATCCACTTATATCGATAAAATCTCCAGAAACCACGTAATTTAACCGATTGTCTTTAAAATTTGGCAAAACACCTTATATTTCAAGAAGGAAAGAAGAAAATGGATAAAATCAGTACAGATTTATATATAGCTCTCATATGTCACTCCCGATTTGACTTTTTCTGCTTTAGAAACCACATATTTTAACCGATTTTCCTCAATATCCTCATAAAATAACAGTATTTTTTCCAAATTCGTACTTTTAAGGGTAAAATGGGAATAGAGGGATATGAATGGTAAAAACCAAACGGCTGGCCCTAGAATAATCAAATTCTGTGTATACATTCCTCTTATAGCATAGACACGTAAAATACATGGATTTTTCAAAATTCGTACTTTTTGGGGTTAAACTGAAAAAAGGGGATAAAAATAGTACCAATCAAACGACCGCAGCTAGGGTCATGAAATTCGGAGTATACATTCCTCTGACTGTGTAGACACGGAAAATAAAAGATTTTTTTTCCAAATTCGTACTTTCAAGGGATACAATGGTACAGAGGGATAAAAATAGTACCAACTAAATGACTACAGCTAGAATGACGAAATTCTAAATGGGTAGAAACGTCAAATAAAGAGATTTTAGATAGTCGTACTCTTAAGGGGGTAAAAATGGTACCAACCAAATAGCCGCAGCTGGAATCATGGAATTCGGTGACTGCATAGACACGCAAAATAAAAAGTTTTTTCGAAATTCGTATTTTTTTCTTTACGGCAAAAATTGTTTGAATAGTGAAGTTAGGTTATTTTGCACTATGTACGTCTGACAATAGATTTTCAAAATCTGTACTTTTGGAATTAAAATAGAATGAAAATACAACCAACTTGAGCACCCACTATCTACCAATATTTATGGCTTTAAAAATATTTTTGAAAATATAAATATAACAATATTAATTTTTTGAATTCACGCATAAGGTAATGCTACCAATCATTACCTTATAAGCGTGGTTTGAAATAATTAAAATATTATATTTATTTATAAAATTAATTTTTCAATATTTGTATTCGTTTTGGTTTGGCTATATTAAAAAAATTATATTTTCCTGTAATATTACTGCACTTCTACGAAAATCGACATCTTCTGTGGAGGATTTTTTTTAATTTGGTACAACGCTCATTTTTCAACTAAAAACTTTCTCGGCTCTAGAATCCATATGTTTTAACAGATTTTCTTAAAATTTGGCATAACACCTTATATTTACGAGAAACATCTATAAAGAAAATGGATCAAATCGTTTTAATTTTATACATAGTTTTCATACAAATGTCGCTCTAGGAAACACGTATATTAACAGATTTTGATCAGAACACGTTATATTTCACCTGCAAACATAAATTGTGAAAGTGGGTCTTATTGATCCATTATATATGACACATGTCAAAGTTCTCATCCAATTGAATTATAATGGTATACAAAGTGTAGGATATCATATAGTCGGCCCTGCCCGATTTTAGCCTTTCCTTACATTTTTTGTGTTGATTTTATGAATCAGTATGCCACCGTGCATCGTCACGAGAAATGCAAAAGAGACTTACACCATGTTATATAATTTTGGGAGGAGCCAAAAAAATAATAAATTAAAACCGTTATGTCCAATCAAAAGCACAATTTTCGATTTTTGTTATGTTCGGCTCTTATGCATTTCAGCTGACGATGACCTCATATAATATAATAAAAAATAACTTTTTAGGTCTCGAACACAAAAATTTTATTTATTTATGCATAGTGTAATCAATATCTGAATCGATTCCGATATGTGCATCGCATAACATCCTAATGAATTTTGACAGTAATCATATTTTAGGTTAGGATAATGTTTCCAAATATGAAACAAGTAAGGAAAGGCTAAAGTCGGGCGGGGCCGACTATATAATACCCTACACCACTCCCTCGCATGTATCTCGCTTTGATTACTAAACCCACGTATTTCATGGAAGCAATTTTATGTAGTTCATAAAAATTATACAGTTACTATAAATTCATCTTTAGTCATATTTAACGTATATTGTACAGACAAATACAAATTATACAGTAGTGATAGGATGAATCGGACCGACATTTCAAAAGGGGGCCGATAACAACATTTTGGGCCTGGTCCAAAACATGGGCCTATATATTTCTCATTCACGGTAGGGTTATACCAAAGTATGGACATATGGGCATCTCCCAAACAAGTAAGGAAAGGCTAAAGGCGGACGGACTTTCTATCACATTACAATTCAATTCGGTAAAAAATTGAAATCGGGAAGGATTTTTGCATCCTGTAAATGTATGTGTTTGACAAAAAATGTTAAATCGGAAAGGACATTTGTAAGGGGGTATATTGCAACCTGGAACGATGTGACCCGCTTTCACCATGTCTGTTTATTTGTGAAATATAATATGTAAAATTTGGCCAAAATCGGTTAAACATTAAGGAGCGACATATGTATGGGGGCTATATCTTAATCTGAACCGATCTTACCCAATTTTTGCATACGTGTTTCTAGTTCGATTATAAGATGATGTGCCAATTTTAAAGAAAATCGGGCACAATATGCGGATTTTAGAGCGGAAAATGTCAAATCGGGAGCGACATTTGTATGGGGGATATATCTAAATCTGAACCGATCTTACCCAATTTTTGCATACGTGTTTCTAATTGGATTATAAGATGTTCTGCAAAATTTAAAGAAAATCGGGTACAATATGTCGTTTCTAGAGCGGAAAATGTCAAATCGGGAGCGACATATGTATGGGGGCTATATCTAAATCTGAACCGATCTTACCCAATTTTTGCATACGTGTTTCTAGTTTGATTATAAGATGTTCTGCAAAATTTAAAGAAAATCGGGTACAATATGTCGTTTCTAGAGCGGAAAAAGTGAAATCGGGAGCGACATTTGTATGGGGGCTATATCTAAATCTGAACCGATCTTACCCAATTTCAGCATAGGTGTTTCTAGTTGGATTATAAGATGTTGTACCAAATGTAAAGAAAATCGGGTACAATATGTGGTTCCTAAAGTGGAAAATGTCAAATCGGGAGCGACATTTGTATGGGGGCTATATCTAAATCTGAACCGATTTCCTCCAAATTCAATACCAATGGTCCTTGGCCAGAAAAAATAACTTCAGCCAAGTTTCATGACAATCGGACAACAATTGCGACCTGTAGAGTGCGAACAAGCTTAGATGGACAGCAGACGGACGGACGGACGGACGGACGGACAGACGGACAGACGGACAGACGGACAGACGGACAGACGGACAGACGGACAGACAGACATCGTTAAATCGACTCAGCTGGTGATTCTAAGCCGATCGGTATACTTAAAGGTGGGTCTAGCTCGATTATTTCTTGGTGTTACAAACATTTGGCGCGAAACTAACTTATAATACCCTAGACCACGTAGTGGTGTAGGGTATAAAAATGGTTTAGATTATAAATTCCGATTATTTCTTACAATACTATAGGCCATATATTTCAGATTATTTTAATCTAATTTTCATTAGAGATTTGATCAACGAAATTACCAATTGGTATGCTTCTAGAGATAAATAATTTTACTTATAAGGTTTGGTATTCAAAATATTGTGAATATGCCGAATTTCGTGAACTTTTTATAAACCCAGAGCTTGGGAACTCTCGAATATTTACCATAATTTTTGCTTGAGTTAAATTTTAATTTAATAGCGTTGAACATATATATGAATAATACAAACAGTATCTGTAGTTGCTAATGTACGTACGTTTGTTTTGAAAACTCCAAACTTTAAATATTTTAAGCTAAAAAGATAGACACAAAGCGACAACCAGCACATTAACTTTTTCGTGGCGGCACCATCAGCAGAACTGAAACAATGCCATTCTGTTGTGTTGAATATGTGTTCAGCGTGCAATAAACATGTTTGCCACTGTCTTTTTTTTGGCCACAAATTAAACATTATAATGTCATTTGGGTTTTTATTACACGTGTTTCTAGAATATACATATGCATATGTATATAATATATGATAGAGTACTTTTCGAATGTATATTTAATTAGCAGTTAATGTGTAGATATAGTAAGTGCTATCGAACAGAAATTTAGTTTGTTTAACAATTGAGTTAGCAGCATTCTATAGATAGGCAAAAAGTGAAAAGAAGTGAAAAAAATATTAAATTAATATCATCTCCAAATATTTAATTTAAATTAATTAAAAATATTTGAATAAAATAAAGAAATGCTCTTTTTGTGTACTTTTGCACTTCGTGAAGTGTATATAAGATTCGGCCCGGGTATATAAGAGTCGGTCGAACTTGACGCCTTTTTACTTGTTTTTCTTCCAACCCACATTTACGACTTGCTTTTGTTGTGTCAAATTGTGGCTCCTTAAAATTGTTTGTTAAGAAAACTATTTGTCACTCAACGTGACATTCGGGAAAAACTATTTTAACAACTTTGTATGCTTCCGTTTCACAAAGAGAAGAGTTGCTGCAACAACAACGAGGCTACCTCATTCTTATAATCATAAAAATGGAATAACTTTAGATTTAATTTCGCCCAGCAAGCTGCAACAAAATGCAAAAACAACAACAGAAAAGAAAACTAATTTTCGTACAAAATCTAAGCATAAATTTGTAACACTAGCTTGCGAAAACACGAAAAACTTTTCAGACAACAAAATTATGTCTGTTTTTTAAAGTTGCGAAGAAAAAGTACTTAAACAAACATAAACTTAATATTGGTGCATACTTATGAACCGAAAACTTTCACAATGCAGGACAACAGTCTGCATCGGCAGCAGCACCGCCAACGCAATCATCTCTGAACCGCCCGAAATACTCCTCTTAAGCCTCTGAAGCCGGAAGATGTCTGGCTGTGCAGCAAAAGAAGAAAGAGCATGTCTAAGGTCTGCCGGCAAATGCATTTTGCATAATAGTCGCTGATATGGAAACGAACTGCAAAAATTTGTATTTGTTCAAGGAACGAAATTCACGGAAAGCAAAGATAATTCATTTGCCTTCGAACTAAGAGAACTCTAGATATATGTAGATATAAATATAAGAAGTACTAGAAAAGTAGCAAATTCAAAATTAAGTACAAGTGCAGTAGCATATTAAGTAAATTATGATATTTTTATGCAAAATGCGCTATTTGTATTATATTACAAACTACAACGGTCAATGTGTAAGATTTTCTGATTTTAAGGTGTTGCAAAGGAACCACTTTTTCACTAGTTTCCATTTGCGATTTAAAAATCCGCCGCTACCGGGGGTTGAACAGCGGACCTTCTGGTTGCTAACACCATCCACAACCATCTCAGCTATCCTCTGTTGTGAGTGCTGCTAAAGCGTTAGAACTGACAATAGGAAACTTAACAAAATATTTATTTAGTATGAATTAATGACGCAAATTAATATTAAATTAAATTAGCATTAACTAAATTAACACTACTCAATTCTACTGATATTATGTAGTATTAAAAAAATATTATAAAGAAGTAAAAACGGAGTTAAGTTCGGCCGGGCCGAACTTTATATACCCTCCACCATGGATTGCATTCCACAAAGGTTGTCGGTTTTCGTAGAAGTGCAGTAATATTACAGGAAAATATAAATTTTTTAATATAGCCAAACCAAAACAAATACAAATATTGAAAAAATAATTTTATAAATAAATATAATATTTTTATTATTTCAAACCATTATTTATTTCAAATCAAAAAATAAATATTCTTATATTTATATTTCAAAAAAAAAAAAAAAAAAACATAAATATTGGTAGATTGTGGGTGCTACAGTTTGTTGTATTTCCATTCTATTTAATTCCAAAAGTATTACCTTCTTGACGTTTCTACGCTATTAGAATTTCATCATTCTAGCTGTAGTCGTTTAGTTGTTACTATTTTTATCCCTCTGTACCATTGTATCCCTTGAAAGTAAAAATTTCCAAAAATCCGTTTATTTTCCGTGTATACGCAGTCAGAAGAATGTATACTCCGAATTGCATGACTCTAGCTGCGTCATTTTATTGGTACTATTTTTATCCCCTTTTTCACTTCAACCCCAAAAAATACGAATTTCGAGAAATCTTTTTATTTTAAGTATCTACGCAATCAGAGGAATGTATACACCGAATTTCATTATTCTAGGTGTAGCCGTTTAGTTGGTACCATTTTGATCCCTCCGTACCCATTGTATCCCTTGAAAGTACGAATTTGGAAAAAACCTTTTATTTCTCATGTCTTCGTAGTGAAAGGAATGTATACTCCGAATTTCATGACTCTAGCTGCGGTCATTTGGTTGGTACTATTTTTATCCCATTTTTCTATTTTGGTCCCAAAAAGTACGAGTTTCGAAAAATCTGTTTATTTTCCGTGTCTACACAGTCAGAGGAATGTATACTCCGAATTGCATGACTCTATCTGCGGTCATTTTATTGGTACTATTTTTAACCCTTTTTCATTTTAACCTCAAAAAATACGAAAAATTCGAAAAATCTGTGTTGTCATTTATTCTGGTTTAAGACCAAAGGTTGTGCTGAAGTCTTCAGTAGAACCCAAAATTAGCAAAAAGGCAAAATGAGACCTTTATTGTTGCAGCTAAAAGTTGACTGCGCAGTTTCGATGGGCGCTACCCCATCTCGTCAGAACTTTCGCAACGAATGTATGTCTTTGACTTAAATCAGGGTTCATATTAGTACCAGCGGTCACATATGACAAATGAGAAGCGCTGATAAACAAAATATTCCACCGAACTAAGTCGACACACTCTCTTTTGCCAATTCAATGTTATGCATGTGCTGTGTGTTATGCATGTATTGTTGTTTGTCTGTTTATTTTAAGTGTCTACGCAATCAGAGGAATGTATACACCGAATTTCATTATTCCAGGTGTAGCCGTTTGGTTGGTACCATTTTTATCCCTCCGTACCCATTGTATCCCTTGAAAGTACTAATTTGGAAAAAACCTTCTATTTTTCATGTCTTCGTAGCCAAAGGAATGTATACTCCGAATTTCATGACTCTAGCTGTGGTCATTTGGTTGGTACTATTTGTATCCCCTTTTTCTATTTTGGCCCCAAAAAGTACGAATTTGGAAAAATCAGTTTATTTTCCGTGTCTACACAGTCAGAGGAATGTATACTCCGAATTTCATGACTCTAGCTGCGGTCATTTGATTGGTACTATTTTTATCCCTTTTTTAATTTTAACCCCAAAAAGTACGAATTTTGAAAAATCCGTGTATTTTACTTGTCTATGCAATCAGAGGAATGTATACACCGAATTTCATTATTCTAGGTACAGCCGTTTGGTTGGTGCCATTTTTATCCCTCTATTCCCATTTTACCCCTTAAAAGTACGAATTTGGAAAAATAATTTTATATAATGTCTCTACTCACTTAGAGGAATGTACACACCGAATTTCGTGTTTCTATCTGTTGTCGTTTAAAAGGTACTATTTTTATCCCTTTTTTGCCCCATTTCACCCCCTACAAATAAGAATCACTTTATGGTCCCCTTTTTTGCTACAAGGGGAATGCGTGTACCAAATATCAGGCAAATATAAACAGACATATTCAAAAAACATGCTTAAGTACGCTAAAATATTAGGGATTATTATGGGTATTTTTAGTCCTTGTGAGGGAAAAATTTTTCCCTTTGGGCCGATTTCGCCCCGTTTCAATCCCAACCGATCTACGACTATAAGACACATTTATGGAAAATTTGAACATTCTAGCTCCTTTCGTTTAGATGCTAGCGTGCTTTCAACAGACGGACAGACGGACATGGCTAGATCGTCTTAGAATTTTATGACGATCAAGAATATATATACTTTATAGGGTCTCAGGTCGATATTTCAAGGTGTTACAAACGGAATGACAAAGTTAGTATACCCCCATCCTGGAGGTGGAGGGTATAAAAATGAAATATTTGACGTACATTAATAAAGGAATAAAATTTGTATTTTTTTAAGCAAAAATTTTTAAATTGTTAAAATTATACAAAATTTAACATTGTTTATTTATAAAAATAATAAAAAACAAATAAAAAAAGGCGTTAAGTTCGGCCAGGCCGAACTTTATATACCCTCCACCATGGATTGTATTCCACAAAGGCTGGCGACTTTCGTAGAAGTGCAGTAATATTACAAGAAAATATAACAAATAGAACGTTTACATATCGAAATAATACTTCAAGTCAAATCAAAAAAAAAAATATATGCTTATCAGCCCTGTGATGACTTCCATGGTGGTTAAATTTTGACGTTTGCTTTGAAACTTTTGTTCTTCAATTCAATAATTCTAAGATCATACAAATAAAGAGATTTGTTAAAAAACAGACTTTCTGAAGCCAAATCTCAGATTAGAAAACAGGAAATCACGTAGGAAGAGAGACAATATTTTTTTCTTCCTCACAATATATATGACTTTGGCTTTAATTTTTTAAACATGGCAGAGGAATGTTATATTATATTCGATTCAGTCATTATATTACCTTTAATTAAAGAGAAAAATTAGACCAGTTTAGTCTTTTTTTGAAGGAAGTAAAAATTTAGTAAATTAACGGTGGTGAAATACTATATATGTAAATATTTTAAAAAATATTTAAATATTCCCAAAATTTCCATTCTACGAAAAAGTATTTAATTTGACTTTGTCCGTGCGCAAGTATTGAAGTTACTACCTATGTATACATGGTAAATTCAAAACAATCTTATTGAAAATATCAAAATAAATTGAATGAAAATATGCAGTGGTAAAAACGAAACAAAATGAAGAAAATAATAGAATATTCGAAACTTTTTGTATACAAATTTTATTTTTTTAAATAAAAACTTTATTTTTTGTTTGTACTCTGTGATTTTTTCATCATTTTTATACCCTCCACCTCCAGGATGGGGGTATATTCACTTTGTCATTCCGTTTGTAACACCTTAAAGTATTTATCGGAGACCCCATAAAGTATATATATTCTGGGTCGTGGTAAAATTCTAAGACGATATAGCCATGTCCGTCTGTCCGTCCGTCTGTCTGTCTGTTGAAAGCACGATAACGGCCGAACGAAATGAGCTAGGAGGTTCAAATTTTGCCTTAATGTGTCTTATGGTTGTAGATCGGTTGGGATTGAAAGTGGGCGAAATCGGCCCAGAGGGAAAAATTTTTCCCTCACAAGGACTGAAAATACCCCTAATATTCATGCATACCCCTAATTCAGCATGTTTTTAGAACATAATTGCTTGTATTTACTTGATATTTGCAATGCGCATTCCCTTTATAGCATAAAAGGACACCATAGAGTGTTTTTTATTTGTAGGGGGCGAAATGGGACAAAAAGGGATAAAAATGGTACATATCAAACGACAACAGATAGAAACACGAAATTTGACGTGTACATTCCTCTAATAGAGTAGGTACATAATATACAAGTATTTTTTCTAAATTTGTACTTTTAAAGGGTTAACTGGGGATAGAGGGATAAAAATAGTACCAACCAAACGGCTGCACCTAGAATAATGAAATTCGGTGTATATATTCCTCTGATTGCGTAGATACATAAAATAAAGGACATTTTCGAAATTCGTACTTTTAGGGTGTAAAATGGAAAAAGGGGATACAAATTGTACCAAACAAATGGATGCAGCTAGAACCATGAAATTCGCGGTATACATTCCTCTGACTGAGTGACATGAAAAAAAACGTTTTTCCAAATTCGTACTTTCAAGGGATTCAATGGGAGCAAACGGGTAAAAATTGTACCAACTAAAAGGCTACAGCTAGAATGATGAAATTTTCGAAAGTCGTACTTTTAAGGAGTAAAATGCGAAAAAGGGGATAAAAATGGTACCAACAAAATGGCCGCAGATAGTATCATGGAATTGGGTATACACATTCCTCTGAGTGCATAGCCACGTAAAATTATTTTTTTTCCAAATTCGTACTTTATTTTGTTGCTTTTACGACAAAAAATGGTAGAATCATGAAAATACTGCGTACGTGAGAGATAAGGTATACTTTTGAATTTAAAATAGATGGAAATACAACCAACCAAAGGACTGCAGCTGAAAATACACTATCTATCCCCCAATATTTAGGGTATTTATGATTGCTGCCTTATATTTACTTTATGGATTGAAGTATTATTTCCATTATATATATACATAGTATACAAATATTGGTAGCCTTGGCTTATTAATTAAATTTCTGATTTTCATACATTTGAAATTTGTTGCGGACATTCCTCTTGTAGCTTGGAAGCACCACAAAAAAAATAATTGTTTTAGCGGGCGAAATACGACAACAGCTAGAATTATGAAATTCGGTGTGTACATCCCTCTAATTGCATAAACACGTAGAATAGAGGGATTTTTCGAAAATCGTACTTTTAAGGGATATAACTGAAAAAGAGGTATAAAAATGGGACCTTCCAAACCGCTGAAGTTGATATCATGAAATTCGGTGTGTATTCGGTTTTCGGACTATGAAGACTAGAAACAAAAAGTTTTTTTTTCGAAGTTTGTACATTTGGGCGGAGTGGGGCGAATGGGGATATCTTTAAAATTTGTACTTTTCTTATCAAAATAATGCAATCACATTGTCTGTATCTGAAAATGTTTCTCCCTAATGGCGACTGACAATCGCCTAATATTTTCGGCATGTTCACTTTCACAATTACAGCATTGTATTTATATATAGTAGTCGATTTTAAACAGTGCGCATAAGTATACATTATAGTGGTGGAGGGTATATAAGATTCGGCCCGGCCAAACTTAACGCCTTCTTACTTGTTATTTAAATGTCTATTCATTCTGTAAATTTTATGCTTTGATTGAAAGTGGGCCTATAATAATTACAATGTTTTTTAACCCTCTAATACCTAAGACACTTATCACTGAAGTCGAGTTTGCTCTAAACTTGATTCGGTGCTCTCGGGCACACACCTAATAATATTTCTCTCGAATATATCAATGATTTACAAGTTTTCGTTTAAATTCTACAACAAAATTTAGTGAGTGAGGTCAAAAAAGTGAACATAAAAACTTCGTTGTCGCGAAGTTATATTTTCAAAGACATATTAAACCGATTTATAGTGATTCAAGCATAGTGAATACTTTTTCCTTGAAAGGTATGGCATTATATTATTATTATGTTTTTATAGAATGTGAGAAAAGTTAAAAATGTGTGTGTTTATAAGTATAAACACTGAGGCACTTATTCAAACACAATTCGTTCGAATTTATTTAAAAAACAAAAATACATCACAAAACTATTTACATAAACCATTGTAGCAAAGCCTAAAATATCAGTCTCTACGAATATTTATCACACATCCTTCGCCGCCTTCACATATCGTCCATTCTAATCTTGCCCAGAGCATAGGGTGGCTGAGCATTCGTTTTTACATAAAATAATCCCGCCTTCGGCTGGGATGGTTCACCACCCATACGATACTCACGGGCATCCATGTCATCACAATCCCATTTGGGTTTTCGGCTACGGCAACGTATACCCCAAAATCCCGTATCCGATGTTATGGACTCGGCAAACATTCTATAGGCACGAATGTGTGAACAGCCCACGTAGTAGCATTTCTTCTGATAATTGCCATAATTGGGATAGAATGTGGCATTGCCCGTGGGTTCCAAGAAACCCAAGTTGCGACTGGTCTGTATACTCTCGACGTACTTGGCATCGGTGGGATCTATACGGAATTCTGTAGTACGCCTGCGGAACTTTGGCCCCGCTGGATCCAGGGCGAAGATTGTGTTATAACGTTTTGGCCAACTACGCTTACCAGCTGCCCCAGCTATCTGTGCTCCCAGGGAATGGCCGATCAAGTAAATATCATTGTGATTTACTCTGGCCTTTTCGTACAGATATTGCGTGAATCTGGCCAAATGAGCACCAAACGTTTCGATAAGTTTGACCACACGGAAGTAGTTGATATTGGCCGCGTTGGCACTCCAATCGGCCACGATGACATTGTAATCGCCACGCTTGAGATATGCATTCTTGACGTCCAAGTTGAAGGAGCCACGCGATTGACTCATCCAGCCATGGATTATGATTCTGAAAATAAGAATGAATATTATTATCCGCAGGGATATTCAGAATCAGCTATATTTTGATATTTAAAAATTTTTTTATAATCACTTTGACTCTATCAAATATGGAACATACCACACGATTTGGCACAAACTATAGTTTGAAAAAAAAAAACCTACATATCTTTCATACGGATAGTCGAAATCAGTTGCAAACTTTTATTTGAAAATGTTTCTATAATCACATTAAGTACCTTCCACAAAATTGTTCCCATCCCATGTAAAATTAAATCCTTTTTTTACTTTTATACCGATATGTGAAATACACCTCTGGCACAAATAGTTGGGCCCTAAATAATATAAGACCTCTTAAAAAGGTCCAACAAATACACGGAATTTTGATTCTGATAGTGAAGGTATATTTGACCGACTGCTTCTTTCTTACTTGTTTCTCTTAGCCATTGTGATTTTAACATATTTATAAGAAACTATTTTTGTAGTATAATATAATAAATATTTAAGAAGATTTTATGTTAGGAACCTATTTCTAATTCAATAATTGTATCAGTAAAACCTCTATCAATGCGTCTTTAGCTAAACTGTGATGGAATATATTTCTGACAGAATAAAACTCTGCAGTTGAGATATTTACCTCCTCTGTGGCAAATTTGCTCTTAATTATAACTTTCTCTCCGCAGATTTTTTCATCAGCTAAGGTATATTGTATCATAGAAATTAGATATTTGCAGCTAAGAAACATCTTACGCCCAGTAACTGAGAATCACACTAAAAAGCAACCGAGACTCATATTTCAATGAACAATTTCACTCAGAAGCTGAGATAGTTATCTCTTTGTAATAAATTTGCCATCGGAAGCAGAGAGAACCGAGATAGTCACCACCATTTTCTCTAAAAGAAATTTTTTCTTAACTGCTGATAAGAATGCGTCTAATAGTTCTGCCTCGGTTTGAATTGAGCATGGGTGAGGGGGGAAATTTCCCTTAACAAGGACAGAAGTATTTAACCCTCTCATGCCCAAATTTTCTTCTTAATAAATATATTAAACAACTATGCTTTTTGATGAGGTATGGATCTAAATATGATTTCTATAGAGTCTTGGGGTTCTAATTCAAACAGGACATGAGTAACAGGATGTTTCTTAAAATCATTATACTGCAGATATCGGTTAAACAAAAAATATTTTTAAATGGGGTCTTCATTTTAAAAATCTTTGATATA